>CM052221.1:8676212-9087627 GCA_028454225.1 Lasioglossum leucozonium | reverse complement strand
GTGGTCAAGTGGTCAAGTGGTCAAGTGGTCAGTTGGTCAGTTGGTCAAGTGGTCAAGTGGTCAAGTGGTCAAGTGGTCCAGTGGTCCAGTGGTCAAGTGGTCACGTGGTCAAGTGGTCAAGTGGTCAAGAGGTCAAGTGGTTACATTGCTATACCCCATTCGTCTTCCTATTCTAATTTATTGATGCAAAATATAGAATATTCATTACAGCAACAAATGATTCGTGCCGCTTTTCCTACAAGACGCAATGTAAATTTCGTTACGAATTACTTGCTGTTCCTAAATGTCCGCACAGTGACAATTCAGGCAGCGACAAAATGCTCGATCTGTTTACGATGATATACAATGAAACACTGACAGCGATTTGATCACAAATGGCGTACATGGATCACTATGGATGCGGCGTGTACAGTCGGTGTGTACAAGAAAAATATAAGAAGGGAAATAGAACTTATAGAACTGAAATGTGTAGTTCAGTTCCGGACCTAATAGGTAGCGTTGTAAATGTGGGCTACAGTACCTTCGCCTCTATCTAATCCTCTTTGTCTGGAACATCTACCATCTACCACTAACAACGTATAGAGGCAGATAGAAGTAGAAAATCGACATCGCTCAAGATCAGTGACATTTTTGCGCCCTCTACCTCTACCCAATCAAATCTGCGAAAAGGTGTTAGCAGAGAGGAACAGAGAGTGCTCACGCCAGGGGTTTCGGTGTCCCCGATATAGTGTCGCTCCCTAGTCTAATTTTTAACTTGGATCAAAACCTACGAAATCTAGAGATTATGAAATTATATTCCCATGTAAAAGGAAATAGGAAAATCCTCTATAGTCTTTAGACTCACGAATTTTTTATAAGATAGAGTGCAGAAAGAAAACAGAAGAAAATTACGATGGAAATACGGGCTCCAGATAAACGTAAGCCGTCCCTGGTTATGGTAGAAATCTTTCGGAATCAGTTGGTAAGCCTCGAAGATAATTATCGACTGCGATATGGAACGGGGTGCTTGAACAACCGAGACAGCCCTGGTTTTCTGGAAATCGTCAGCGGTCCGAGGCCGGGGCCATTAAACGCATTATATGTATCTTGCAATTTGATCCTGCAGCGCTCGGTTCGCCGATCGGAGAGTCATTTACGCGAATTCCTGGGTATCCGGGTCTCTGCAGGTGGGCCTCCTGGGTTTCTTCTCGCGTCTGATGCCTTCGGTGTCACAGCAATTGCTGCACCATTTCGTTACTAGCACTGCATTCGGGGTCCGTCGAACCGAACACCTGAGAAAGACAGTTCTCGTTAACATTGTCACCCTAATTTTCGCTACGCACGTAAGAACCGTCGCAGCGCTTTGTTTATGTCTCTCTTAGAAGGTACTCCATAGATAAACTTCTTTTTCATTACAGCATTAAGAATTATAATATACTCTATTTCTGCACTGTCAACCACTATTCCTTTTTTTTTTAAGACCAAGTTTTTATTTACTCAGCTCGTGATCTATGGATGTTATCAAAACTGCACCGAAGAGATTGATGTACTAATTGTAAACCTTGTCACAATTATACTTGAAGAACGTAAATGTACATGAGCCTGTGAAAGGTAATGCAGGGCATAATGCCAGTTAAAACAAAATCCCGTGTTCCTGAAAATATGGGTATCACAGGTGGACTGGTGGATGCTAGGGACAAACAAGTGTTAAAGGAAGCTGTGGACGCTGTTGTTAATAGTTTTGCAAAGCACACACAAGGTTATGGAAGAGGTACGTTTAATATTTCTTTACTTGAGCTCTCTCTCTCTATATATATGTATATATATATACTTTCGCAAACTAAACATTTAAATTACTTTTACAGTGAATGTAGTAGAGGCTCTGCAAGAGTTTTGGCAAATGAAACAAAGTAGAGGAACAGAACTTAGAAATGGAGCTTTAGTTATATACGAATCTGTACCTGGTACCAGCCCACCTTACGTATGTTACGTAACTCTCCCTGGAGGATCTTGTTTTGGTAGTTTCCAGAATTGCCCAACAAAGGCAGAAGCACGTAGATCGGCAGCAAAAATTGCTCTAATGAATTCTGTTTTCAATGAACATCCAGCAAGAAAGATAACAGACGACTTTATAGAAAAAGCTGTTGCAGAAGCAAGAGCTAGTTTTGCCAAGCCTTCTGCAACGTCCAACGGAGTTGGCAATCAGGCACAAGTATGTAATTCGTTTATTGGAGTATGTAGAGAGAGCGTTTACGTTACTTTTGTTTGTAGGGAAGCGGAGATGAGAAAGAGGATCCAAACACAGGAATAGGTGCATTTCGTTTTATGTTAGAATGCAATCGTGAAAGAACAATGTTAGAATTTCAAGAATTAATGACAGTTTTTCAATTGCTCCACTGGAACGGATCATTAAAGGCAATGAGGGAAAGACAATGTAGCAGACAAGAAGTAGTCGCTCATTATAGTCACCGAGCGTTGGATGATGATATGCGTAGTCAAATGGCGTTAGATTGGGTCGCGAGAGAGCATGAAAGTGGTGGTGGTGTTGTCGCTATGGAATTGGCACTAGCTGAGAGAGAACTCGAGACAGCGCGTTTAGCTGGAAGAGAACTTAGATTTCCTAAAGAGAAAAAGGACATACTTATGCTTGCACACGCTCAAGTATGCCCTCAGTAATTTTAATCGAAAAATCACGCGATTCGAAAACATACGAGACTGGTCATTTAAAAGCTGGTATTAGGGAAATATATGTTTTTTATTGACATATAATGTCGCTATACTGTGAAGTGCTTTATTGTTGTCTAGCATCGTGACACGTAAACAATTCCGTCCTTTTTATAAAGTATTTTTTGGTGATAATAGACTGTTATTGGGATAATGAAATATGACGTACTTTTAAGAATATTTTAAGTGAATAACTGCCAATATTCAAATCAAAATTATTCATAATTTGTACATACATACATTTTTGATACAAATTCTCGTCTTCCATTACTACTTTATGCAGTCTTTCTCATAATCATAGCATTATATACAAACGCTTGGTGATATATTGTGCTTGCCAGAGAAATAGTATCAAAGTGATTCGAGTATTTTGTTATATAGTAACATAAACTCATGTGGTTGTTGCATATAGAATCACCATTCCACATTTTATATGTGCATACGTTCACGAAATGTGGGCACAATGACTGTACTGTGTTGCAGTTATATTGTAATTGTTTTAAGAATATTTTATTACTATCTTTAAATATTGATAAATATATGTTTTAATAAAATTTCGTAATTTTAAATAAGACTCGTTTCTCAGTCCTAACATTAAGGTTGTGTAGTAAGTTCAGGAGTTGTTTCTGGCAATTTCATATCTTTGATTTCCTCCTCTTGCATAGGATGTGCTAGTACCTTGTCAATTATTCCGAACTCTTTTGCTTGATCAGGACTCATGAAAGTATCCCTTTCCATACAACCTTCTGCAAATAATACCATACTGAATAAATCTATTTTAAAAAAATCACACGACTCTTTATTTACCTATCTTCTGCAGATCCATGCCTGTATGTTTTACATACAAATTGTTTATTTGCTTCTTAAGTTTCAAAATTTCTATTGCTTGTATTTGTATGTCTGTGGCTTGACCAGATACTCCTCCCGAAGGCTGGTGTGTCATGATCCTTGCATTAGGTAAAGAATGGCGCATGCCTTTTGCTCCTGCAGCCAACAATAAACTTGCCATGGAACAAGCTTGTCCCACGCACCATGTTGCAACAGGAGGCAGAACGTATTGCATGGTATCGTATATACCGAGACCAGCTGTTACGCTACCTCCAGGTGAATTAATGTACATATGTATTGGTTTTTTACTACTTTCTGATTGAAGAAATAATAGTTGTGCTACTACAACGGAAGACACATTGTCTGTGATCTATAAAATAAAACATGTTACAAATTCTTCAATGATAGTATGCTTGATTATTTTATAAATATTTAAAATTATTATTATGAAAGTGTATATTGGAAGATATACCGGTCCCATTAGGCAAATAATCCGTTCTTTTAAGAGACGCGAGTAGATGTCGTATGCTCGTTCACCTCTTCCACTTTGTTCTACTACGACAGGTACAAAATTTAAATATCGACTACTGATCTTTTGAGCAGGAATCTACAAAATCCAAAACATTTTGCATTAATGAAAATATTTCATACATAATATTCTACACATAATGATGAGGAGCAATTCATAAAATATATAAGTATAGATCATATCTGTTTATTCTGAATTATACTCACAGAAATTTGTAGTAAACTATTTATTCTTCTTAATAACATTTTGACACTTTATTGATTGCAACTTGCAGAAATCACGTATCTGTGTAATACGATATTTAACATAACAAACTAACAAATAAATGTGTCAGAAATACTTTGTTGGAGAAATGAAAAATAAAATGTAACCTAAACAAAAAGAATCAATTATCAAGTTGTTAATCAAATGATATCAACAAAAGCACATTTCGGCAAGTCAATGATAACGATATAATCATTGAACTAAAAAGTGCAGTAGAATTTATTTTTAACTTCAAGATATTCGGTACTTTATAGGTTAATTTTTTCTTTTTTAATCCCCTTTTTTTATCTATAAAGAATTTTTGAAGTCAACTTATTTTTTATAGAAGACTTTCTACTTAAATAAATCGAAGTACTCAATTAAAAAAACTCACTATGAAACGTGCATTAATGTGAACTTATTTAAAGCGCGACGTAAATAATGCAATTATTTATAAAATACATTACATATATCCATTTAAGTAGTAGAATTAATTTGAAACTAATTCATTAATTTCAAAACACATACTCAATGTGCACTATATACACAAAACGTACCTCAAAAAATGATTTCTTGTGATTTGTAAAACGTATACGTGTGATCGAAGCTTTAATGTTTTCGTGCTCCACAAGAAATATTCATTTTCATCGTAGATTGAATAAAAAAGTAATATAATTATCAAGGTGTGTTAGATATATTCATGCAATTAATATATTTTTGAAAATTCAAGTGCTGTTAACAATTATTGATGAGTGAAATTATATTTCCATTATTTAGATTAATGTAACCTTACATTCTTGTAATCTAAGTTTGCACTATATTAAATAATAAAACATTTTAGTGTATTTCTAATAACTATAATTAAATCTTTTCAGATACAATGAGTGCACTGTCATTGTTCAGGAATATATGTCAAGGTGTAAATTGTATTGCACCCAAGATTCTTTCAGTAGGTCCAAGTATCGCAACTCGTTCAATATATCACATGAGTACTAAACAATGCACAAGTAATTTAACAAACACATTTAGTAACAAAATCATTTTGGGAAATTTACTTCAGCCATTTATACCTATGTATAATATTACCTGTGGCTTGAAGATGAAAACAGTTTTACGTAGAAGGTGCTTAAAATGTCAGGTAATATGGAAGGAGGATAGAAAATATATAATATGTAAAGCACATCCACGACATAATCAAGTGGAAAGGCAGAAACAACCTTATAAAACTTGGACGCTAACGTTTGCCTCACAGAAACCAGTGCGTGACTGGTAGAGTAACAATATAATTGATAGATGCTATTCGTATTGTATACAAAAATAAAATTGTTTTTAGACCAATCTGGTGTTTAATATAATTCTTATATTTTGGTAAAATACTTACAGGTACAAAAGCTTCCATACACAGTTTATTTAGAACTTTAATATTACAACATATTGTTATAATCTTTAATTACATTACAATATCACAGAAAACCAACATATTGCTTGGATCTCTTGATTTAGCATCTATACGTGCTAGATGCTGCAAATAAAATAATTTTAATTTTTATTAAATCACAAGCACATTTTTTAATATACATGTATATTCTAAGAAAAACATTATAAACGTCTTACTATAAGGAGGACAGGTATAGGCAGAGCGAACGTTACGTAATGTTGAAATTGGCTGATATTTATCACAATATAATAGATGAGACGAACAACCACTGTAAGGAGCACGAGGGAAATTAGAAAGGACTGCATAAGGCGCACATACTGCAGAATAGCAAACCTGCGAATATAGTTACATTTACCAATTAAAGCGCATTATGAAGATCTCATAAAAACGTAGGTAAAACTACCAGTATTGGTTTGTATTACTTACTGTGCAAGATTTGGAATTGGTATCCACAAAAATTGTTGGAGAAATTACCGATGGTGGACAAGTCGAACAATTTGCACTCAAGCTGCATGGTTTTGGAAAAATTAATATTTGGAGTTTCATTGCTGTTTTATTTACGATAAAGCAAAATATTAGTTTACTTACGACATGTTTGAAATATAATGTATGATTCTTGAACAAGGATTTTGATTCCCAATTATTTTCTAGAATAATTCGTGCAGAGTCTGAAAACACTTGACAATCTAATCGCAAATATGTCATTTGTTAAACGTTCATATTTATTCTAATTATCATATTATTTATAATTGATCACAAAAAATATCTGCATTTTCAACAGAGTAGTATTTTATGATAGTACTCTTTAGAGTGAATATTTTTACTTTATTTTAGAGTGACATTTGTAAAGAATGTACGATTATCGTTTTATCAGAAACCGATGGATTAATATTTAAGTCGATTGAAAGTTAATAGGCTTTTTTAGCTTAATCGATTGAAATTGCTTTAATATCCCACATTTACATATTTATATATAAACGCAAACATGTCAATTCTGAAGATTTGGCAAGGGGAACGTGAAGATCACCATGCTAGATTCGTTTGCATTGATCTCAGACAACTCATGTATTTTTTTCTCTGAAACTTCTCTCCATCTATCTTCCTCTACCTGAGATTGACCACCAGACCATACCTAAAGAGTGCAATTATTACAGTACATTCTGAACACTTAGTATTCCATCATTCACAGAAAGGAACTCCATAAATGACGAAAAGAACCTTCTCGAAATGGAGTGCCCACGCGTAGATCATTTCGTTCTCGACCTTCTGACAGACTCTTTTCAATCGTTTCAGCAGCTTTATCGCTGCATTTCTTCGAAATTTGATCATATAATAATACGCTTTCAACAGCATGCATCTGCAATAGTACAAAAAGTTTTTTGTAATGTTTAATTTTTCAACGGGATTAACACTAGATTTGTTCGTATTTTACTAAGTAACAATGCCATCATTCCCACCTGGGAATTGTGATTTTAACAATCTTAGTCAACATCTTCATCTCTCTGAACATGCACTTTATCTGCGACAGAGTGGCCGCTGCGTCGACGTTCCTGCAGTTTAATTTGTGCACTACGCGAAAATACAATAACGCGATGTGAGTAACGCAAAGCGACAGGGGAAGTTAGAACATAACTACCGTAAAGAATAAGTAAACCCTCGAGTCTTTTCAAGGCAGTAATGGTAGCTGCTACTATATGCTCGTCCATGATCGGTCTTTCTGTCACGCTTTGCCTCTCCCAGATTTTCGATGCCTCCCATTGTCCTGTTCTGATACACCTTACGAATAAACGTTCGGCAATTAGGTCGGACGCACAACAGTGAAAAAGAGCGAGGCAGATGATGATCCACGATTGCGTACCACAGCCACATGGAGATGAAGTACCGTCTTTCCGCTTCGGGGTCGTGTAGGCTGATTATCGACTCGCCTTCCCGAAGATAGTACTGTTCACAGGTTTTGAAGGAGAGAAGCGTGATTCCGGTGTCCAATTGTAGATCGGCGCAAAGCGCGTAGTACCAGGTGCGGCCGGATTTGTCTTGATCGTTGTTGGACTCGAACTCTACGATTTATAGCCTCCTAAACACGGTGGACACTTTTATACGGAGAATCGAAATTCTATGCTTAATTACCCAGCTCTCTTAACTGGGAGATCGCCTCCGAATGGCGGCAGGAAAGCATAAGAAGATGAGCCAAACGAGGCATGATCAGCAGCTTCAGGAACGTGGATCCGATCGTGGTGGCCATTCTGCAGCAGATGAAACCGATTTTTGTCGCCTTCGCGATTTGCCCGTTCACCCATCTGGAGAAAAATATTCCCGCATAAAGCTGGGCGATCATGTTCAATTCCCGGGCTTCGATAGCGTCTCTGCTTTGTCTGCAAATATCGAGGCTCCTCTCCTCCAAAGATGGTATAATAGCTCTGGAAATTAGAGAATTATTTTCCTTTTAAAACTACTCTAAGCTATTCAACACAATTACACCATACGGTCGCATACCTGTCCTGATACATGTGCGCCGTAATCAACATGTTGGTGTAAGACGTGCTCAACACGAAGAAGTTCCCCTTGGTCCTCAACGCGGTGTTCAAGCCCCAGATGGCTGCCAGACGCGCATGCTTCTTCATACCTTTGATCTAATCACAGGCACATACGAGCTTAGGAGATTTGTTTAAATAGTGCAATTTTTATCTATGCCAATCGACCGATTAATTACCCTGAACAGATCGAACATCTGCGCTAAGCATTCCGCCAACTGTTCGATGTAGTCGACAGTTTCGGTTATACTGCCTTCCGGGATGATGCGATTGTCAAGGACATCTGTTAGGGCCCAACAGTTCAATCTCCATCTCAGTCTCAGCAGCTCTTCGATCGACATTATGTCGATCATCATCTCCAGTTTCGGGAATTTGTAGCCCAAATTGTCCAATGCCGCCAACAGGGTAGTCTCCGCTTCGAATAGCGAGCCGCTTTCGAGGTAACATTGTCCTTGCAGGGTTTGAATCTTGGAGTTAAGGTAGGGCAGCAGGACTACTTCGTCCTCTGCTGATTGGAACAACTGTGGACACCGATGAAATCAACATTTTCTACAAAACTCAAGACAATAACGCTTTTCCCTATTCTTCTACTTAATTATTACGAGATCGCCCCGTAGGATCGTCGCTTGTCGGGCTCAGTCGGAATCACAGTTAGCCAGATCTGCTTCGAACCGATATCGATTGCAGCCTGTAATCGTACGATGCGGACTGAAGGTGGGCATTATGGTGTCCGAACGACGCTCGAAGCTGATTGTGCTCTTCATCTACTTTTATTAACTTTCTCATATAGACTTTTATCAAATGTATATCACTTTATAATTGTAATTGCTCAATGTTTATTCTTAGAACAAGATTAGGTCCACTCTTAGTGCAACTGACCTGCCTTCTATAATGAGTGCAGGATCTGCCCTCCATTTGGCATCCATCTGCATGCAAATAAGGATCCATCTGTTAAGTTTTGGTTTGCAGATTCAGGCCCAAAATGACCACCTTCTGCTCGCAAAATATGATTGCAGGCGCTTGGTCTTAATCTGCACAATCAGATTTCGCTGACTGGGATACTTTTGCGTTTGAGAAGTTGTACACCGTTTATAATGTTACTATAATATTTACTATAAGTTACTATAAGTTACTATAATAAGCGTTAAGTAGAATGAATAAATATTATTTCTACGGAAAAACACGCCACCTGTTTTAGAATCGCCTCGCCTTCCACCAATAGTTTCCGAGCTTGCGGTATGTTCGAGCTCATCAGGCAGATCTCCGCGAACTCCAAAATGGCGGTCATCGTCATTTCAATTTTCCCTGATGAAAATTGTTGAAAGTTTAATTCTTTCGCGAGAACCAACCCTGTGGCTGGTTTAACATACCAATACCGCGACAGTGGTCCAGCATTTGGGTATACACTGTCATTAATATCAGATCGCACTGACAATTACTGAAATCCGTATCGGAGAACGTGACTGTCGGGCTTCTTTCGACGCGTTTGAACATTTTGAGGCAGGAGAGGCACTTCTTGCGGTCCACTGTTCCTCGAAAAGATGGTTTACGATAATAGGAGAAGGATGCTTCGAACAAACATCATTGCTCACCGCTCTCTGTTTCTTCAACGTCGAGCATGGTCTCGAACTCTACGCTACCAAACATTTCCTCGATCACGGTCGGTCTTCTCAGTCTGTCTTCCCGTTTCGAGATTTTCCCTAACAATTTCGCGAACTGGCCTTCCCCGCAGGACAGGCAACGCTTCGTGTACTGCTTCAAATACTTGAGCGCCTGGTTGTGCAGCTCCATTTTTTGGTTCTCCGTGAGCAATCTGAACCGCGACACAATTGTTTGGTAGTTGGTCGTTAATAGACTGCGGACTGTACGCGTTTACGACAAAAATAAGTGGCTCAAATATCAAGCAATTATTTTTGTTCCCGGGAAAGTTTTTACTTTACGCATATAAAAATTCGCAGACTACTCATCAACAGTCGAGAGAATGTTACTCACCGATAGGTCGTATCACGGAACATCGACATTTTGAACCTCATCAAACCGCAGGACGCGTACTTCGGAAGGTCCTCCAGCTCGGCTACCGAAACGTATCTTTTCAATCGTTCAAGTCAACGATGACACAAACCCAGTAAGCAATTTGCTCTGAATTTGCCACTAAAACTTGTCTATAAATTTCGACCCATCTGTTTCGTATTAGCCTCCATGTCGTTATTGTCATTATTTTATGATTTGTAAATATTTAAATTATTGTATGTAATGATATTTGGTCCCCTCAGGGTTTCAAATCCATTCCACCACCTCTCCCTTTACCAATCCTCAACTATCGCCTAATTTCCAATTTCAGCGGGACCTACTTTTTATTAAGGTGGGTTCCGAACCACCTATTTTGCCAACAACACGTGAAACGCACCCAGAGATATTTAAATTATTGAAATATAGAAAAATTTAAATAAAATTCAATTTTCCCTCCAACATCGAGGATTACTCCGACTTTGCTCGATATTTTCTCTTAGAGCAGGCAGTTCCAACCTATTCCCCTCCGACAACTGCAAGGTCCCCCACCATCGAACCTCTTCCCACTACTACATACAATCGTAGAGTCAGCGAGTGGCGCGGTAGTGGTGGCAGTGGTGGCGCGGGAGGGAACAGGGACGAGTTTCGACGAGCTCCCTACTACTATACATCGTGACGATGAAGTCTAAGAGTGGGAGAAGAATCTGAGCGGGGAAGGTGCCTCGAAAAGCCCCGGGGCTTCTCCTTGGAACTGCTTGTCTTAGAGCAAGATAGAGCGACCGATCTGCCCTCGTATTGCCTTCGATTTGGCACAGAATTTTGCAGGCAAATACCGAACCATCTGTTTCTGCATCATGCTCGGAATTCGCCTACAGGTTTTGGTCGGCAGATTCAAAGCAAATAAGGATCAAATTCTGCTCCAAGCGTGGTTTGGCACCAAAATGACCGCCGTTTGCTTACAAAGTACAATTCCAGACATTTGATCACGATTTGTTCGTGGCAGATTTTGCTGACTGGATAATTAGTAAATAGTGACCAAATGCAAACATATTTTGGCAACAAAATGATCGCCTTTTCCTCGCAAAGTACAATTCTAAACACTTGGTCTTAATCTGTATGATCAGATTCTAATTCTACGGTGTGTTTAACAGAAACTGCAATGAAGGGACGATTTGTTTTCTCGTCGATCGATTATGGAGAATAAATGCATAAAATTCACTACCGATGAAGAGTCTGCAACGGTCACTGTGTACCTGGGATAGTAAGTCCGATGCAATTGCAGAAGATGCCCGTTTCCGAGAGTGGGTTCCGCATGTTCTGGATAAATATTATCGGTCCCGAGTAGTTGGAGAAGTCACCGGTAGCGCATCCGAACACTCGTATCTCGAACAGCTTCGCGACAGCTGAAACAGAACTTTCAATAAAGAGCCTGTTGTTAGTTTCAAGCTTTTTGTTACCTAGGCCGATCTCTTTTTTCAGTGATAGGTTCATCAGACTTTCCAGCATGTGCCTGTTGACAGTCTCGCCGATCACGGACGCGCATTTCAGGAGCAGCTGGTCCAGGGGTGTCAGGGAGTCGAACAGCTTCAAGATCATCACTAACGCGATGGAATTTCGAAATTTATTCATCGCCAGCGTTAACTTTAATCCAGGCTTCGCAATTAAATGCTCGCGACCGCCGCGCGTCGAGGGCGCGTAGCCTTCGAAAATCGGTCGTCGCGAGCACTTAATTCCAAGTTCATGTTTTGAATGTTTTGAAAGGCCCCGCGGTCTATGAAAACTCATCAGACATTTTGCAGGACCCGAAATATTTAATTAATTTCGTAAAACATCACCACATGATCATAAAATTTGACTCATTTTAAAGCTGAAAGCCTCTAGTTTCAAAATCCATTGTTAATTTTATTCAAAAATCTTTTTTCATGACGTAGCGAGCGAGAAACTGAAGACGCGTTTCTTATTGAAAATGTTACACATTCAAACATCTGTGAAGACTTTGAAAAATTTTCCTTGTGACTGAAACCAACATAGGCAATATATTTTTATATAATATATTATATATTACAACATGCCAAATATTGGCAATTTTTCGAGAATCGGGTGTTTAGTGTTGAAATACTTCTTGCATCCACTGTAGCAAACTCAATCAATTTTGATGACGTAACCAAAGGTTTTGCAGCGGAAAAAGCGAGAAAAATTATGTAATATTCATCTTACAAAAAATATATGTAACATCCTTTGTACTTATAATAAATAATTCCGTATTGTGAAATTTAAATATAGGATTTGAATGTGTATTATGACCCCGCAAAATTTTTGAACCGGGCCCCGCAGAAGGTCTCGCCGGCTCTGATTCGATGTTTACCGTCCATCGTGATCTCGGTGTCGACGTCCTCGTATATGAACTTGTCCGAGATTTTACAAACTGCGATCAAGAGCTCGTCGGTGGTAGACGATTGCGATTGGTGTATGCCCCTGGCAAAGTTGTCTTCTATCAGCGACATCATGCTGTCCTGATTTCAGACAATTAACGTAGTAATTGAACGAGAACCGCAGTGAGTCCCATTAATATTTGGACGCTTTTTAAAAAACGGTGACTTTTTTGATATTTGACCATACAATTTGACCTTTTTTGAGTAGTTGGATCAATCAGTTTACTACATGTTGTGAAAAGAAGTTTTTTCAAAAATTCCAACTGGTCGGAATTCTAGAAAGAATTCTAAAAGTTCCGTTTTACAACTTTTTTATGTGGGTATATATTGAAAATTTTAAAAATATATTTTGCAAGTCTGTGTCAATTGTATGCATTGTGAAAGATGTAAGAATTCTTAGATTTATCGCAGTTAGACATTGCAAATCGTGAAAAACTGCAATTTTTACAATCTTCAAACGTTTGTAGCTCATCGCAACGTCGACCGATCCCGACAAAATTTTTGGAATATGTTTAATTGATACAGATTTGCGGAAAGCGTTCTCTAAATTTTCAATATAACCCCCCGTAAAGAAGTTGCAAAACGCAACTTTTAGCATTTTCTCCGCAATACCAAGCAATTGCAATTTTTCTCAAAAATTCTTTTCACGCTACGTAACAAACCAATTGTTCTAACTTCTCAAAAAAAAAAAAAAAAAATCCAAGTCATACGGTCAAATATTAAAAAAGTTCCTGTCTTGTTAAGAATGTCCGAGTATTAGTGGGAGTCACCGTATGTCGTGAACAATGTGAAGTGTAAAGAATACGAACTTTGAAACTCGCCCGGTACATCTGCCACCTGTCCTTGCGCGCTCTCTCCGTAAAGTCCGACTTTCTCAACTTTGAGTATCTAATTTCGTAATTTATTTAACTAGCTATTCTATCTTTGGTATAATTAGACAGGGGATTTTATGTATTTATGTGAAAAGATGAGTAGGTGTAATCTAAAACAGTAAGAATATTAGAAAAATCAAAAAACACCGTTATATTATTTTCAACCTATTAAACATATTAGGAAAGAAAATGAATTTCTGTGGAAAAATTATTTTGCACAGAGCCTCTGTCTAGATATAATCATACACAGGTTGTTCAAACTAAGACAAGACTCGACTAAATTATTTTCTGAATGCAGTACGAGGGATGTTGTAAAGAAATGTTCGGTCACGACCGCCATAGGCGTATTCTACATTTCTGACGCAACGGTTGAGTTTTGATGCATGGTTTCTTTCACACTTTTCATCACTGTGATGCGTAGAATAGGGTACGATAAAAAATTTTGATTTCCTTGAAATTCAAGATCAGGGACAATTTTTCGGCAACTTTTTGTTACAGATCTTCATCGATCCGAAGACGTGGAATACGCCTATGGCAGCCAAGACGAAACGTTTCTTTTGCACATAGAACAATTCCTCGTGTTCGTGCGAACCTTTTCAGCATGATCACGGGGGGCAACACGTAGCCCTTCTGTATAGCCTCATTCTTACTGATCATTATAATTTCCAGACCTCCTGCTTGTAACAGGCTCACCAAGTAGCTCTCGATCCAGCCCGGATTGCCGAAGCTCTTCTCTTGTATGAGTCTTTTGAAGAGGTCATGCTTCGTTACTACAAACCCAAGTCCCACCATGTCCGAACAACTTACTTCTCAAGTTCGGCGGGTAAACCGTTCACGTTCAATGTCTGACAAGCAAGAGCCGCGTGGAACCATCTGTCTACACCCTGAAGTTCTATAATCTTTCAACGAGGAATCAAATGTAAACAGTCCGGAGTGGTGGGGTCGATTGTATTAGGGGGACCGAAAAGTAATCGAAATTTATTTTACATTTATTTATTAAAGAAATCTTAAATACTAAACAAAATAATTTCCATCGTTTTCTAAAACTTTTTGACAGCGTAAAAAGGCAGTTGTTAAAAAGTCCTTCGACACAAACTAACTGTGAATGAGCTCATCGAAGAAGTTTTGATTACTTTTCGGTCCCCCTAATACATTAGAACTCGATGATCAATTTACCTTGGCTCTGCGCAGAACGTTAGGATGGATCTGAAATTCAGCCCCCAGTTTCCGACCGATGCCCAGTACATAGAAAACCGTGTCCCTCTTCGTGAGAACGTCGAACAGCTGAAGGGACTCGATGTCGCTGTATTCGGCGTCGTCGATGATGATTACCCAGAACTCCGTGAAGCAGCCCTTTAGCAACTTCAGCAGGAATTTTCGCAGAATCTTCCACTTCTCCGTCTCGGTCAGACTGTTGTACCGTTGAGACATGGGGAAACGCACGTTGAAGGGCTGATTCAGGGAGCAGAGAAAATAGGACTGGCGCACCTTGCCCAGTCGTTGGAGTAGCTTGTCCTCGCGTTCTTTGCGCGTCGTCGACACGGAGAAAGACAACGATATCGAGAATATCAAGATAATCATACTGTACGGGGCCTGCACTGAGAGATATGCCGTATCTTCAGTATCAAACACAGTACGAAACGTTAACCCTTCGGGGAGAACATCAGCCCGGTAAGCAGTCTACTCATGATCTGCTATGAATTTGCTACCAAAACTTGCCTATACAGGGTGTTGAAAAAAACCATTCAATATTTATTTAATAGAACACACCGTTCCTGAAATATACAGGTCGTCCCAAAATTCCTTCAACTCTCGAAAATGGGAGGTCCCTCAGGTGATTCGAAGCAACATTTCCTTTGCAAAAATTGCCGTCGCGGCTTCGTTTGAGAGTTTTTAACAAAAAAACACGGACCAATCAGAGCGCGGCTACAGCGGACGGACTCTGGCTCGCCTAATGGTAACGCGACGCTCAGCGGGACCTGATAACTCCCGAACGAAGCCGCGGCGGCCATTTCTGCCAAATCGCCTCAGGAACCTTCCGTTTCCGGAAGCTGAAGGAATTTTGGGACACCCTGTACAACTGGCCCGGCCCATCTGTTTCCGCATTAGGGACTGCGCATACTTGGAGTTCAGACGGTTAGAAATCGGTATAGCTACCCGGGTGCTGCCTCTAGCGTCTTTAACCGAACTTTCTGAAGCTTGCGGACGCGATATTTTTCTGAGCTAGAAAAAAGGTTTTTAGGGTCTCCACAGTTTTCACGGCAAATTATCGATACCTACGGGGCATGGGCCCCTCGAGGGACCAAGAAGCTCGACCAGGAAACCACTTCCAATCCAATTACAATACTTTTTTATTTTTAATTATATTTTTATGGAACTTTCGCCAACGTATTTCTGGCACTATTCTGATTAAAATGATATTAAACACTATATAATTTCAACTGTATTTAGTGGTTAAACTAATTTTTTAAAGAGTATTTCGTCCGACACAACTGGAAAGCAGAGTTTAACATAGATTTAAAAAAAAATTGACTATAAATTTCAGCGTCCGTCGTGATAATAGGTGGGGCATACGTCGGTAAAGAATTATTTTAAACGTTATAACAAACGAAATAATAATTTATTATTACGTTAACAAAAAAAAAAAGAACTCAAGTCAAACAACTCAAGTCAACACGGCGGAGGTTCTGAACGTTTTGATTCGTTGCGACACGCTGTGCCTCTTTCCTCTGGGCATCTCAAGTTCAGGAAAAAGGTCCCAAGTTCGGAGAAAAGTCTGAGCCTCGCGTATGAATTAGACAGTAGACACCTCCGACAAGTATGCGCAGACCTGTAGGCTCGGTATTTGAGTGGAAAGTTTGCGGACAGAATTCCATACGAAATCAAAGGCAAAACGAAGGCAGGTCGGTCGCACTAAGAGCGGACCTAGCCTTGCTTCAAAAGTAAATATCGGTCGAAAACATTGTTGTCATTATTTTATGATTTGTAAATGAAAATTGGCAGTCGGACGTTGTCCCTGAAGGGTTAAAGGTTATTGCGGAAAAGATTTTTCGAGAAGCGTCAAATGTCAACCTTGGCGTTACTCGGTCTCAACGAAACATAGTTGTGGCGCACTCCAGGCGGAACGCACTGCGTGAACTCATCCAGCAGCTTCGTCTTGCCTATTCGTGGCTCACCTCTGGGTGCAATTGCGAGTTCTGTGTTAAGTTTCAATCGGTTGACCGCTAGGAGACATTGCATATAATTACTTTATAATCAGTGTATTGTATTTTGGTCTTATATGCTGGTCCGACTGCTTCGCATAAGCATTCTCCATCAGCTTCGTCAGTAGGAAGTGGAACTTATCTATTTCGTTTTCTCTGCCGAGCAATGGATACTTGTTCCACACTTGATCCGCCACGTTGTATCTAATCAAACGTGGATAGAACGATCATAACTAATGAAGACTAATGCCTTCTTTGTTGTGAAACAAATAATTGACACAGCGGAGCATTTACCTCGACAAGCTGGCTGGAACTGAAAATGTTTGCTCAAAATGAAAAATTTCTTCTATGTATCTTTTTTTCGTAAACAGAAATATTTCGTAACAACTTTCATGCTCGAAACCATGCAATTTCTATCCTTAAAAAAGGATCGAGAAACGTACATCGAAGAAATAAATTTTTTGCTATTTTTAATGTATAGACACTGATTTTATATAACTCTTAAAAATTTAGGTGACTACAGGCGCCTACACTGCGCATGCTTTTTAGAATTAATGTTCGAAGAAAACGCTTTCCTAACGACAAAAAAGACATTTTTTGATAAAAAATTTTGGTCAGCAAAGTTTGTTTAATATTGCTATGTATTATTGTTGTAGCCGATGTCAATGACGAATCCAATGACCTACTATGATGGCTTTAATCTCGATGGCCAGCATCTCGAGGCAAATGTGCGTCAGTGTGCGTCGGACTTACTTCGGCTGCTCCTGGAACTCGTATATCGGACCTACGTTCGTGATTCCCTTTAAGAATCTTGGCTCCTGTAGAATGAAGTGCCTGGCCTCGAGATGAGAATGGAGAAAGCTTTCTCGGTCGCAGACCACCTGAAACCGTGCGAGCGACTTGATCAGGTTGCAGCTAGCAGGAGACTTTGCCTGTGTCCGATCCAGGGACGCACTTTATCCCGATAGGCGACCATGAGCCTCGCTGCCTTGTTCACCGACATCCCGATCACGGTGTATTCTCTCCGGAGTATGTGACCCACCACTCCGCAGTAAGTCATTCCCGTTGTGACGCTCACGGTGACGGATCTCACGTTGTCCAAGGACACGAGGGTCATCCGCAGCTTCGCCGCGCATTTCAATCCGATCTGGGACTCCAGCTCGTGTTTGTCGCCCCGCAAACCGAACACGCAGAGGAACATTAGGTCCTTGTCGAACAGGGATGTCTTGTTCACGCATCCGTGCATTCCGCCGACGATCCTTCCTCGATTAATTCTCGTCACAGTCGATATGTTTTCGTTCTAGCCGAAGTGGAAGGTAGGCTCACCTGCACACCAGCTTGTACGCCGAGTTTACCAAGGTGATCAGCGTTTTCTTGCCTACCGTCGACGTTAGGACGTTGATAAACAGGATCACCACTTGTCTCATCTCTGTCAGATATTCCATAGGCTCGTCCATCTCCACCGAGCGGATCACCGGCCTCAACATGTAGCTCCTCAAAGCGTCTTTCAGACGAGCTTTCGCTATTTTCACAACTTTTGGCCGCACTGGAACACGAAGCTTCGCATCGACATTGAACTTAATGTGTTACAGCAGGGCCGACAAAATGGCCGACCGTTCGTCAATCGTGCACATAGGAATACGATCCCAGTGGTGGAACTACAATACCGTGAGACCCCGCAATGCGGGCTTGGGAGAGGAAGAGGTAGTTTGGTAATTGGAAAATTATCTACAATTTCAATTAAATTGAAAGTACACTGACCAAAAAAACGTACTTTTCGCTTTTATTGAATTTTTACAATTCTCCTTCCTAAAAAGTATTAAAAAATCTCAATCCTATAAAAATATCGAAAGAAAAGATGTCAAAAATTGTCGAGGATTATACCCCTATTATGAAAAGTACAAATAAAAATTAACGTTTCTTTATTCTTTTCTCTAAATTCGTTGGAAAAGTTTTTGGCGATATAAAAAAATTTGCATTTAAAAAAATGAAATATCCATATCAATATTTTTTATACATTTATTATTTTTATGTAATATAAGTTTTCTTTGCTGACCTAATATAAATTATGTTTTTATGTAATATAAGTTTTTCTTTCTGTACATAACTTATTTTTTAATGGAATATAAGTTTCCTTTCTTTATACGACAGAAATTGTTTTTTTTTCTTGGAGCTCAAAATTATAATTCGGAGGGAGTGGGGGAGGATGCAAAAATTTGTAGTTCCGCCACTGTCACGAAGCTATAGCGATAGTCTGACTCAGATAGGGATGTCGTGATTGCTGAGGGCTGGGATCCGTTCACGATCCTACAGTACTGGTCGTGACGTCACTGGTTACGCCCACCATTGGCACGTTCGTAGAATTTTGCCGTTCTATAGCGTTGAACAGGCCTGTCTAGCGTTACTTACGGCTGTAATCGATCTGTCGGAATTTCTCCATTTCCAAATTGCTACCCAGGGTGACTATCACTTCGGCATCGGATTCCACCACTGTTTTCGAGATGTACCTTGAATCGTGGTGGTCTAAGCGATCCATGTCCTCCTCTGAACGAATAGTTCGGTTGTTACCGGAGAATTTGAGAGGCCAACCGATTTGCGACTCACCCTCGGTGCTGGTTGGTGCTTCATCTTCCCTCGAATGGTACCACGAGCTGGTGCACGCTATGATCAAAGTGTGCACGCCGTCCGGTAGCGTTTCGTGCACGTATTCGTTCGGGTTCACCCACTGCCAGCTACTGGGGGCAACCAGAATGTCGCCGCCTCTGACGGAAATGATATGGTGTTGAGAAAAAACTATGAATAAGGCCAACTCAATCCACAACATCAACTCAATTCTACTACGAATAAGGTTTGATAGCTTTTATCGTTACAGCGGATAGTATTTATAATAGTTGAATGTTTATGTCAATACCGGCAGAGACCTTCGGCAAACTTTACATCCCACACTGGTTTTCCGGTGATGATGTAATGAGACATGGTTTCCGGGTCTCCGATGGACGTGAAGTACGTTCTTCCGGAAGCTATCGCCAGTTTCACTGTTGCACAAAAGATTTCATTGAAAATATAGCGATCGAAAATACGACTTGCCGACTTATATGTGATTTATTCTGCGCTTATGCGATCTGTCCACGAAGGATTAAAGGTTCAGGAAGCTTTAGGTCAGGCGCGGGAAACATCTCCCCTGCTGTCAAATATGTACAAATAATGTACAAATTTATTCAGGGCACAATATTTATTTTTACGTATTTTAATCCGATCGAGGAAAAATACCGCAGTAAAACGTACACCCGCAGTAATGGGTACATTTACCCTATCAACTATTTCACATTGCCCCTCTCGCTACTCCTAGTCTCCCCACCCTTCTCCTCCACACCATAGGAGCGTGGTGGCAGTGTCGCCAGATGAAGCCAAAACGATCGTCACGTACTATGCGTCCGCCGAGAGTTGGCACGGAGAAACTCGTAGGTACCACGTGATATTCCTACTACGCGCTGCACGTCTTCCGCGATTGGCCGAATCGCTCGACGAAGACAGCAAACGAGCGCGTGAGTGTAACTGTAACAGAGCGATGTGGCGACGCTGAGCACCTATGTCGACCGTTCCCACCAGAACCTAAGTGTCAAAGTGGGATCCGCCACTTGGCGGCAAGAGTGGGGACTCGCAGATCCCCCTGCACCCCACTACAGAAAATCGTGCCAACTCTCGGCGGACGGATAGTACTTTAGGGAATTAATGGGATTCAGAAATGTTCAAATCACGGGAGAGCGTTCTAGCGTGAATCTCTTCTTATTTCTTAGTTCTCTCCTTGACGGGCGTAGGCAGACTGACTGCTTGATACTTTTTTCTACATCTCCCTTCCTTCCGCCCCTACATTAACGGTAAGGAAAGGAAAAACCCCTACGCCATCTTTGCTTCGCCTTCGTGGGTCCTCCAGACCCACGCACAAAGCTCTTACGATCGGGGATGACCGTTTCCCTTTTCGTCGAAGGTCCTTCGGTGCCCCACGGTTTATGGTACCCGTAGATTGCTATTGCGGCCATCAACTACTATCGGCAAAAACACATGAAGTGCCAAGAAACTAAACAGACCTCTCAAAAATAGCCTTCTCGCCACGCATACCATAAACCGTGTCTCCAGCTTTTCGAGGCTTGACTAATTCTAAAGGGACTTCATACCTGGTCCCTACAGTACTCTCCTACTTTTCCCCTTCCACTGTCCTACTAACCATCATTCACAGTTATTACTCTGGTCATCAGAGAGGGGGTACCTGTATTCCCCTCGATTGCTTCAATCTGGCGACACTGCTTGGTGGAAGCGACCCAGGAGTAGGGAGAAGGTCGTCCGTGACTCGCGAGCCGCAAGTTGCCTGATTCAGATCAACGAATACGAACCTCTAAGCGTGACACCAACGTCGGTGTCGTAAGTACCGAAGTGCTTTTGGATAATACAGGCGGTTTGCATCGCCTCTATCGCCAGGTCGCGCATCATCGTGCCGTTGTTCAACTTCCACATGACTATGAACGCGTCGCCAGAGAACTTCAACACGTCGCCGTTGTGCGACAGTATTTCCTGCACCATGGCTCCGATATAGCTGTTCAGCGTCTCCGTCAACTTCGAGGGCCCGCCTTTACCCGTTTTCGTGTACTTCTCAGCGAGATCTGTGAACCCTGTCGCGCAGCACACTCTTTCGATTCGTCCTGTTCCTTTCCTCTCTCTGTTCTCACTTTTAACGCTAGAACCACTACACCAGCCGAAAATCACTGGTTTCACAATCTCACTTTTAATACTCTTACTTCATGTTACATTTCTTTTTCCGCAACGATGCGGTGACTTTTGTAGTGACAACTAAAGGTGTAATCTAATTAATTTCATTTTTGTTTAATTCGTTCGGAATCAAAATAATTTTTATAATTTTATATATTTACCCCTATTTTTGCGATAAAATTTAAATATAATGAAAAATTGTGTAATTTCGTATCATGGCTACGTATATCGATACCAGTCATTTTAACTGATTTTTATTGAACCCGAAATCGTATATCAGATATTTAGATAGATTTATCGACGTTTTCTTGTGAAATTTTCTCCTTGCTTTATAATTTATTTTATGGTTTCAGTGATTAGAATTTTTTTGCAGTCCGTAATTTCCTAAAAAAGAAGAAAATTTATATCTTTATCTTTGTACATATTCTCCAATGGCTGTACATCAACAAAACCAAAGTAGAATTTTATTTCGGTTTAAAGGAAAATAACATAAATATTTATTAGACTCTGATCAAAATCATCGCCACGTGTCTGACACGATATTGTAAGACAACGTCTTAATCTGGCCCCACAACATAAACATAGCCGCGATGCGTAACATAGTGATTGATGTTGTTTCACGCTCTAAAAATGGCAATACGAGCAGTAGCAGTCACAATTCCATGGCATTATTTACATTATTTATTGATTTTGGTAAAAATAATTCGTAGTTCCAGCGTTAAACGTGTAGCAATGTCGATATCATTCCTGATACCTGATATGTCGCCAAGCATCAAAGTGGTATAGTACATTCTAGTTCGATAGTTGTCGTAATGGTCCAGAATTTCATCCGGACACATAGACGCGAATATTTTCGTGTGCTGCTCCAATTTTAACTCCATCGCTCGTCTCTTTCGCTTCTCGTCGAGCTCATCTTCATTTTCGCGATCGAATCGAATCAGTTATCGCGCGTTACGAGAATATTTGTACACCCGGTTTCCCGAAAATAAGATTAACGAATCAAATTTAACTACTGTATACAAGGTGTACCGAATCGGCCGTCTGGTGTTTCAACATACAAAAATAAACAGAGACAGAGCATACCCAGGTTTAGCATGGAACAGAACCTGAATCCATTTTTAACATTGCAAATATGGGTGTTAGTTCTGTTCCATGCTAAACCTGGGTATGCTCTGTCTCTGTCTATACTGAGATAAAGCGCTGACAGAAAAATTCAATAAATAAACAAAATAAATAAGTGCCTCAGTGCCAACCAGTGTCTCCCACCATTCAACGACTGGTATCGCATGAAAGAAATAGCCATTCTTCGGCTCTGGAAATAAAATCAAGCTAGGTGCTGAAGAGTGGGAGACCAGAAAAAAAATTGAAAATATATGTACAATTGATTTTTTTTCCATTTGACTCACCCCGTTTCCTAGAAAATTACCTTTAAAAATCCGGCCAGTTCGCGTGTCTAATGTTTTTAGGAAGTAGAATCAGTAGGTCATGAACAGACGCATCAGACGATTGTTATCCAAGAACACGCGTGTTCCCTGAATTTTCGAACCCTAATTTCTCGAAAACGAGGCGCTAAATGAAAGAAAATTCTATTTTCAATTTATTTTTTGTCACGTAGAATCATTCTCTCCACGTTTGTAGCATTTTGGGACACTCTGTAGACATATGGAAAAAATTGGTTTACAAAGATTCAAAGTCGTTTTTTAGGAGAACGGTTGACTTGAGATGCGATAAAAATTTTTTTTACCTTGAAAGAAAGGGTCAAGGTCAATTTTGCGGTCCATTCTTTCAACAGATCTCCACCGATCCAGAGGTATAGAATATTTTATTTTATACGATTTTCTCGAAAACGAAGCGTTAAACGAAAAAATGTTATTCGATTCTTTCGACTTATTTTTGCATGTAGAATCACCTCTCTCGTCCGGTTACATCGCGATTTTCGGTACACCCAGTGGTTTTATATACAATGATTAAGAAAAAATAGGAAGAAGAATTCACCTCCTTGTTGTATCATTTTGTGAACATCCTGCCGTAAATCCCTCACCGAGGCAGTGTAGTGCGGCACCACCGGGCTCTATCCGGATAAATGTTATTAATTTATTACACATCTCCCAAGGGAGATTATCCAAGTGTAACAAGCCAAAAATAGGGTTTTCATCCTCAACTTTGAGGGCTATTTTTACCTCCTTAACATGCACGACAGCGGCTAAAAAAAATATGTGTCAAATATTTTTCAACAACTACAAGCGTGTTACATTTGGGTAAGGTCTCTTCTCATTGCATAATTCAAATACATAATCACAGGCGTGCTTTTATAAATACATAATTTAGAAAATTTAGAAAACACGTTTCGTAAATCTGTATCTATTAAACATATTCTGAAAATTTCATTAAAATCGGTAAACGTTTCAAATAGCTACTAACGTTTAAAGATGGTAAAAATTGCAGTTTTTCATGATTTTCGGCCTGTAACTGCAATAAATCTAAGGATTCTCACATCTTTCAATGCCAGTCGTTTTTTACCCACATCAACCAATTCCAATGAAATTTTCACAATGCATTTAATTGACACAGATCTAGAAGACGTATTTGTTCAATTTTTTACATAGATCCACATAAAAAAAGTTGTAAAATGCATCTTTTAGTATTTTATTACAATTCTGACCAATTGCAATTTCGAAAAAATTTTTTTGCCACATCATGTAGTAAACTAACTGGTCTAACTTCTCAAAAAAGTTCAAATCGTATGGTCAAACATTAACAAAGTTATCATTGTTTTAATAGCGTTCGAATATTAATGCGGCTCACTGTATGTGATTACGGGTTGACCAGCCACATTCAGAATGTAACGTTTATGTCTTGGCAAATCAGGTTATAAGCTGAAACGCATCTGAATGCTAGCCGATTGAAATGTAATTGAAGAGAAATCCATTTTTACCCGATAGTACGAGGTGGGCCGTTTATAGGAATCGACGGAGTCAAGATCTGAGTCGTTGGGCATTGTTGTACCGTAGTTTTCTTCGTGTATCATCGTCTTTAAAATTCAACTGTATTAAAGTTAGCCGCGTAATTTCCACCACAAAAACTTCACTGCTTTTATTTTGAAAGGTTTCATCGAACAATTTGTTTGTCCATGAAGCGTGATTCTTTATGTAAAATAAATGTAGGAGTTGTTTTCTCTTTTTAATGATCGATTTCACATTATTTATTTTTAATTATTGAAATTATAAAGATGCTTCCATTATTGGATAAATTTTTTTGTGCAAGCATATATTATTATAAAAATTATGAAAAAATTTATGTTGGTTCAGTTTTGGAATTTTTATAAAACAATGTATACATGCTGCCACATGGAAGTATTGTGAATATTGCCGAAAACTTTTCCAATTAAGGAAAAGAATAAAAATAATAAAAGATGTTAAAATTATCAACAATTTTTGATGTTTTTTCTTTCGATATTTTTATAGGCTTGAGATTTCTTGATGTTCTTTAGGAAGAAGAATTGTAAAAATTCAATAAACGCAGTAAGTATGTTTTTTTCTCAGTGTACTTTCAATTTAATCTAAATTAGGAATTTTAGTGAAATTACAAGATAATAAAAGCAAACATTTTGGCCCTCCTCGCGTTGCGAGGTCTTGCAAAGGTGTTGGAAATAAAAGACACCGTTCTCCTCTTCGTTAAATGTATTTATTCAACTGAATTGCGAGATATTTATAAACAAGAGTTCCGGAGAAGGGTTTTGCGGTGTTTAACAATGAATACACTTCTCGTGACAATAGACAATATGTGTTTATTTAATAGTTTCGCTATATAGATACTTATATGACTTGTCGCTCTAACAGATCGCTGCCTACAACGTGACGGCCGAATTTTATTGTGCCTGGCCCTACTATAGTTCCTTATTGTGCTTGAATCTATGATGGGTCGACGTCATCTTTGGTTTACTCTTAATTATTCATGTTTTTTTTTCTTCATCTCTCTTCCTTCATACCGTCGGCTGACAGCTAACAATTGGATTATACTCGGTATCGTCTCTCGTTTTTCTCTTTTTCTCCTCTCTCTCTCTCACACTCTCCCACACACACACTCTCTCTCTCCCTTTCTCTCATCAGCATCTTCTTCTTTTTTTTTCTTTTGCGAAGACGTCGCGACACGCGAAATCGAGTCTCGCGAACGTAGGAATTCGTTCTTGCGCGGGTTCTTGGATCTGTTTTATTTCTTTTTTTTCTCATTTCACTACGAAAGTAACGACATTCTCTTCTCGGGCGAAACGCAACACACACATTGATTCTTCTACCGCACGATCGATGAACACATTTGTCTCGCGTTGCGTGCGCATTGTCGCCAGAAACATTTTCGATCGTTTACTCCCTCCGCTCGTGTTCCCCGATCTCGAGCGATCTCGGCGACACGTGCTAACCGAGATGCAACACGGATTTATGAATTTTACATAGTTTCGATCGAATTTGAACCTGCAACTACACACACACACAGACGCACACGTAACACGTACAGACGAGCATACACACTTGCCTATTCATATATCAGGTTCAAAAACGAGCGAAACTTGTGAACGCGCTCTCGCGTCTTATCGAGCAACGCGCCGACCGATCGAACTTATCAAAATCCCGCGGGCAAGAGCGTGGTTGCTGGTCGACGATGGCACGCCTTATAAATAATTGAACAATTAGAAAAAGTGAACGAGCTGCGATGGCTTGTCGAGAGGGTTCGCGCGACCGGTTTTCGCCTCGCGTTGTTCCGACTCGCGCGCGAGAGAGACCTCGTAACGACCATTGGAATTGTTGCAACGCGATTGTACGTATGTATAGATCCGAATTAAATCTGCAATAAATCGTACAGAAAATATGTATGTCTTCGGGTTTGCGTATGGTTATTTGTTTGTTTTTCTTCTCGTTTGTTCACGATCTCCCAATGCAGGAACGATTTCCTCGCAAGTTAAAACGCTCGCCCGGTCGCGGGAGCTTCGTCTTCGGTCTGCGACGAACGACGAGGAGGAGGACCTCTTCGGCCGAGTCTCGTGCACGCGTGCTCGGCCGCGTTCACACATATGCATATGTATACATTAATCGTTATAATTCTATATGGTACGCTCTCTCCGTCCGTGTCCTGCTACAATGTACAATGGTTCGTTTCGCTTGGGCGGGCGAGCGCACGCGAATTCCACGAGACCGGCTCGGGGAGCAGAGAGTTTCTCAGCCGCCATCATGTCGGACCCCGTGTCCTCGCATTCGTTCCTCGATTTGCTCGCGGACAAAAGCGATTCCCGCACGTCGTCTCGCCCGATCGCGGTCCACCGAATCTGCGTTCATGCCGCGCACGCGTTTCCTCGCGTTCCAGGACATACCCCTCGGGATCTACATGCTTCGTTGTGATTCTATGCGCGCGGTCGCTATTCCGGCCGCGGAATGCGAGGGGAACCTCGTTCGGATCGCAGACAGAAGAGATCGCTGTGGCCTCGAGCGCTTCTCGAGCCGACAGCGAACCGAGAAGTTCGGACAGACGGTAACGCGCCGCAAGAGACATTCGTTTCGCGGTATTTTATTACTTGTTTCTCATTTTCTCGCATCTTTTTTTTTTTTGTTTTTGTTTTTGCTCTTTACGACAAACGTGACTCGTTTATATAATGGCACACAGCATGGCAGTTGCAACAATGTACTTCAATAAAACTGTTTACTTGTTAATTCTGTTTTTTTTTTCATTTTGTTCTTTATCTTCATTTATAGTTTATCTTAGCTTACTCGTTAAACTTACACGCTAGCCTCGTCGCCTTCCTCTCCTAGTCTCCTCCGTCGCGACGCGCCCGTTCGATCGAAGGTCCCTGTCGCGGCCGCGGAGCGACAATCGGAGGGGACACACACACGTGTCGCGCCGCGATAGGATCCGTCGATCCCGTCGATCGTCTGTTCGCACGGTCAATTAAGCGTCGCGTCGCGAAGACTAGGCTTAACCTCGCTTCCGTTCCTCCCATCCGTGTCTTTCAGATTTCTTTCACGCAGCTTCCTTGCTCTCTCTCTCTCTCTCTATCTGTCGTACGCATGCACACACGGATACGCATTATTATCGTGTTCCTTTCAGGTATGTACACGCGATCGAAACTCGTATTGCGTTTTCGATGATCGATCAAACTCGAAGTTTCGGGCGTATCGCAATCGTCGACGTATCTCTGCCTCCTCGTTTCTCAAATACATCTCGCATTCTCTCATGCTCTTTCTCACTCTCTCGCACGCTTTCTCTCTTTTAGATTCTCTGTTTGACTTAACGATTAAACACGTAGAAATTGGAGAATAAAAAAAGGGGGCAGGAGGAGCCACGTCGTCGGCGGCGTCGGTTCCAGGAGGACTCGCGGCCTGATCGATTCGTTTCTCGATCGCTTGCGGTTTCATCAAGAAAATCCTGCGGATCCTCGACGGATCCCTGTTCGCTGGAGAAATTTCGTCGTCGTCGTTCGTGGCCGCGGTTCCAGCATGGACAGACGTGACGCAACCCACGGCTTTCCTTACGCAATATTTTTCACATAAAAACGTTTTTCATCGTAGATACTAAACAGTCGAGTCGAAAAATAATATCGAGACGGCCTCGTTCACGCGCTCTCACCGTTTAAACTCGCTCTCCTCGCTAAGCATTCTCACTCTGTGTGTTCCGCGGAACAGTCTCAGCTTAGGATCACTCGAGTGCCGGACCAAAAACCACTTGGATCTCCGGGTGTGGGGGTTGCGCGGAGGCAACCCTGTTTTCTCCGTTCGTTATTCTCCTGTACCGTTAGATTCGCGCGGTCGATCGACCCTTCGTTCGACGGGGGGCAGACGCTCGGATAAATATTCTGACTAGAACAACAACGTTCCCCGGGCTTCTTCGTTTCGCGATGCTCTTCTCTCGGATATGTACAACGGTAAACGTACAAGCAACCATACAATCGATGGGAGTTCATGAATTCTTTGAATGTCGTAAGACAGAGTTCATTGAATGTTTAATTAATTCTCGCGGAGTGAAGGTCTCGCGAACGAAGGATCAACCGTTGCGACCGTTTCCCCCCCTCTCCTATGTGTTCACTTGCCCTTAGGACTGCTCGCTCTCGTCTTTTGACTCGAGTATCCAACGCATTTCCGAGGACAGACTATTTTAAATAGAACGAGACGCAACATCGAAGCATCATTTTCACGCATAATCTCGCTTGGGCGATTTATTCGTTAAACAGTCTTAAAATCCAAGACAAGTGATCAATTGCTCGAAGCGATTATACATCCTACGGTTACAACCTTGTTAGTCATCTAATTAAGACGGGTACGATGATAAGTGTCGGAACGATTGTTTTATTACTGATTGGAAGTGGATAATCGAGCGTGTTCGGACAATAAAGAGTGCCAGTAGTAGAAGATTCGTAAGATTCGAAAAAACTTTCTCTCAGGCCTTCTCAATCCTCGAGCGATCGAAAGAAAGACTTTCTTTTTTTTTCTTTTAATTCTTCTTTTTGTTCTTTTATATGTTCTTTTTACTCGCCACCGGGCGCACAACACTCACACACACGAAACACAGTCACTCCTTTTCAACAAATTGTGTCGATTAACGATAATATTAATTTTTTTTCTGCTTAGCTATATAATATGTATAATAATGTAACACGATGATATAGGCTTGATATGACGGTGGCACACGTTTACTAAACCGATCCGTTTTTTCTTTTTTTATTCTTTCTATCTCCCTCGCCACCATGCTCCTCCGGGTTCGCTCCCCCGCCGTCTCCCTTTTCGTCAATTCCCGTTCGACAAACAAATTCGACGCGATCACCCTGTCGCGTTCGACAGCGATTTCGATCGAGAAACCGGACACCCTCCGAAATTATACGTCTCGAGCTACCTAATCGTGCTAAACAGATAACGGGGGTAATTAGAAGCCAGAGGTAAACGAAGTGGACCAGCTTCGTACAATAGATTGTGGTGTGTTTGATTATCGCGTGACGGCTTGGACAGCCTCGTGGTTCGATTGTCTGAAGTCGTTTTGCCTTTAACCTGTCAAACGGGTGTCTGTTCGATGACGAACGTTGCAAAACCAATTTTAAAAGCATGCCGGAATCAGATTGGTCTCGTAATACTCGTACGAATAGCAGACGCGCTACTCACCGGAAAATTCCTTACAACTCATTCTGTCGAGTTCGAGGTTGCTCCAAATATCGAGAAACATTCCAATTATTTAACGCTAAACCTACCGAGCTCTAAAAATGGCTGGTATGCGTTGCCTTATAAAAACGACATCATAGAACTCGCATAGGTGTTCCGTGATTGTTATTATTACAGAAGTGTATATAATCGTTTCCAGTGAAAGTATCGTTACAATTTCAATAATTGCAAAATAAAAAATCGAAAACTGGTCGTCCGATCGACGGTGGTGGATTTAGCGTTAATAATCGTGTTGAAAGAAAATTCCCCTAGAGATAGAAAGATCTTCTAAGTGTATTATCCGCGGAACGAATTTCACCGGGAAGATTGTATAAAAATGGCGAACGAGGTATATGTACCGTATCGTATGCTTTCCAGCTGTTGTGCATCTTCGATATATGGAGCGAGCGAACTTCAAACGGACAGTTGATGGAACGAAGGACGAGTTATTATTCTATTAAGTCGCGTCTAGAATGAACGTCTGTATGCCCGTGTAATTGAACGTCTGTATGCCCGTGAAACGATTGAAGTTACACAGACAACACGAACTGGGAGAGAAGAAAATTGTCGAAAGACGCAGTCAAGTTGGTTGGTTCGGCCCGGTTAACAAGTTAAACGATCTCGAAGGTGCACGACGAAGAGGGTGCTCGTTCTCACGCTATCTCGGTAAACTGTTGACAGTCGATCGTCGTCGACCCGGTTCGATTTTCTTCTATCATTCGCTGTCCGTGAAACCAAGCGCCACGAACGTCCGCCATGAGCGCGCGAGACTGGAGACTCGAACTCGTGGATAGGCAACGACGCGACGCGACGGTTCTCTTGGATCGAGTCGAGAGGCGACGGAGGAGCACTGCCACGACCGAATACAGGTCGGCGACGGACTTCTGACTTTGTTCCGTCGGTCGCGCAGGACAGATAGATCGGTTTCGACGGGGCTCTCTACCCGTGTCCGCGTCGCTCACGGCGATCGTCTGTCCTGCGCGCGGACCCGATGCCCTTCGATCTCCAGCGTAAAATCTAACTCCTATAGGTAGTAGAGGGTCTCGCAAGTGATATAACTCCTCCGCGGGAGCGAGGTTCTCGTTCATATACGCGTGGCGTAGTTCTGGTCGCGGGGATCGAACGGACAAAAGTTGTCGTGTACCAGCGACGAGAAAGAACGCGTTGTTTTGTCCCGTTCGGCTTCGTTCGCGAGTTCGAAGAGAGCATCATCATTTTGCGTTTTCATTTTTTGTTTCTCAATGTATTAACGATAAAATTTTACACTTTCAACATGTCACTTAACTCTCCGTACGGCAGACACGACGATATATGTATAGATTTATTTATATATAATATGTATACAGCGAGCGAGGATCGGGCGAAGCGCGGATCGCGTCGCTGCACTTTCTCTCTCTCTCTCCCTCGACGGGTGACGCGCTTCGTCCGCGTCGCTCACGGGCTTGTTCAATTCGCGACGGTGGCCCGGGACGGTTCGATCGGGAAGAAGATTCGAAGCTGTTCTCGCGGCTCTTTGCTCGGCAACGGACGCCGCCGCGCCGTCTCGCAGCGTTCCGTCGCGTCGCGCGCCGGTTTCCTTCCGGCGATAATCCCGGGCCTTCGCACGGGAACTATGCACTGGCGCCTCGGACGGTCGTGCGTTAGACTGTGTCCGATCATCGGCCGACGCGACCTGGGCCTGTCTTCGCCGAGATCTCCGGAAGCCACCGTTCCCGGCTCGTCAACCCGAGAGAGAGAGTTGACAAGTCGTTCGCACCGACGAAGAAAAATCGACGAGGCGGAAACGTGACCAGACCCCGTCGTCCGCGCGATTGCTGCTAAGAACATTCGGCGTTTAAGGGTTGAACTCTCGAGAAATTCGTTTAGCGAGATATTTATCTATATCTCTATGTATACACGTAGTACAGGTTTCATTCTGGACTAGCTGGCCAGGTCTATCCCGAGCATCGGCGGCCGCTCGAACTCCGGGGGCAGAAGGATGAGAGACGATGCTCTGGTCTCTCGAGAAAGATACCGGCGCCGCATGTGGAACCTCGCCGGCGCGGCACACTGGACAGAAACGCAACCGAATAACTATGGGTTTGTACGAGCACCTCGTTCGAACAGGTCGGTCTCGGGCGGCTTCCTCGCCTCGGCGCTTGGACCCGCTCGAAATCCTTGCTCGGCAGACTCCGATGCTCGGCCCTAGGCCTGCGCGCGGGAATGGGTTACAGAACCGGAAGCGGACACGGGCGTGGGACCACGACTACCGGTGGGCCTGTCGAAGAAACGTTTACAAAAAGGACTCGTCTCGCCCTGATCTCGCTTAGTGCCTCGTGTTTCGTATTCCTGATCCCCACTGTCTCGATGCGTCGACCATTCTCGCTGCACGCCGACCATCCGCGCGTTCGAGAACCGATCCTACGATCGACCGACGATCATCCGTAACACGCCGCGAACATCGTCGTTCGCCCGTGTCTCCTACGACCAATCTCCTCTATGGCTCGCCGATCCCTTCCGTCAGAGGATCGCGGCGATCATCGGTGTTGTCTCTCGAGAACGATCCACGGAGAGATCGCGTGGCCTCGAGATCGTTTCGGGAAGCGATCAGCACCGTGTTCTTCGTCGACACGCGCGTTTCACGTGGTCGCGCGTTCGTCCCCGTTGGAATATTAGCTTCCTGCCAATTGTCTTCCTCTTCGCGTCCGTGACGATCGTCTTGGCGGCTGTCGTCGTCGGACGCGTTCTCGACGATGCACGAAGAAAACTCTCTCTCTCTCTCTCACACACACACTCTTTCTCTTTCTTTCTTTGTCTCTATCTCTCGTTGGTTACCGGCACGCTCGACTCGAACGGAAAATTATAAACCAGAAGACTTTAGGCGCGCGCGGTCCCTAAATAGAAACAACATCGTAACCGTGCCACCACGCCGAATTCACCGTAAACGCTTTTCACCTCGCTTATACGTAATATATTTTCCCAACAGTTTCCATAAATATCGTTCTAACGACGCGCGAAAGGTCCGTAACAACATTATAAACATCTACACGGCTCTGTCAACGTAAGTGATCGGAGGCTTGAGAAACTATATGGAAGTCGTACCCGAGGGGGTCAACGGTCTCTATACATCCGCATAATAATCGTAGCTCGAGTAAATACGAATGGCGATTATGCCTCTAGTCATTATTATGCTACAAACTGTGTACACCTGTGTTTGGTTTAATAGCGTTCACCTGCACGGTTTACTATATGTATTATATACAGAACGGCGGCGACATGCTGGCACGCGCCTCAACGTATTATTTTTTTAATTCAATGAAGATCGTTCTATCGCGTGCTCTCGTGTCCCTCGGCTCGCGCTTTCTCGTACAGCCCTATCATAAAACCGGATAACAATCACGGCGACGACGACGACGACGACGACGACGACGATGACGACGACGACTACGAAGATTCAGAATTCAGAAGCATATCCAGACGAAGTTTGGAACGCGTGCCTAGGTTTTCTCCGTGCATCGCAAGACCACCAAGCGAAAACGTTCGTTTATTGTCATCTTGAAAGCTAACCAGCACCACGACTCGAGTTTGCCTTTTCGCTAATCCTCTCGGATCTCTCTCTTTCTCCTTCGAATTTCGATTAAAAAAAAAGAAAAAGAAAACGTCATCTCGCAAGGACAATGTACACATTTTTCTCCGGTGATATATGTATTATATGTGGTTGGTAACTTCGTATGCACCGTGTTCTACCGTTTTGTCTCTTCTTCGAGACCTCGTCCCCCCTATTGTCGGTTCCCTCTGTTGCCTAGAACCTAGCGCTCGTTATCGATCTTTAGACCCGTGACGAGAAATCCAAAAAAAGGGATGCGGGGTTTCGCGGAATGACTCTGTGACTCTGTGCAATGGGTGTTTTTCTTTCTCTTGGCTTTTCGTTTTTGATCGAATCACACGGATCTCGGTCGATGCCGGGAGTACATTGATCGGCAACAGGAGGGAGTACAACGTCGCGGGAGTCGATGGCAGGTGTGATCACCGTGGATTTATCTCGTTTCTATCTATCGCGTTTCTTGTTTGTTCTCGTGTCTGTTATTATAATATAACCGCCACCCTCACGTCGTGTTCACGATCTCCACGTGTTCCTCGTGTTCCTCGTCGCGTCGGCCTGTTCCGTCGTAATCCTCGATTCTCGGGCACGAAACTCGACGCCTGGGACCGCGATCAGTCATCGGCGATGTAATCAAACGTGTTCGTTGTTCCTCTCGCCGGAAACAGAGCATCTCCGGAGGACTTTCGGACATGCAACCAACTGGTCTACTGAAAAAAAATACTACCTAGATTCTATCGTAACAAGTATACTGATCCTCCGTCGACGCTCCGTTTCCCGTTCCCTCGGACATTGAACAGTGTCACCGGCGCAACGGGCCGTCGAGTTTCGAGTGAACCGCGCGACGATATCTCTTTGAACGAAGTCTTTTTCAATTTTCAATTTTTCAATTGATCGTTCCGACGAACGGAAACCGTGAACGCGTTGCTCGGACAGCCGTCCACGCGTGTCCCGTCGCAATGACATCACCTCTACCAGTCAGAGAAAGTTATCCCGCTGTCTCCTATAAGAGAGTTCTCTGTCGATGATGTCTCTTCTGAGAAGTCCTCGTGGAATGGCCAGCCCCGTTTACGGTCTGTTTTAAACGAGGCCTGCCACTGCCTCGCGGATATCGATCCTCCTCCGTTGGTCTCTTGGAATATCGCAAGGGCGACGTGCTCGGATGATGATAGTGTGATATCTGAATGATGGGTGACGATGAAAAGAGAATGATGACCGCGAACGATGCTTATTTTTTTTTTGTGGTGAGTACGAGAGTGATTTGGTGAACGACACGTAGATAGATGCTGTCTGTCGGTACCGTCGCTGTTGGAGTCGATGAGGTATCTTTCTGTTCGCTGTCGCTCTCGTTTTCTAAGACTCTAGAAATGCTCTAGACTGCCTCTACGGTTGCGTGTGTGTGTGCACATGACAACATCGAAGAAACGAAGAGAGACCGATATTTGCTTTCTACACCGTAATTGACCGTAGCTGGCCTCGAGTACTTATCTGCTATCCTGCTGGCCGATCTTCGGCTGATCTCGTCTGCCTTTCGACTCCGATCCTTTCGATGTCTTCCTTTTCCTGAGAACGTTATCACATCGTCGATCTGGTTGGACAGTTTTCATACACCGCACAGAGTGGGCCAGGAGTCCACTTTTTGTGGTCGGAAGACAATTTTTCAAGTCCAATGTATTCAAACAATTTTTCCCCTATAGACTGACAACCCTTTAAAACTCCCAAATCGAAAATATTATTATATAATCCAGTTTTTAGAATATTTTTATAAAAAGTGAAGGTCACCTCAATTTTTTAAACGTTAACATATATTTTTTACTTGATAATATTCTAACTGGTATCGATACGAATTCAACAAACTATAATAACGCAACGTTAAACCTTGAAAAAACGTTACTATAGTTCTGGCCGCAAAAAGCGGCCCTCCTGGCCCACTGTGCACCGTACCCGATTTTATTATCATTCGAACTCACGAGTGCTCGCAGCTGTCGCCGTTCCTCGTAGCCGGTCTCGGGGAACTTGAATCGCTGCGACGATCGTTCGATACCCCTTCTTCGTCGTCGTCCGACGTTTCCAGAACTCTCGTCAGCAGAGGCGGCGTTCCTTCCGTGTCAGGTAAACTAAACTCCGCCGACAACTCGATGCTTTTCTCATCCTGCGACACGAACGTGCGATGATCATTTCACATCGAACACCGAAAAACATATGGAACTTCTCAGAAGGTTCTATTTAACCATCACTCTGTGTATATATTCTAATATTAACCATACATATTTTTAGTGCTAAATGTAAAGAAGAACATTGAATGCGTAAGAAAATGTATTGATTTTCATGACGGCAGGTCTGGAAAGATTAAAAAATTCAATGTAATATACAAAAATTTTCTATAAACAAAAATAATAAATGTAATAACTTCAATTTTTTTTAATCATTCGTGAAATAGGCACAGATAGCGTTACCAAGAGAACTTTGAAAAGTTTCCATTTGGCAACTTTTCTTATACATATGTTCTTATTAGTCTGGGGTGCGTTCACGTCCCTATACGCAGAGCGAGGATTAAAGTGATGTATAATGAACCTGTAGATTGCAATAGAATTCTTGATCAAAACGTTTCGTAACGTTTGCACCCGAGAAATGAAATTTTATATGCAACAACCTAATAGTATAAAAACTTGAAGAAGATTATTTAAAAAGTACCTCTTTCTTCAGTGTGTCCAACAGCCTTTTTCTGTCTGCCTTAAGTTCTTCAGCTTGTTTGGACTGGGCGGCATTATTGATCCCGGACAGCTCCAGCAGAGCTAGGTGTGCGTCTTTCTCGGACACAGCAGCTTTCAAAGCTTCGCGCCTGCCATTGAACACAATTTTACAGGTCGATTCTTCAGTTTAGAGCAATGATGGGCAAGTTTGTCCGCCGCGGAAAAAAGGATTCGTCGACCTTTACCCACCAACCTCTCTTTCGTGCCTCCGATTTCCCCCTCGTACGTCTCTCCTTGGCCGATGAGGTTGGTGGGAGAAGCAGGCAACTCAGGGGCCCCTACCGTGCCCATCACTGATTTAGAGAGAATCGTCCAAGTTACTCACTTCATTTGTCGCAGATCTTCCAACTGCACAGTTCTTTCCTCGGCGAGTTTCTCGAGCCTCGATTCATATTTCTGCAACTTAGAAAGCAGCGGTTGGCAGGTGATGCACCTCAACGCAGAAGCTGATTGCATCGACGTGAGCCTCTGTTCTAATTTCGCTACCTACAATATAGATGGTGCACCTGATTAGAGATCATTCGCAATGACCAATAGCTAAGTTAAATAGTATTAGGAGATTATTCGAGTCTCGGTCGAACGAATTTCTGCTTACTCTTTGCAGGGCTTCCTTTCTCATCTTCTCTTCATTCTTCCATTTTTTCTCGCTGTCGCTGGTGATAACGACGCTCTCGCGAAGGGCTTCGCTCAGTTCCTCGATCCTGTTTCTCCTCTCTATCAGATCCTTCGACATCAACCGTTCCTTATCCTCTTTCTCCTTGATAATGTTCACCAGCTCCTCGATCTGTTCAAGGTCGATCCTCTCGTTGAATGCTCTCTCCAGAGAATCCACCTCGTCCTCGAGCTGCTGGATCCTCTCATCCCTCACTCGGATCTCTTCCTTCAGGACACCGATGTCGTCGTACTCGCTGAGTTCCTTCTTCAAGATTGCCACCTCCTTCCTGAGCTTCGTTATCTCGTCCTTGCACTCGACGATCTGCTGCTCGTACGCCTGAATCTTGTTGTCCTTCTCGGAAATGGTGTGCTCCATCTTCTTCATCTTCTGCTCCTTTTCGCGCAACTCGGCATTTCCGTCCATGATCAACCGATCGCAGGGCAAATCGTCTGCAGCCATCGTCGTCCATCTATCCTGGACGTTCCGGTGATTCTTCTGTGCTTCTTTTCCTGCAAATTTATGCGATCAGACGTTTCGAACAATCTCCAAGTATTGCGAACGGTACTCGAACAATCCCTCAGTTGTTTTATCATCGGTAGACTGCGGAATTTTATGCAAAATGAAAATTCTCCGTATTATTTTCAAGCTGCAGAAGCTGCATATTTAAATTCTTTAAATGATATTGCCATTTTCCATTCGAACAACTCCCAGATAGCACACGACGTCTTAAAGACGTTCATTTTAGATCTGAAAGTCATACGTCCTTAAGACGTCTTTGTGCTATCCAGGTAGTTTTGCAAGAAGCGCATAAAATCCACAGTCGAGTCATCGTTGATCACCCTCTTACCTCGACACTTCTCCTCAACTTTACACAGTTCTTTCTCCAAATAGCCGACTCGGTTCTGCAGCTGTTCGATCTTGCACTCGCGATCCTGCAGCTTCATCTTGAGCCCGTCCACGTTGTGCTTCCTGACGTACTCCTCGAGCTGCGTGACCATCTCCTCCAGCTCGATGATCCTCTCCTGATCGATCCTCAGTTCTCTGTTCTCCCCGCTCTTCTGGATCCACCTCTCCAGCTCCTGGATCCGCCTGTTCCCAGCAGTCACTTGACAACGAAGCTCGTGCAGCTCCTTCACGTCAGGATTCTGCTTGAGGAAGTCCTCGAACTCGGCCACAGTGTCCTCCAGTTCCTCGATCCTCCTGCCCTTTCTCTCCACCATGATTTCCAAGTCTCGCAAGCTCTCGGTATCGGCGTGCTCCCTGAGGAAATTCTCGAGAGACTCCATCTCCTGCTCCAGCTCGACGATCCTCCTGTTCTTCGCCTCGATTTCCTGTTTCCAGGACTCGCTGGTGCACTCTTTCGTTCTACCTTCGTTCTCCTTCGATCTCTTGAACCTGGTTAACTGATTGTCGTCCATCATCAGGTTTTTCAGGGACTCCACCTCGTCCTCCAACTGTGTTATCCGCGTGTCCTTCGCTTCCAGCTCCCTTCTCCACGAGTCCTTCTCCTCCAGCAGCTTCAGATTCGGCGCGCAGGCATCGTTACCGTGCTTCGGGGGTCTACGAGCGATCAGTTCGTTCTCCAGCTCTGTTATCCGTCGATTCTTCATCTCCAGCTCGTTCTTCCAGCCCTCCTGGTCCTCGAGGCTCTCGTTCCTGGCGTCCTTGATCTTTTTCGAGCACGCGTGCTCCTTCAACAGCCTCTCGAGGGTGGTAGCCTTTAGCTCCAGCTCGGTAATCTGCTTCTCCCTCGCCTCCAGCTCCTTTCTTCTGGTGTCTTCGGCGTGTTCTGTGTTCTCCGGGTCCTGTGTGCGTGCGTCGGTGCGCGTGGACGTGGTGTGGGCGGTCGTGGTGCGTGCGCGGAGGCAACGTGGGTGGAAACGTAACGAAAACGTGAACGGAAAAAACGTGGCCGGACATATATAGTGGGGAAATATACGCGGGGATTAGATTTCGTGCTGAACGACGTAAAGGTGCGTCTCCGAATGGCTATGAACGTGCCATGAACCGGATCATCTAACCGTCTATTTGTTTTTTCTTTTTCTCTTCCGGTTGTTCACACAACTTCCCTCTCACAGTGCTCTCGGTCATATCCTTACGCTGCCGATCGAATCCATTGTCCATGGCGGTGATTCGAAATGTCACTGACCATCTCTCGGCCGTTATCTTTGTCCCTCCGTGCCGTTCTCTATCTCGACTTCTCAATTTTATATTGTGAAAGTGTCTGTATACATTTATATTTATATATCTACATACGTATATCTCTGCAGCGTACGTGTATATACACATGTACATACATGCGTCTGTCCTTCCTCCGTAGTATTTATACATGTATATATATTTATATATATATATATTATTTTTTTTTTCTTTCGCATCGGTAATAATTAACATTATTGTTGCCGTTGTCTTCTCCCATTATTTTTACATTTATATTTATATTTATATATATATATATCTATATTTATTTATATATATATATTTATATTTATATATATATCAATAATTATTGTTATTATCGTCATTATCTTCCCGCTATAATTATTAAATACGTTAACAATGGTCGAAGGCGTTACGTAAAATAATTATATATCTTGACGCGTGTTGTCCATCAGGCGAGTCAGTACGATCCTCTCGTCTTAATTAGTTCGTAATAATAACGGTTCGTGTACTTGTAAAGTTTCCGCTTAATATGCAAATTGTACTAAAAAGAACGGAGAAGGCGTCCCCAACGAAAATCGACCTTAGAACAAGCTTTTTAGGAATCCGGCGGGACCCGCCTGCTTTATTTTGTTTTGTTTTTTTCAACGGTTTCATGGCAGTCAGTGTCAACATTCGGAAACGCACGATTTCATTTCGCGCATTTGTACGAGCGTGTGCGGATTTTTATTTTTACGTGGTTCATTGCGTATTCAAAGGGTTACGACATGGAACAGATAAACGAACAAACAAACAAACAGACACAGACAGACAGCAAACACATCAAGCAAGCAGATAACGCGAGAGTGTGCGTGTCGTGTCCAGTGGCAGCGTGGAAATTCAAGAAGACAAGTGATTAGTCACGATCTTGCGGACGGAAAAATTCAAAGATTAGTATTTTCCATTTGAATGATCAATTTTCGGATCGATAATGGAGAATCGTCGGCTGTATACTGACCTCTTGTTGCTGTGCAGTTGCGGCTTGTTTCAACTTGACTTGTGCGGCTTTTAGTGCACTGCGGACAAAACGAAATGTGTCGTTTAGTTTAATAAGGCCACATTTAGCGAATAACTCCTGTTTCACGAGTTGTCGGGAAAATATACACGGTGTCCCATTTAAGTGACCTCCAGACTCCAGAACATATTTTTTCTAGTTGTGAACACGCAATATTTTATAGTTTATTGGCACGCTATCTTAACATTTACTCTGCGTATAGGCGCATAATACAATACCGCATGACCTCGCAACGCGGGGGTAGGTAATACGAGAGGACCCAAAATTTTGGGGAATCACTCTGAAATGAGACACCCTGTATCGGTACCTTGTGGCCACTTATTTTCCTCTCCGCCAATGTACAGAGTGTCCGGACTTGTTACTTACTCTTGAAGTTCTCTGATTTGTCTCTCTTTCGTGTTCTGCTCTTCCTGCGTCATCTGCATCAGCTGCAGTAGCCTCTCGGTCTCGGCGGAGCTTCTGGTCGACTCCTCTTTCGCTTTCTCCAACTCTTTCTCCGCTGACTCGAGAGCCTTCTGCATTTCTGTCAACCTCTTGTCTGGCGACCCGCCGCTCTGCAACAAACAATCGACATCCGTTAGCCGTTCTCATTAGAAGCCCCTACACCGAATCAAGACTAAATTCGCAAAAAATATTCAAAGTAACCGCAAAATTGGCTATCTTGGCTATCAATCGAGTAAATATTTGCATAAACGTTTTATTTCACTTTCGACAATCGACTCACCCACAAAGATAAATTTGATTTGCGAGGAGGTGAATTTGTTGCTTGTAAAAATGTGAATGTGGTCTACGTAAGGGTGAACGAAGCTGGTGCTTACCCTTTGTAACTGCTGCTCCAGCTGGTCCATCTTTGCTTTCCGTTTCTTGAGGTCCTGGTCGAGACCTTGGAGCGTCCTCTCCTTCTCCTCTATTGTTCTAGCTTTCTGATCGACGGATTTCGCTCGCTCCTCCGTCTGCCTTCTCTGCTCTTCCACTTGGCGTTTCTGCTCTTCTAGGTGTCGTCTCTCTTGAGTAGTATCGGGACCAGGTTTCCCGCCGCCAGCTTGGAGTTTCTTGTTCGCCTCGTGCAAGTCCACCTGCGTCGAAACCCAATCGTCAATAGATAGTTCGCCAAGCGGATCAGCTACTGGCTAGGCGAAATTTTTAAAAAGCCGCGACCATTCCGTGCGAGTTCGCGAGTTGCTTGAGGGGGAGTAGTAGGGGTAGTTCGCGAGCTGCTGGCGAGTTTCGCGTCAATTCGAATCATTATACATTGATCGTGTTCGCTCTCGACGAATCGCGATGGTCACGGCGCGTAATCGTAATCGACGGATGCATGACACACGCAAAAATGGAAAGAAAGAAGAAACAAGTCGCACGCACAGACAAGGAGAATGCTCTCTCGCAGTTTGCCACGGCGAACTATAATATGTACAAATACATACACAATAAAAGTATACAATGAGAGGAACGGTGTTCGCACGCTGCTGGTTTTTCCTATCAACTGTTTTATAACATCGAGTTGCGAGAAGCGAGTTTTTTTGTCGTAAACGTGCAGGCTAAGAAGTAATCTCGAGCGATTGGTTGCGTTAGAAAACAAAAAAAAAAATAATGCTATCAACGGTCGATAGCAAGAGTCAGCGGCGCGCGAATACTCGTTTTCTCTCGCTGTACGCTTGGAGATAAAAAATGTACAAGATGTGAACAAGATATGTAAACAAGATGCAATCGATGGCTGGTGGAACGGCCAATTTGCGGTACGGAACAATCATTTTCTATCTCTGGCATGGATACAAGTGCATGCTCGTCAAATAAAAAACCAGGGTAACGGAAAATCGTAAGAAGTAAGAATTCTCTCGCCTCTTTGGACGCGCAACAGAACAGTAGCGGTAACAATAACGTGTAAAGATACGTTCTAGCGACACGGGGGACGATCGTCGCAACGCTTCGATTCTCGTTGGGAACGAGATTGAAAGAAAGAAAGAGAGAGTGAGAGAGAGAGAGGGAGATCACCGTGGACGCAACGAAAAAGGAGAAGCGTTCCCTATCGGTTCGATCGTCACCCCGGCGTCGCGAACGGCAATAAATAGATAACAATAAAATATAAACATAACAGATAGAGGAACGGCGTGTAACACAGTCGAACGGAAGAGAAACGAACGCAAAAAAATCTATAGCAAAATGAGCGCGAATGGCTTGTGCTTGAGTCGCAATGGCTGGGATCGGGAGAGTATCGGGGTCTTTGAACTTTGGAGGATGAAATTATGGTGAAGGCGATGTTGCTTCGCTGTGAAGTGTGACGGACGCCCCGAGATTATACATGTACGCAACACAAAGATGAGAATGATGTGCGGGGTGCATCGTATCCGGTTGAACATCTGTATACACGTATGTATATATACATGATCGTTCGATCAGTTCTATTGTTATCGATCTCTATTTATATATATGTATATATATTTATAATATTTTTTTTTTGCGGCGTATATGAGCTGTGGGCGAGATTCTGCTTCGTCGACGACGAAGGCAGAGGCTGCGGTTGAAATGAGAAGACATAGAGACTTGAGAGGCCGCGCGGCCGTCTGTGTCGGCAGCCGATCGTCGACAACTATATATGTGTATCAATCGTATATCAATCAGCCAATCAGCCAATCAGCCAACCAAAGCAACGGTCTGCCGGACGACAGAGTGCAGACAGAGTGCGGGTGTAGGCGATGTGTTGTGGGTGAGCGCGAGCGAGTGCAGGTCGGTGCTGCTAACCTGATATTTTTCGAGTTCCTGGCACAGCATTTCGATCTGCGCCTGAAACCGCTCGCGCTCGACAGTCTGCTCGGCGGTCTCCTTTCGCGCGCGTTCAAGCTCCTGTCGCAGCCTGGCGGCCTCCTGGCCGTTCTTCTGCGAGGCCGGCTGCTGCTGCTGTAACTGCTGCAGCTGATGAATGGTCGTCTGCATCTGCTGGATCTGCTGTTGCTGCGCGTGCAGCTGCCTCTCGGTCGTCTGGATACGCTTTTGCAGTTCGGCGGCCTGTCGTTCGGCCGCGTCCGCCCGCTGCTTCTCCGTCTCGCACAGCTTTCGCCATTGCTCGAGTTGCGCCTCGCTTCCGCCGGCCGCCGTATCCCTCGAGGCGATCTGCTGGTTCAGTTCCTGCATCCGTTTCTCGGCCTGCTCGGCTCTCTGCCGTTCCTTGGTCTGCGCCTGCGTCAGATTCTGCACCTGCTGCGTCAGCCGGTGCACCTCCCTCATCTGCGCCTCGAGGGCTTCCTTCGCGGCCCTGTCCGGCGTCTGCGCGTGCGCCCTCTGTTGCTGAAGCTGTTGCAGCCGTCGCACCTCCTCTCGCTGCCGCTCCAACTCCGCCTCGTTCGCGTTCAACTCCTGCTGGAAGTTGACCAGCATCTCCTGCGACTTCTCCAGCTGTATCACCAGCTGGTCCCGTTCCACCTGCAGCTGCTTCGCCTCCGCCTCGAGCTTTTCTTTCACCTTCTCGATCTTCTCCCAGTGTTTCTCCCGGTTCTCGAGGATCGCCGCGTTCTTGTCCCGTTCCCGCATAGCGATCTGCAGATCGTGCTGCAGACGCGCCATCTCCTCGTTCCCTACCATCTGCTGTTGCTGTTGTTGCTGTTGCTGCTGCTGTTGCACCCGTCGCAGTTCCTGCCTGAGCGCCTCGCGGTCGTCCCTGAGCAACTGAATCTCCGCGGCGACCCGTTCCATCTCCTTCTTGTTCGCCTCGGCTGCTTCTTGGTACTTGGCGGTCTGCTTGTGCGTCTTCTCGAGCTCCTTGGCCAGTCTGCCCGCCTCGAGCTCCACCTGATCGCGAGCGACGATCGCCTTGTCGAGGCTGGCGCGCAGCCGTTCGACCTCGATGCTCGCGCTCTCCGATCTGGTCTTACCCTCGGTCTGCATTAGCCTCTCGAGCCGGACAATCTCGACGCGGAGCTTCTCGTTGTCCGCCTCCAGGGCGTCCGCTCTCGCCTTCACCTTGTCGTGACGGTCGCGTATCTTCTCGGTTTCGATTTTAGCCCGCTCGATCTCGCCGCGATTCCGTTCCTGCGCTGCGTTCGCCTTGGTAGCTTCCTCGCGCGCCCGCTCGAGCTGAAGCTGCGTCTCGTGCAGCTTCGCCTCGAGCTCGGCGTGGCTGGTCTGCGTCCTCTTCAGCTCCGACTCCCGGCCCTCCAGACGTTCGCGCAGCTTATCCACCTCCTGCTGTAGCCTACTACCTTCGCTTTGCCACTTCTCCTGCTCGTACTGGTATTTACCTCGCACCCCCTCCGCACGTTCCAGATCGGCACGCAGCCTCGAGGCGTCCTGCTCGGCCTTCCTCGCTCGCTCGAGCTCCGCCAGCGCCTTCTCCAGCCGATCGCGGAGCCGCTCCACCTCCAGCTTCGCGTATTCGTGCTCCTCCTTCTGCCGTTCTTGGCTTTCCTGGTACTTGCCGAACCTGGCCGCGTACCTCTCACACTCCTCGCGCGCGCTTTCCGCCTCGACGCGAAGCCGTTCCGTTTCCCCCTGAGCTTTCCGCACTTCGGCCTGCTGCCGATCGTGCTTCTCGTACATTTTCTCGATCTCCAACTGCATACGCGCCAACTCCTCCTGCGTCTTTTCCGTCGCCGCCTGCGCCTTGTTCAGCTGCGAGTGCGCGCGCTCCAGCTCGAAACTGATCCTCTCGTTGTCCGCGACCAGCTTCTCGCGCTCGTTCTGCAACCGGCGCAGCTCGATCTGCGACTTCTCGTATCGCTCGCGAACCATCTCCAAATCCACCGTCAACCTGTCCAGATCCTCTTTCGACTTCTCCTCGTGCTCTTTCGTACGGCCCAGCTGAAGGGCGGCTCTGTCGTACAGCTCCTGCACGTGGGCCAGTTCCTCTTGCGCCTTACGAGCCTCCTCGCGGCTCTTCGACGCCAGCATCTGCTGCTTGTCCGCCTCCAGCTCCAACCTGTCCTTGTCCGCTTCCATTACCTCGATACGGTTCTGAAGTCGGTACACCTCGCTCTGGGCTCTGTTCAAAGGTCACGATTATTGTTTATAATTTACCATTATAACGACCAAATGCATTTTTTCAACATATTTGTTAGACGTCATTTACTAAACTAATCCTTCTAGTCTTACTGAGAAACTGAAGTTGTTTGGTCCATTTATAAAAAAGTTATTCTGATCTAAAGTGACTGATCTAAAATTTCATAGTAAGCTGTTCAAAGATTGTCTAATACGGTGATGAGCAACCGACGGGCAGCGGGTCGCACTTGACCCGGTAGTATTGCCTGCGGTCCGCGGAGGTTGGAAACAAAAATCATAACTTCTAAACTAATCAATTTTCGACGCGAGTACCTTAATGCTTTCACTTAATTAGTAAAAAAAATATATATACATATACACAAAACGCTTTGTCCAGACGGGCTTAGGAGGTTCTACCTTTAGGTTTCCACTTTTGACCCACTGCAGTCCGCGGATTGCTCATCACTGGTCTGGGTTACGGATATTAAATTACAACTTGCGCAATAGTTTCTCGTATCTAAACTAGACGCGTTCGGACTAACATCAAACGAAACTCTTTACCTGTCATACTTCTCCCGCATCTTCTCGAACTCTTTGTTCGCGTTCTCTCGGTCCTCGTGGGCCTTGTTCATCGCGTACTGCGCTTTTTCCACCTTCTCCTTCAGAATCTGGATCTCGGTGACGGCGTCGTCGCGTTCGAGCTGTTTGAAGAAGATAACGGATCTCTGTTAGCACCTGTTCGACCAGGATCGTCCAATTTACGGTAAGAGAGCAGAGAACGTCACACTTACCGTCAGCTTCTGATGGGAGTTGTGCACCTTCTCCCATCTCTCCTTCACCATATCGAGCTCCGACAACAGGTTCTCCTTCTCCCGTTGCATCTTCGCCGCCTGACTCTGCTGGAACTCTACCCTCTCGTGCAGCTTCTGCATTTCCTCCTGGAAGCCGTCCCGCTCCTTCTGCAGCCGTAGCATTATGATCTGTCGGCACAGAGAAGTGAGAGCGTGACTATTACTTTAGTTTCGTGTCGCTTTCGCGGACTCGTGTAATTCGAACACGACGATGACTCCAACACCAAGTTTCTCTCGCGGTGGTAATGCCAGAAAAATTGGGGAGAGTAGCCGGAAAAATCGTTCAGACAAAGACACCATTGAATCCCCGTACCTGAGCCTTCTCGTATTTATCCTGTAGCCGGTCCACTTCCATTTGAATCGTTTCCCGTTCCTTTTGTATTCTAGTCGACTGTCCGAGGGCTTGGTCCAGCTGGCTCTGCAGGTTCCCGAAATCGTAGTTCTGCTTCTCTCGTTCCATTTGCATCTGTTCGGAACATTTCGACTTTGTGATTTCAGAGTCCCCCGCGCGATAGACACTCGATAAACATCTACTTACTCTGCGAATCTCCGTCTGCGTCTTGTCGAGCTTCTCCTGAAGCTTGTCCGTCTCGCTCTGCGTCTTGTCCAGCAGAGTTTGCAGTTTGTCCTGCTGGAGCTGCGACTTGCCGAGGGTCGCCTGAGTACGTTCGAGCTCCTCTTGCGCCTTCTCGAGATCCGCCATCGCCTTGTCCCGTTCCGAGTGAAGACGGGCTACCGACGCTTGTGCTCGATCGTACTCGTCCCGAAGGCTCTCCTGCTCGCCCTGAGCATTTTCCAATCTCGCCTTCAACCTGTACACTTCGCCTTGACTCTTCTCCACCTTCGGAAATCACCAAAATAATGATAGAAACCGGCTTAACGATAACGTTTTCATATACTTTTTAGCTCTGCCAGTGGCCTTCTCTACTTAACCACGAGGCGCGAACACTTTTCACGAATCGATAGACGCCGATTCCAACCTCCATTCTCACTTTTATTCGACAATGTTTTTCCTTTTTTTTTCTTGTGATTTTAAATAATAAAAAGATAGGAAAGTAATGTCAAGGAGTTGCTAAATATCCCCCAGACAGATATTTCCAGTTTATTTAACAATTACCGAAAAAAAGTTTTCATTTTACCAATAATTTTGAACTTACATGATGCTGCAACCCCTTAGGGAACTAATCGATTCTACTACTTTTTATCATTGTACAGTAACGCTGCAGTGTACTTTAGTCGTCTGGTATATTATTGTATATTACAGTATAATGTATTTTGGTATATTCTGATGTACGGGGGGTCCCAAAAAATTGCTTCAACTCCAAACCCAGAAATTGATTTATATTAGTGTATGTTAATCGCACAATAGTGACTAATGACTAAAGATTGATCATAACTAAATCATAACTAATTAACAATAACTAACGATTACTTAGAGTTCTGACTAACTTGTGCCATGTAGTTATGATTAACTAATCAAAAAGTTTTAACTAATGATTATTTTGCTACGACTAACAATCAATCAGACTATTAGTCAGTTTTAATTATTAGTTGATTTGTACCCTACTTTGTCCACTGTAGCCTCGCTCTGATTGGTACGTGTTTTTTGTTAATAACTCCCAAACGAAACCGCGGCGGCTATTTTTGCAAAGGAAAATGTTGCTTCAAATCACCTCAGGAACCTCCCATTTCCGGGAGTTGAAGTAATTTTGGGACAACCTGCATTCCGGTATATTCCGGTATATTCTGGTATATTTCAGTATATTCTGGTATATTCTGGTATACTCTTGCATATTCTAGTCCGTCATCAACGAATCCTAGTCCCGCGCGTTTGATTGGCAGTGTAGGTCGGAGCCAGGACGAAATTGACTGTTCTCATTCAACGTCGTAGTATCCCGGTAGAAAATGTACCTTCCGAGACCGTCGTTGCCTTAACGGCGCGCCGCTATTACAGCTGCTACACGCGTGCCACCTCCGATCCGTTATTAATACGAAGTCGATGTGTTCCCTGTTTGTCGCGCGGCACTAATTAAAATCCATTTCTCGTTCGGCCGCTACAAGCGCGCCGCGATCGTTTCCATCGTAGCGGCAGTTTGTCAACCGTGTGCCACGGCGAACGATCAAACATCCATCGAAAAATAACGCGCAACGAGAGACGACAGGGCGGGGGCGATTGGTTCGAGCGGAAACATCCTTGAAATGGGCTTTCCCGTCCGCGGTAAGAACGCGAGCGAGCAATTTTCCGGACACTTAGCCGGCAGTTTCATTACCGGTTCGTTTCGCGCCGTCGACAAAGGCTGTAAGAACGTGGGCGTGATTGGAAATTAGATCCAATCGCCGGGCGGAGACTCGACCCGGGCTCGGGACAGATCCTCGACTCAGCCGCGAGTTCGATCCTCGATTAAAGCCGATTGTTCTCCCTGTTCTTGGGAGCGGAACGAACCCGCCGAGCCGATTCGATGGCCGATTAATCGTCGCGGAACGTTTAGACAAAGAGGGGAACCGGTCCTGGCCGCTTCCTGCTTTTGGTCACCGTTGTTCGCCGATCGAGAAGCCGCCGCTCGTTAACTCCCGAATCGCGGAACTTGAGTCGAGGAAGATGACTGTGAATCTGGTGGTACAATGGCACACCATCGTTTTTCTTGGATAATTGACCTGAACGAATAATTCTAGAATAACGTCTTTATCAGTTTCTTTCTGGTCGATCGCGAACTATTGAGAGGACTCGCCAGTAATATGAACCGTTGTTCTTGAAAGTGATGCATATTCGCTTTTGGAAAAAATGGGTGTTCGACGACAGGTGGGGGAAAATTTTAGGGGTGATTCTCCGTGACAATATAAAACGAGAATGAAGAATGAAAAAATTGCAATTTCGGCTTCGTTTTTTAGTTACTAACAATTAAAGATTCGCCGAAAATTATTTTAAGTTTATGACGCAAGTAACGTGTACACCTATGTTGGTCGGATTGCCGCATTTCAGGGATATCTTTCATCGTTCATAACTAAAAAACGAAGCCGAAATCGAAATTTTTTCATTCTGCGTTCTCATCTTATATTGTCATGTAGAACCACTCTTTAAATTTTCTCTGTATAGATAATCTAATTTTTTAATAGCCAATTCATATCGTTACGTATTACACTCTTCTGTAACTTCTGTTTCGAACGAGACATATCGCTCTTATTTACTGGAATGCATACAGGGTGTTAAAAAGAAAGTGTTCAAGAATTTTAAGGGCCCATAGTACTCATCAAGAATAGCAAAAAAAAACCGATCAACATATGTCCTAGAATTAGTTTTCTCGGCGTAAAATCGATTGTTATTATAACAACTGTTCTATCCAGAGCTCAAAGTCGTCAACACAAACGAACCAAAATTCTTATTTCAATTGAACCAAACTCTTTTGTCCCATTAGAGATGGAGTAAGTGTGTTCTTGTGGTACTTAGATTGTAGATCCAAGAATATGTAAGATTTGAATGGATCCTGCCGTGGCTGCCATTGAATCGTCAAAAGTGTCCGCCTCGCGAGTGTTAAAAAAGAGGATGTTCTGTGGGATTAAGATCCCAGAGTGCAAATATGCAGCATGGAGATCAGAAACATATGGAGGACTGCTGACGTCAGAAGTTGATCAGCTAACTGAAGGATTCCTTAGTTTCCTAAAAATCCTACACTACGGGGGGAGTTTTGTACGGGTTTCGCGAGGACGTTCGAGGGATCGTTACCTTTTCTTGAAGAGCGGCAGCCTCTGCCCTGGCTCTCTCGTTGTCGGCCTGCGTGACCCTGAGCTCAGCCTGCGCTCTCCTCAGTTCCGCAGCCGTCTTTTCAGCGCGCTCGTGGATCCTGTCCATCTCCTGGGTGGAGCTTATGGCGCTCCTGCCATAGGTGCTCTGCGACCTCTCCACATCGTGCTTGAGTCTCTCGTTCTCCAACTCCAACCTGGTTATCCTCTGCTTGGCAGCCTCCCAGTCGGCTCCGCTGCGACCAACCTCTGACGCAGCTTTGTCAAGCTCGGCCTTGCTCTTGCCCAGTTCCGACTGTGAGCTCTCCAGCTTCGCTTCCAGCCTGTCCTTCTCTGCCTGTGCCCTCTCCAGCCGGGCGCCCAGTTTCTCGACCTGTGGACAGGGTCCAGACACGTCTCAGTCTTGGCCGAGGTGACCAATGTCTTCCTGGTTCGAGCAATTTCCTTCTCCATTTCGAATTCAGATCGATAAACCGTGTACGGTAACAAGGAACGTCGGCCAACCGACGCAGACCGTCTTTGGTACCATATTCTCACGAATTTACAGGGTGGCTCTCGTAACTGGTAGTAGCAGCCAGTCAAGAATAATATTTTTTTGTCTGATACTTCATTTTTTAAAAAAGTCAGCTCTACAGATCTAGGATGATTGTACCAGTAAGTCACTGAAACGAGCACCAGTGAGTGACCGTGTTTAAATACATACTAACAGATGGAGAATTTAACTTGCGCCTCGCGAGCCACAGAGAACTCTTCTCTCTACTCCTGGGTCCAGGGGCGAAATTAGAATACCGCAAGACCCTGCACCGCGGGGGTGTCCGTAATTCGAGGGAGCCCAAAATTTTTGCATTTATTAGGTAGACCGGAAAGTAATGTCGTTTCTTTACATTAAATTAAAACAAATACATTTTTAACAAGTTTTTATTATTAATCAATGATGTTTCATCCTCGTTATCAACAACTTTTTGCCATCTAATGTGCAAATAATAAAAAAAAAATAAAATTAGAATTTTTTTTAATAAAATTAAAAATAATAAATAAATGTACGAACGTCTAATTCACGTGGATAAACATCGCAAATATTTTTGGTAGCAACCGTTGCGTTACTACCATTGCGAAACTGAAAAAGCATACAATGCCGGATATGTACCTCTTCTGGTATTTGGTTGAAAAGTTCACCCAAAACAGCAAAAAAATTTAAGATTTAATTATTTACAAGTAAACAAGTCACTTTAACCTTAAAATGTCTTGGCACGAATTTGTAGTACACATTGAGTTAATAAATAATAAGTAAATATGGACATGCGCAGAAACGACATTACTTTCCGGTCCACCTAATATTATCTTATAATTTCACTAAAATTGTCTCTAATTTAAATTAAAAGTAAAATAACATACTTTTTGCGTTTGTTGAATTTTTACAATTCTCCTTCCTAAAAAGCATTAAAAAATCTCGATCTTATAAAAATATGGAAAGAAACAAAGTCAAAAACTGTTGAGGACTATACACCTATTATGAAAATTACGAATAAAAATTAACATTTTTTCATATTTTTGTTCTTTTCTCTAAATTCATCTGAAAAACTTTTAACGATATAAAAAAAATTTATATTAAAAAAAATTAATGTTTTGAGGTGATACAGCTTTGCATTCTAAATTAATTCTTTTGTGGATAATATTCACCATTTTACACTTCAAATTAACTATTTTGCAGATTTCATTTATCCTTTTGCAATTAAAATTTTTCTGTAAATTCGTTTTTTTAAGCTAGTTTAACAAAAAAAAAGAAATCCGATGTAAACTTATTATTCCGAAAGAAAAATTTTATTGGATACACGTAGTAATACTTAAGTATAAAATAACATAAAATGATTATTCGACATAAAAAACATCTATACATACATATGTATACACACAAATTCGTCTATAATATACGTGCGACAGTTGCAACAGAATGATTAATAACAGCCACTAAGTAAATGTCCACGGTTTGAGAGTTCGGCAAAAATATTCAGACTCGCAAAACACGAAAAAATGACGTCGTATCACTTCACTGTTGAATCGTCTATAATGTGTAAGATGAATTTGATTTACTAAAAGCTGAATTTAATCTGTGAAAGGGTGAATTTGATTTGCGAAAATATGAATAGGACCTGCAGAACGGTTAATTTGGTTTGCAACAAGGTGAATATGTTCTATAATTAATTTGGAGTGCAAAGCTCCAGACTGTATTTCTGGTGCAGAGTGATATTTCACTTTCGTACTAACAATAAGGTGTGGTGTGTATACTGTATATTATTATTTGCTGTGTGTATACTGTATATTGTTATTATTAATATTGTGAACAAAGGCATTGTTTTGTTATTTTATTTACTTACTAGTTATTCTGTGGTCACTTATTGGTACATCTGCTTTGATTACAATTTCAGTATTTTATTAATGTCTAATTGACAGTAAGAGTAGAAGTATCATTATACATTTAATAATATCAGAAGGCAACAAGTTAGAAAAAATTGTAGCATGGTCATACTCTTAACCAGAGTCGCCAGATTAAGACTTGTGTCCTCGCTCTACCTTCCCCTTCCACGACGCTATTCCCCACGCTTCCACCGCGGCTCGATCATGTGACGCGTTTCGTCACAATGTCACGTGACTAATCCGGTGCTGGCAGAAAGAGAGTAACTTTTTTCCCATCGACTCTTGCTCCCTCCCCTCATCTGGCGACTTTGCTCTTAACTGATCACTTTCTGGCATATTCTACTTCCTCTTTCATACCACCAGTTATGAACCACTGTGTAGAAACGCTTCAAGTCAATTCACACGTTTACTCGATCGCTGTTTTAACTTCTTAAACGAGGAAAGAATTTTTGAAAGAACTTCTCATATGTCGTCTGCTCGGTGGAGAGTAGTATTATTTCGAAAGTAGCACAAAAAAGCTAGAAAATGCGTACCTTACTGTCCCACAGGGTCTTTAAAGCATTGTTAATAATCAACTGCATTATCCGCAAATTTGAATAATCAATCAGAGCGGATATTTCTGCTCTCCTCGCTTAAAGGGTTAATTACGGTGTATGGTGAATCGCGTAACCATTTTATACTCCACCCATTGGAGATTCTTAAGCAATTTTTCCATAGCGATAGCAATTTCATATTTTCCGTGATATGTTTCTCAGGGTGGAAATTTATATACTTTGTTTCTCGATCCCGTACGATGTACAGGGTCTTCCGAAAATGTCGAGGAACCTTGAAAGAAGTGGTTTCTGGGGTCATTCGAAGTAACTTTGTCCTTTGTGAAAATGTTCTACGTAGCTTCGTTAAGGAGTTATTAATGAAAAACGCGGACCAATCAGAGCGCGGCCTCAGCTGAACGTGGCGTCGGCATTGGCCGACCCGGGCTCCATCCGCTGGAGCCGCGCTTTGATTGGTTCGCATTTTTCGTTAATAACTCGAGAACAAAGCCGAGTTGGACACTTGCTCAAGGGAAAAAGTTATTTCAAGTGACCTCGGTAACCACCCCTTTCAAGGTTTTCCGATAGTTTTAGGACACCCTGTAGTTCTTTAAAATTATTAAAAGTAACTAAAACACAATTTGCTGATCCAATATTATCCTAGAATCTTTTACACAACTATCCCCAAAACTGTATCATGGTCAGAAGGATGAAAACAGTCCTCGAAATTGAATGAGAAAGCCACATTTTCTAGAAGATCTTCAGAACCATTAGAATTAGAAGAATAATTGAAGACTTTGGTGCTCGAAATAGGTCAGTCAAGATTTTGAAAATGATTTAATTCTTTGATCAAACAAACATCATTTAAAAATTACAATTTTACTAAAAAGTGGACTCGCCCGGTTCTTGCATCGAGGTCTGTTTTCAATAACATATGACGGTGATTAAATATATTTTTCGATCGAATGAGCTGCTGCGATAAAGTGGTAGCTCCACATTCTGGTAATTTGAGTGAACCAATAACAGGCAATTAAAAATAAAGAGCTGCGTTAAACGTGGTATGAACTTATGGTCAATTAATATTCGTGTTGATAAATATTTACATTGTACACGGAACCTATACCTTTTTTACTGCTCCAATTAATACAATTTAAATATTGGAGCTGCTCTGAGCTATTTTTGTACCAAAGCAGAAAAAACTAGTGTTCATCCAATAAAAAGATTTAAAAAAAGAGTATACTTTATTTTAACCATTACTAGAGCCGGCTCAAGACACTATGCAACGGATGCACAGGGTGTCTCCGTACAGAGGTGCCTTATAAGATTATTTTTTTGAATAAACTGTATGCTGTTTTTAATATTTTTACTATTTTTATTACCAGAAAATTAGTGAGTATTGTCTTTAAACAAGTATAGAGTAATGAGAAGTAATGAACTAAAGAGTAATGTATTTGGAAATATACTATAATATTTTACGCTATTATAGCAGAATAATATATATATATGTAAAAAAACAGGAGCTATCTTTGTGCAATTTTTCCATCTGTTCATGATAATTTGATCACTCACTGTGAATGGTCAGGTTGTGTATTTTTGAATGAGCAATTTGTGCAAGTAAATTCCAGAGAATTCGTTTCGGTGAAACGTAGCGTTGAAAAACAGTGGGTTTTTGCGGGCTAGGCAGAGGCCGTCGAGCTTTCGCATCAGGTTAACAAAGCTGTCCTTGAAGAGGTTAAACGGGAGACTCTCGAATGATGGGGAGAGGGGGTGGGGTGGCGGGTGGGGATGGGGGACTCACCTCAGACTCGAGGGCGTGAATTTTCATTTTGTACTCGGCGATCTCCCTCTCGTGTAACTCCCTTTCTTCCTGCTTCTCTTGCTCCGCCCGGTCCCTCTGCTCGCGTAATTGCGCCATTTGCTTCTCCTTATCTCCTATCGCCTCCTCCAGGCTACTGAGCGCACCTTCGCTGCTGCAGTTGTGCGCCTGCATCGCCGTCAGTCGCGCCCTTGCCATGTCGACCTGGTTGTCCTTCTCCTTCAGCAGATCCTCCAGATTCTCGATCTGAAGTTACAACCACTTTGCCGTGAGCGCTCGATCGCTTTCGGTAGAATATCAAAGTATCGGGAGGAATCGACGGCCAACAAATGCTTTCTTAGAGCACCGAGGCATGTTAAGAATTCCTACAAGGCTCGGGACGGTTGTTAAAGGTCTTAGGTGAATAATATTTATACCAGGCTTCGGGTTACGAAGCAGGAAGAGTAGGAAACGGGCGGCGAAATCTGCTTTCTGCTGGGGATAGGAAATGTTAAAAGAAGCTGTATCCTGTGTGTCTCCCAAGAAGTCCCTTAAGAGGAATGCGGGACCACGATTGGTCAGAGTAAGAGGGGCGCGTCTCCATGTGACGTCAGACCGTGAACAGTGGGACTACGAGAGCGTCAAGGACGGCGATAGGCGGAGAGAGCGGAGGACCAATTCGCCCTTGCGCTGTTTCGCGAGACTTCTTGCGAGGCATGAACAGTACCGAGAGTAATGTGGATTGTTTTACCCTAGGTCAATGATATCAGATTGTTGCAATCGAAACGCGAGGTTTTGTAGGTTTTGCACTCCAAATTAATCCTTTTGTAGATCACCTCTTTGCACTCGAAATTAACTGTTTTCCGGGCCTTGTTCGCCCTTTTCAAAATCAAAGTTCACCCTTCCACAGATCGGATTCTCTTTCTTGTAAGTTGTCAAATTCACCCTTTCGCAATTCAAGTTTTTCTGCGAACTTGTGTTCTTAAGCTACTCTAACGAAAAGAATACCCAACTTAAAGTTATTATACCGAAAGAAAATTTGTATTCATATGCATACACGTAATAATACTTAAACCCAAAATAACATAAAATGCTTATTTAACGTAAACGATATTTATACACACATAAATTCATGTGTAATGGTTCTGCTGCTGCTGCTTCGTAATTTTACGTAGGTATATAGTCATTGTAACAATTATGACTGTTTGTATGAGTGATAGTTGCAAGAGAATGATTAATAACATCCACTAAGTGGCCACGGTTCGAAGTGTCAGCCAAAACATTCAAAATCACAAAAGAAAAAACGACGAAAAGACATTGTTGTATTATTGAATCATCTACGAGATGAATTTGATGTACGAAGAGGTGAATTTGATCTGTGAGAGGGTGAACTTGATCTGTGAAAGGGTGAATTTGATTTGCAAAAGCGTGAGTTTGATTTGCAAAACGATGAACAAGACCTGGAGAATGGTTAATTTTCAGTGCAGAAAGGTGAGTATGATCTACAAAAGGATTAATTTGTAGTGCAAAACCTGTACAATGCTGATGTTATGTCTGCAGGTGCGCTATACAGGATGTTCCAAAAGTGTCGTACATCCTTGATAGGGGTGATTCCTGAGGTGATTTGTAGTAATCTTTTCCTTTCCGAGAATGTCCTCTCTCTCAACGAAGCCGAGATTTTCGCAAAGAAAAAAGCTGCTTCGTACGACCTCTGGAATCACCGGATGCAACCAGGCACAACATTTTTGGGACACCCTGCATAGATTATCAAAGCCCCGAAATTCGAAGATATTTGCGACAATCTTGGAAACGAGGAATGTGAACGACCAAAATAATCGGACATTTCGCACGCAACAACCTAGCGTGTAAACGGGAATTTAATGAACGTAAATGCTTACTTACCTGTCGGCTGGTCGTCGGCCACATCTTCTCAGACATCATTCGCAACATTTACACAACTACGCTCGCGGTAGCGGCAAACTAATAATCAATAATCGCGACTGCAAAAAAGAACAAAAATCGAAATGAAACGTTCTCCGATGCAGACGATGAAAATAATAACCGGGAGTAGGCGTGCTGGTTCTACGTTCGGCGCGCCAATAATTGATGACAGTTCGAGTGGGATCCGAGAAGGGGAGGGGGATTGTTCGTCATCGATCATCGGCGGCAACAACAAACGGACGCGGAGCGTGTGCGCTAGCGCCACACAACAAATAAAAGATAAAGAAAAACAAGAACGAGCAAAGAAAAAGGAAACGCAAAGGTAATGTTCAACGGCTTTATTGATAAATGATACATGAGAACTGGTCAACTAAAGGGGAGGCGAAACTCAGGGATAAAGTGCGGCTATTTGCATACATCGACTACGAGAGGTGCGCTCAACGAAACAACAAACTGCAAAAAAATTGTGTCGCAGAAGCACGCGCGCGCCTCACACACACGCACGCACACATACCAATCGACGACGGGAAGAATTCGCATACATGCGCACTCCCTCGGTCGCGCATTGTGCGAACGTTCTCGCGCGCTAAGTTTCCCTTTGATCCGCTAGCTGGCGGCTAATTAATCGCCAGCGGAAACCATTTTCGGCACGGTCGCATTAACGGACGGGCTATCAGGGAGGACCGGTGACGATTACGCTTCTTTCGCGGCGCGGCGGATCTTGATGATACGTCGAGTCCGCTTTCGAGCGTCTACGAGCGCGGTCCACTTTGTATCTTTCGATAGCTCCTTCCTTTAATTGAACGTGCTTCTCTTTGCTAATTAGCAGACTCGAAGCGAGATTGTCACACAGTAAGCAGGATCAATCGACTAACGCTTACACGACGTTACGCTTCTAGTGGGTGGCTACTCGGAGGACATATCTACTCGTTACTCGGCTTTGATCGCTCGGTACAAACGTTTAACGATGCAAGTCAAGAAGAAGTTGAGACATAACTGATGGATGTTATGTATATACTGAACCGCTCATTTCACCCTCGTACCGCGATTGTTATTTCTCTGTTCGCAATTAGCAGAGCCCGAGTGGATTTGACTTTGACGGAGTTGGTCGTCACGCTACGGTCGTGCGAACGGTCAGTAAACAAAGCTGATTAGTAAGATTTTCGACCGACGAGTGGTGTGGATCTAATTTTCTTGCCGATTTTTACGTTATCGTGGAGTGACATTCCAAGCTAGTATGACGTCACAAGATGGCAGTAAAAATATAAACTTAGTATTTCGGTATTTCAACAATTTTTTTATTTATCAAAATCCGATTTCGAAGCTAAAAATTCGGAAAAAATTCATAGGCGTGCATTCTACTAGCTAAAATATGCTTGATTTTTTTCAGAATTTTCAATTGAAGAGAATAAGAGAAATCACGGAAAAACCTGATTTTCATTGTCACCCCATTACTACCCCCTCCCCCCATGTCGACATACGGGGTTGAAGATTGGCACAAAGTATTTTCTTTGGATAAGCTATCGAATGGTCTATTGGCAATTCAATTTGGTTTCGGGGAACTTTTGACCTCCTTATCCGGCTACAACTTTTTCTTTGATCGTGACTTGCATCGTTGAACGAAGGGAATGGTAAACTGTTCCATGTTCGTTGCGACAAACGTTGATGGCCCGTGCAAAACGGGGATGACTCGATACCAAGGAGACGAAGGAGGGGGCAACGAACTCACGCGAATGCACGTTTAACTTGAAATTGGAGCGAGCCTTCCGCTTATGTTACACTTAAATGGAACTTTAAATGGAACAGTCCGGTCCTTCGTTTCCTTGGAACAATGATTTGTTAAAACCAAGTCACCCCTGTCGAACACAGACCACTCAATTGCCGAAGAAAGGGAGCATAAGACGGGACCAGTTGACGCGTTAATCCCGCGGGGGAGTAGTTCAACGTCCAGGCCTCGATCGGTGCGAAAGAATAGTTGAAAATTGAGAAAAAAAGTTTCAAGGTCACTCACCTTGCGCTGAAGAACACTGATCTTCCGGTCCTTGATATCCATGTGATCCTTGAGCTCGGTCAGCTCGGTGTTCATGCGATTTCGCTCCTGTTGCGCCTGCAAGGCCGCCTGCGTCTTCTTCTCTATCATCCGGTTCTTCTCTTCGAGCCTCTGCCGCATTTCCTCCACCTGAGATGTACACACGCGAACATTATGCGCTTCGAATGACTTTGATCAGCCCGATCCGCATTGTACACGGTGCACGCATGCACGCGACTACGGACAGTCCAGGGGAATACACGAGAGGAGAGAAAAGAGAGAGAGAGAGAGGGAGAGAGGCTTCGGACGACCCAGTTTCCTGCTGCCTGGCCTTCCGTTACCCCTGTCCACCTCCCCTGAGTTCGATTTGCTGGCTACGATACGATCGAGAATCACTCAGAACTCGATTTCTCCTACATCGAACCAACTGCCAACCGATACTTTCTGTATACTCTCTTTCCTATGAATTCTAAATTGCGACAGGAGGAAGCTGGACCGCGCGAACTGCTTTGGAAATTGAAAGGGATGATTCTTTTCACCTGGTGACACTTTCTGTTTACACAGCCGAGAGCGGTTCACGTAGTAGTAGGTGGGCGACTCAATTTTTCAATTTTTTCCCCCAAAAGGGGAAAGTTTTGGTCTCAGTTTCGTGCACGTTTTACCACTAGTAGCATTTATGGTTGGCATTTTGTTGGGTCTTAGTTGGAAGATGGGTCGAGCAACCGTTAGAAATGTCGCCTTTTTATGCAATTGAGCCAACGTGAGGCCAACAAAATATCTAAAAAACGAAGTCCCATACTGAAGAAATCCTTGGAAAATGGAAAAATTAAGGAAATAAATAAATTCCAAGGCTGAAGAGAATAAAACTGTAGTGAGCTAACCATTGCGCGACAATGACAATTTGCTCATAAATGTATGTATATCCATAAATAAGAAAACACATGAATCAATTTGGAATATTATAATTAACAAACTTTTAGTTGAAACAACGTTTCTAACGTCTGTAAGACGTACGATATTTAAATGTTAGCAAACATTGGTTGGGCCACTGTAGTATTATCATACGTAAATTTCTTGTTAATTAACGAACTATAATAACTGCAGACCCAACGTTGGATATTCGTTGGCAAATTGTCATAATTTTTCGTCGTAGACCTTATGCTGGGGATTTTTGGGCGAAACCACTAACCATATTCCAACTAACTCCCAACCGTTGGCCTAAATGCTACTAGGGTGTCTCAAAGACGGTAAATTGGAAAGTGGTGATTATTCTCGGGAATCCCGATACATTCGTGAATCCCGAAATTTTCGAGAACGCGACGGATTCTCGCCTACCTTTGGTATCCGTTAACGCTAAACCTACCGAGCATTTAATGCGATAAAAATGTTTTAGCTCACAAAAATGACAAGGCACTATTTATTTAGATTTTGTGCAATTCTTAACACAGTGTGTGCTTGGATAAAGAAATTTATCCGATCAATTTCCATGTAAGCAACTTCATATTTTGAATATCTAGGACGAAACATCACCTCATGTTCCTTCACAATGTTTAGCAAAACGTGGCCAAATAAACGTTGTACAGATTCACATCCGAATCGTAACGTTTTAAAGAACATAACATAGCTAATTGTTTTAACTGATCGAACCTTGCGCCGATAATATAAAATATCGATCGATAAAATCCGTAATATTATTCATATTTTGAATAATTGTAAAATGAAAAATATTAAATCGGTCATTTGACCGGCAGTGGTAGGTTTGATCGTTTACAACTCGTAAACGAATTAACCCATTTCGATGAAAATTACAACGTGCATATAGTTTATACATGGTGGGTTTAGCGTTACGCGGGCACCCGAAATGTCAGATTGGGCCGGGTCTGGTCGAGATCCCGAGGGTTCGGGCAACCGACCCGGTCCGAACCAGGCATTTCGGATACCTGCAAACCAGTGGTGAACATATATATAGTTGAACGTAGAACTTACGTCAGCCTGCAGCATATTGTAATGTTCCTCTTTGGCGCAGAGCGACTCCTTGAGCACGGTGATGTGCCGCTGGTAGTCCTGGTGTTGTTCCTCGAGGGTCTTCATCTTGGCGGACATGGCAAGCAGCTCCTGGTCCCTGCGCTGAACTTCGGTCCGTAGCTCGTCCAGCTGCGAAAAGATTCGTCGTCCAGGAGAGGATCAGTCCGCGCGCACGGATAACACCTCGACGACGACGAAACAACGAGCGACGAAGGCGCCCAGGCCTATCGTCCCTCCGTCGTGGCCGAGCACGACGACGATCGGCTTCGATTCTGGCATATCTGTCCGCCGGGACTTAATCGGCTGTGAAAACGGGTCGCCGCTCCGCGCCGCGCCGCACGCTCGACCATTTTCGTTCCGATCCGCCAACTGTTCGACTTGCTAATCGCTTCGCGAAATTTCCGTGCCGCCCGGCTCGGCTCGGCTCGGAGAAGAGAGGATCCGCTCCGGTTGGCCTGGAGCTTGAAAAACTTTCCCACGAGCTTCTACAGCCGGCGATCGTGCATCGAATTGGCTTCCGGTTCGATCGAGTTCGTCCGAGACCTCCGTGAGCGAGGATCGAGTTAGCCTGTTAACCGGGCAATTTGTCGGCCAATTCGCTTCCTCGACGGTCTAATTTCGCACAATCGTTTTTATTTCAACCGATTTCAACTTCGATCTGTTTGCGAAGGATCTTCAAGATCCATTCGCTCTTGAAAAGGTCCAGGTCAATGAGAACCGACCGCGATTGCCCGTCTGCCCATTCATTTAGGATAGAGCCGGGGAACTACCTCCTCGCCGTCGCTGCGCGACCCCCACCATGAATTTTCTAGTCACCCACTCTTCAGCACCACTCCTAGCTCGACTTTATATCCAGAGTCGGGGACCCGCGGGCCGCACGCTGTTCCTTTCGTGGAATACTGATCAAATGGTGGGGGACGCTGGTAAGCACTGATAACAGAGAACCTAGTGCGGCCTACGGGCCGGCAGTAGTGTCGCCAGATTGAAGCAAGCGAGGGGAATACAGGTACCTCCTTTGCGATGACCGGAGTAACAATGTGACACGTTGCGCGACGGACATTGAGTGATGTCAATGATGGTGAAATAGGATAGTGGAAGGGGAATAGTAGGAGAGTACGTGACGACCGTTTTGGCTTCATCTGGCGACACTGGCCGGCAGTTCCCTGGCTCTGATTTAGAATATTGAAATCGCCGACGTAGGGTTCGCGGGCACTGTTTCGTAGGGGTGAGCCGGCACCTGAGTCTTGGTTCGGCCTTTGACGACTCAGGTCGTCATGCTACTTGTTCGTGATACTCGGGAACCCGAAAATTTATAATATCCGGGTACCCGAATGTCATAGATTTTCGGGTTCTCGACCCGATTTCGACGTCGGGTACCTGAGTATCGCGCATTTTCGCGTCCCAACCTGAACCCGGGAAAAATACCCGACCCGAACCCGACATTTTCGGGTACCTGCCCATTACTGCCGTTTTGCTTGCTAAGTATTTAGCGGAACCAGTTTTCATCGACGCCAGTCTCCATTGAAGGCAGTAACAATCAACGGTAATGTCTTCCCGGTAGTAGTTTTCTTATCAGCTAGTCAAAGCACTTGTATGCAGCGGCGCTCGGTCAGCGTTCGCTTTTATTGCCCACTTAGCCCTCAGTCGCGAGCTGTCCTTATCAATACCAAGATCAGGCTTTGCAGTTGACTCGTGTCTCACTCTTACTCTCGAGAGACATCAATCTCAATCTGCACCTCCCCCTGTCTTTCATGAAACTCTGCAGCTACTAACTAATTCGAGTGAAATTATTGTTCGAATATCGTTAGCCTCGAGGGGATTATCGGAAAAGAAATTCGCTTGGACTTACTACGGGTTCCGTGTAACAGGCACTTGATTTTATATTAACAATCGAGTGGTAAATCGATGATGCTCTTAATTCCAATAATTCTTTTCAAAATTTGTTTTCGCGATCAAAAATACCATAAATTTCATCACAACGACACCGCGTGAACTGACATCAGCAGCCGCATCTGATTGCGTAGGACTTTTTTCCATGCAGATCGGGCATTTGGCTCACTGTGCAGCCGAGCTAATGAGACGCGATCGTTTCAAAAGATAGGAAGGTAGCAAATTATGATGTTCAAGTTTAACTTCCGTTTCTATAAATCTGTCGAGCTTTCTTTCCAATCCGAAAGGAGACTGCTGGACAGCCTCTCTTGATAGACACGGTTACTTTATTCGGAGCAAGCTGGACGAATAAAAACGATTCTTAATTAAACCAGCGTGCTTCGAAGTAACCGTCGATCAATATTCTTCTCGATTAATACTGGCGTCGATCAAACCTGTTTTCGAAGAGAATCCGCGGTAAAATCTGAGAAAATCTACTTCTCCAGGATGGTTACCTGGTGATTAAACGGGGGACCCGAGTCAATTCGCGAGTCTTCCCGGTTAACAGGATGATCGATCTGACTCTACAACCAGTGCGAGTCTACAAACGTCTGGCGCCGGCTGAATCGTTCGGGATCGTCCTGGCGGGTCTGTTTGAAAACGGTCGATGCGCGGTTGTTGAAGAGTGCCGTTCGACAGACTTGTTCCTCTTCAGGGCTAATCGTGGCAGCCTCGGTTCGTCGTGCTCGGCCAGGACTCGTATACTGAGCATGCAGCGATATCGAGACCAACGATACAAAATTACAAACAGTGTTTCCTGCGTGTACGAGAGATACATTGATTACGTGTCGAACGAGTGTAACGGGGTGGACTTAGGCGAGATCCAGGGAGTCGTGGGAGCTGTGGATAGATTAGGACGTATTATGTAATATATATATATATATAGATATACAATATATATATATATATATATATATATATATATATATATATATGTCTCTCTCTTTGATTTTCGTGTACGTACCTACTACGCTCGTCTGATCTACTCTGGTGTCGGCAGGCCGCGTGAGGATCCCGTCGCGAGATCTCCAACACCGCGAGAGCCCGCGTCGGGATCGTAAGCATAGTTACACAGCTAAACGTTTCACTATCTAATCGACTAGCAGAGTACGCAGCGTGGAAGAGATGTCGCGGCTCTCTTCGCCGATGGTCGAAGTAAATGTGTGGTTGCACACCAGGAAAAGAGGCACGTCCCGATCCCGTCGCGCCGTGCCAACAAAATTCGAGCGAACTGTTCTCGGGCAGACTCTGTCCGGAAGATTGAGAGTATTCGGTAATGGAAGGGATAACCAAGTTGCAGAATCTATGATGAGGCATTAGTCTCGTTGAAAATAGGGGATCCCCGGCCCGTCCAACGAGACCCCCGTCAGCCGGATCACCTAGGTCTCAACGGATCTTTCCGAGCTTCTCTCGAGAATTGGGAAACGGCTGCGCTGTTGGTTCCGGTTGTTGAAACAGTTTCGCAGCACCGGTATTTTATACATTGGGAATTTGCATAAAGATTTGCAGGCTGGTAATGATAATTGAGAAGCATTTCTACAGATTCAGTGTAATTCGGGGCTGCCTAGAATTAGATGTAATTGCGTTGCTTACCGATTTTGAGAAATGAAGAAAAATTCGGGGTCCGCTCGTAACTGTTTCAGAACCATTACACAAGCTTCACCGCAGTCTTTTTTCCAGTAGCAAACTATCGCGAGAGAGAATTACTTCGACCAGAGGCAGTTGGAGTCGCGATCAAGAAGTCGTGCACGCGCGTATCTCACGCAGTTGCCCAATAAAAGCAGGATCGGGAACCGGTGGGTCGATCGGGCCCGAGATCAATGGGGCCCGATCGATCGTCGATCCCGCGCCTCTCCAGCGTTCTATGTCGTGCCAAGTAAGAAACAGATCTACGGAGAGACGAGCGATCCTCGCGACCGGTGTTCATCGTCTCGGGTTCCTCGGCATTTCTTATCGACGACCACGAAGAACCACAATCGGTAATGGAAGGACGACGAAAAAAAAATCAGGAAAAAAAATAATAGAAGAACGACAGAAGAAGAATAGTAACGGTAGTAGTAGTAATAGTAGTGGTAGTAGTAAGTGCTACGTGACTATCTACGATCATCGTTAGGCTGCACACACACACGCACGCACGCAGGAAAGTATCGAACAGGAGGTGGTCCGCCATTCTCGTCCCGGCTCTTCGTGGTTCTGCGAACGACGACGCCGACGACGAGTGGGCGGCCAGGCCAGAGATCGCTTTTGCGCGTGGTACGTGAATGATTGCGAACTGTCAGATCAACGACTCACACCAGAGAAAGGGACAGAGAGACAGAAAGAAAGAGAGAGCGAGAGAGAGAGAGCGACAGAATGAGAGAGAGAGAGGGATTGAGAGAGAGAGAGGTGTAGAAAGAGGTGTAGACGTCGAAGTGGCTGATGACTTCCTGACCGAGTAGTTCCCATGTCGCGTTCCCACTTGCGTTCGAGAAATTCGTAGGTTCGTCGAATAAAACGGAGAAGTTAAACAAAGGGAGAATCCGCGATAATAAAAGCGCAACGGTCATCCGAGAGAAGACTTAACGAAGAATAATTAGAGTAACTAACTGCGACGAAGTTTTATGAAAGTTCGACGAGTTCGCCATTGAATATTGAAATAAACCGCGAGCCCGAGAGCGAACTTTTTCGCCGACTGAAGTTTCGATTAAAAAAAAAAAATCGGAAAGCTGTAATTTCATGCTCCCGCGGAGAGAACAAAAATAAAAAAAGGGAGTTGGGTTTTTATCGTGACGACGACGGGTTGGAAAATTATTGAAAAATTGTTTCCCGTCCCCGGGCTGTTACGCGAGCTTGGAGTCCCGCGGGAGTTCGCTAGCCACCCCGATGGGGAGAGAGAGAGAGAGAGAGAGGTAAAGAAAAAGAGAGAGGGAGAGAGAGAGAGAGAGAGAGTGTGTGTGTGTGTGTTAGAAAACGTGTTACTACGGAACATCGAAACACTCCGTTACATAATACGGTAATCATCACGTAGATGGAAACGAAGGATAGGTGGTGGCTTGGAAGTGCTTCTTTGTCGGGTGAAGAATATCCTTACCTCCTCAGAAAGCTAGAATATTGGGGCACCACATTTAATAATGCTTCGCTCACCACGAAGGCAACCCAACTCCGCCTCGCTGCGTTCCGATCAATCGAATCATTAACCCTTTCGTTGGAGAATGGATGGAAAGCTCGGCATATTTTACAGGCTCGCCGAACGTATCGGCCAAAGGACAGCCTACGGTAATTGTTCCAAAAAGGTCTACTGCTGTGCACGACGTTCGCAACACGAGAAAAATCGAAGACTCGTACCAAACGAGAACATACAACATCTATGACAATTTGCAATCGTTTCATGATTCGATAAATATTTTTTCAAATTTCCACACCAAAATTAAGCTGACCTCGTGCGGTTAACCAGTCGATTTACGAATTCTTGTTAGCGAGCTTAGTGTAATTCAACTTCACCGTGGGGTCCTCTATCAGCACAAGCTACGTACTGTACACATTCATTACAGCGATAGCTGCGTGAGATTGATTTCCCTTATCTCTAATTGTATGTATTTAGGCGATTATGTTCGAGACATCGCCGACAGATGTTTCAGTTCAACGGAATATTAAATGCTAGTTTCGCTATTAGAGCTTCGAGTTCCCCCGGCGTTGCGGTTCGCCAGTCAAACAATTTGTACGGAAGCGCATCTCGAATTTGGTGGAGTCTAATTAGCCGAAAGGGTGAAATGATTTTTCCAGAATTTCGTCGGGCCAACGAACATTGTCGTGTACCGCGGTTACATTTAACCGAGTTCGATCGACACGGGTGCCTTCATTTGCCGCGACGGTACGTGATCAGCTTTCGCCATTCTTTGATTTGCCCGACTCTCCTTAATTCCGGTCACGTAAAAATTGATGTCGACCCTGCCCTCTCGCGTGATTAACGGTCGTTAACGCCGCGTGGGAAAAATCGGATGAGTTCGGCGGAATTGGGGAGTGCCATCCATTGCTGACTTATCGCTAACTTAGCTCTAGCCTTAAGTACTAATAATGGAGTCCCTTATGATTACGTAGATGTCGCGGATCGGGGACGTTCGGTTCGTTTCGTGCTACGATCCAATCGAATGTTTTATTTTCGAGCTTCATGTTGGCATTAAAAGAATTTCGATAAACTTGTCTGTAGAACGAACGATCCCCTCGGTTCGATACTATAGGCGAACACCTCAATGGCTGTGGTCAGCCACGAAGCTCGCTGAAATGATGACGGCGATGCCCCGTGTGCGATGTTTGTTTACCTTGTATGGGAAATCGATCAACGAGACGACAGACAGCTAGATGATGAGAGGATGCGTCGTAACGATACGGAGCTTGTCTGCGTGGCATGCAGCATGCATAAACACAGTACTAGACTTCTCGGAGACTCGCATGCGGCTCTCGGTGTTTGTCGGATTTTCGAGTGAATTGCGCCGGTGACGGCCCCGACCATGAGTCCCGAGTTACGGTGAACCGATAGGAGCAGAGTCGCCAGGTTAACACTTGTTTGTTTCCCCACTCTACCGTTCCCCTACTACGACGCTATTCCCCACGCTCCCGCCGCGACCCGGTCACGTGACGGCGCTTCATCTCTGCCGCGCATTCCCCTCGATTCATCCTCCCTCCCCTCATCTGGCGACTCTGTGGACCGCGCGTACTCGGACAAACACGAACAAACACGAACGACGACGACGACGATGACGACGAAACCAACGAACGAGCGTTCCGATCGCCCGCTGATGAGTTCCGTCCAAGGCTGCGAACTCTCCGTGATAACGAACTTCGCCTAATTCATCCCGGACCAGCGATGCTCGTCAACCAGACAGTTGCCGGCTCCAACTTATCCGCCGGGATTCCTTGTTATCGTACACCGGTCCCGAAAATCATCGACGAGACACGCTCGACTCGATCTCGAGGGTTCCAACGGGAGTAATGTCTCGATACATGCGACAACATCCGGACCGAAATGTCACTCGTATCGTGCACTGCTCTCTTACAGCTAGCATCGAATACGGGATACATGGAGTGGACAAAAATGTTTAATTATCTCTTCTAATCAAACTTTTACCAACATAGTTATGACAGTTTTTGATTGAAACAGCACCAAATGCGACACGATTTGTATCATGTTTATTTGTTTAACTCACGACACGGTAGAACCTCGATTATCCGTATACTGAAGAATATATGTATACTATAGAATATTATAGAATTATACTTTATATAATATTTATCTATCTACAGTGTTCGATGAAATCTTTACTGATTTGTAATAGATCGTGTTGCCTATACATTACTTTAGATTGAACCGATTGAGATTCAAATCATTGGTTCGCACAATGGAGGCTCTACTTTTCAATTGAACAAGCAAACATGCTCCGAATTATGTTATGCGCGGTGATGTTTGAATCAGAGAAACGTCGCGAAGGTGTTGATAGAAATTACATAAAAAAATTCACGAATGTCGTGCACATTTCTTTCATACACAAGCTGAGTCACCTAAGACAAGCCACCTGAATGACTTCTACGTTTTTTTGAGATAAGAAGATATGTTTCAGACAAAAGTTGTTTGGTTTCAAGGGACCCATTACGTGGTATACATAACTTTTTTCAAGTGGAGGTGCTTAGGAGATATGAAAGTCAACCTTTTTTTTTTTAAATGGAACCACATGTTTCTGAACTCCTACGTTTGCAGTCCTTCGCGAGACAATTTCAACGATATAGTCATTCAAGGCCATTTAAAGTCAGAATCGTAAAAAGGGATGAACAGTATAAATTCACTGTGAATACTTACGTAATGGGATATTCTCAGCTTTATTAATGAAATCACTCAAAGGGTTGCTTGCAACCTCCACTTCTAAAAAATAAATTTTTTCTTCCCTTAATAATTGGCTCACAATTGTAAAAAATATATACGAAACGTAGGACATAAGTTCGAGTAATATCGTTTTTTTATCTTGATATCTTAATTAATAACCGAGAAAAAAATTGTAATGTTAAGGGTGTTTACCCGCATATTATCCTTAAATGAGGGGGCGATTGAAAATTTTGCGGGATTATCTTTCAACCAAAAACACTATTTTGCTCAAGATACCAATAAAGATTGTCGCGGGAATCATTGGACCTTATCCTGCTAGACCCTGTAGTCTTGAGTGTTTCAGCAAAGATTGTTTACGTTTACTCAGTAAATATTACTTACATTCATACAGCTTGATTACATTAATAAAGCTGAGAATATCCGATTACGTAAGCATTCACAGTGAATTTATATTTTTCATCCCTTTTTACGTTTCTGACCTTAAATGACCTTACACGAACTTGAATGACTATATCGTTGAAATTGTCTCGCGAAGGGAGTTCAGTAGGAGTCAAACGTAGGAGTTCAGAAATATGTGGTTCCATTAAAAAAAAAACTAGGTTGACCTTCATATCTCCTAAGCACCCCCACCTGAAAAAGAATTATGTACACAACGTAATGGGTCCCTCGAAACCAAACAACTTTTGTCTGAAACATATCTTCTTCTCACCCTGTATACATCGAGACATTAACGTATTCCGTGACAGCAACGGGATACCTCGCAACTATTTTCGTCAATATAGCGTACGTGACTTTGTGCCACTGTTGCAAGGTACTATTTGTTTGTTTACTTTGTTTAGCGTATACAGATACGAAGCGCATTCTGGTAATTTCTAAGAAGCAGTAAGGAATAGACAAAACAGATGACTGAAATATTTGATTCATTGGATTTACATTGTTGAGAAAATCTGCGAAATATCCGTTGTCGTCGCGGAATATGGTATTCGAATGCGTTCTAACCCTTTTTCTTGATAAACGATCCCGTATTAATTACAATCTAACTCTTTACCGTGGATAACAATAGAATTGACTTTTGGTAGTATGTATCTCTGCTACGTTCTGTTGCGTTTGTACTTTAGCTAATCGTGAGCATTCTCAAGAATATTGACTTTAGTCTGAAGCTAACCTGTTAACCGAGGTATCACTTATGTCTTTCGATACCTTGAATTTCATTGTACTATGTTCGTTGGATTATTTCGTATGCATTTTCACGCTGATTGGCACTTTGATTTCCACCACAGTGGACGCTGATTAATTACGAAAGCGTTTCTAAGTGTTGCGTTGTTGTAACACAGTCCTGGGCAACTGACGGCTCACGAGCCACGACTCCTTTCCTCACTCCTGGGTCCTCCCCAACAAACTGCTATGCAGTGTAGGAGGAGGCTGAACTTTCACTCAGGGGACCAGAAATTTTCAACTTTTTTGAAAGTAATATTTCACAATTCGACGAAAACATTTTAACTAACTAAGTTTCAGTGTGCGGAATTCACTCGTTTAAAAGTTATACACGAATAAAGTTGCGCGATGCAGTGAGCGGATTCGTTAGGTCTGGGTTAGGTTTCGCATCGCCCTTAAGGCAGGGCTCACAAACGGGAAGGAGTCTCCGCCCATGATTCGAGGACGTTCGAATCGGCGAAGGAGGCTGTGGGCGTGGTAGTGCCGGGACTACTCGCGTACACCGGGAGGTGGACTCGACCTTCCATCAGTTGACCCAAGGAGGGGGGAAACACAGTTGTCGTCACTGTGGTTACTCGTTAGAACTATTCGAGGGGGGCTTCTACCCCCTCAGGGAGTGGCTTACATGAAGGTAGCGAGGGCCAAGTTGTGTTGGAAAGACATTCTGGGTCCACCACGCAGTAAAGTCTAAGAACGGCCGTGAGGGTTTTGTTGGAATGCCCCACCTTCTGCTGGGAGAGCCCAACATAGTTCCTCCCCCTCTCCAGCCAGGAGGCAGGCTATCCGTAAGGTGGATTTTTCTCACGTAAAATAATAATTAGATCTTGGTTCCGCGCACTATAATTTAAAGTTTTATCATTTTTTCGTCGAATTGTATAGTATTAAATTCAGAAAAGATGAAAATTTTTGGTCCCCTGAGTGAAAGTTTAATAGTAGGAGGAGGCCGTATCCGCGCAGTCAGTTGATAGTGGGGGTACACTGGCAGTGAGAACCGTGAAGCGACAGCGGGGAAGAAGTTGCCCGGGCTTGCTGTAACACAACGATGCTCGTTAATAGTTCCATGCACAACAAAGTGGAAAAATATTGCGACCATCGAAGTACATCAGTGCAGCATATATAGACTATCATATATTTAACATATCGAACTAATTGTCACAGCAAGAAATCAATTCATCACGGAATCCAAAGTGTGGACTGATTATACAGATTGTCATGAACAAAAGAGTCCTCCGGTTAACAGGTTCAAGTGTCCTATCAAAAATCATTTGTACATGAATTGGGGCTCCAGGAGAACTTTGAATCAGCTCAAAACGATAAAACAGTTCGATCTTTAAATGACCCACATCACGCTGTCTAGCTGACCGATTTAACAATCGAAAACGTCTCTATATCAATCGTTCTCTTTTTCAAGATTTTCGCTAGCTTATAAGGACTAAGGGTGCATCAAAGTTCGAACTGTTTCAAAGCTGGAACCGTCCGAGCACTTGGGTACTTACAGCTCTACTATAGCTATAGAAATACTGACGGCGCGTTAATAGATAAACGATTTTGTACTACCGGTCAAGTTTAGCCGACCGAGTTCAATGCGACGACATCAAGGAAACCCGGCGGAGCTTCCTGACTCTGTACAATGGCGACGACGCTGGTCGCTTGGGGTTCGGGAAGCCGGTGATCGAAAGAGATCTAGGGAGATCAGGGCTCCCGTGATCTCCCTTTCGTTCATTGTCCACGGTAGAGTATTCGTTGGGCCGAAATGTCGTGTCGCGTCGCATTGATCCGGAGATCTGTTTCGCCGCGGTTTACGGCAATCGCAGATCTGTTCGTGGACTCGACGCGACCAAGCGAAGAGAGCCGAGGAGCCGTCGCTTTCGCGCGAACGAGCCTCGAGGTGGTTCTAGAAAACGAGCGTGAAAACAACATCGTCTACGTCGTCCGACACTCGGACGCATGCATCATGCCAGAAACGATCCGTTCATTTGCATTCGAGAAACTCTACGAGACGCGACTTTGAGAATGGCGAGCGAGCGAACGAACGAACGGTGATTTTCATGATGATGGGGAACTAAGATGAACCTAACACGACTCCCGAATTCCCTCGCGACGACGCGAGTTCCTACGGCGGATGAGGTCCGACGGCCAGGTCCTGGATGATGATCATGGCATGGAACGATCGATGACGATGAACGTAGACCAGTTTCCCTTGATCGGAACGCTGAATCTCTTTCTATATGACAATGCGACCGATGGTAACGAGACGAATAATGAGCGTGCTACGAGTTCACGACGATGAACGGACAGGGTTCGGTGAGTATGCTCGATGATGCATGAAGGACAAGGTGCTTTGGCGACGGGTCCTTTCGCTCACGGTTCGTGACGGTGGTGACTGTGATTTTAGGCTTGTCCAGTGTTGTGGCTAGCAAAGACCAAACGGAACCAAGTGGATGATACAAGTGGCGGGAGTGGCGGATCGTTGACGATCCTAACGTGACGCTACGCGGGGAGCAGAGTGCAGGAATGCGAATCCGATCCGATGTGCCCGGGATGATCGGTGTCGGGGTTTTAGGCTGCCGAGAGAGTACTAGCAGCAATCCTCGCGGATGAGCGAAACGATTCGACCGCGGCGAATCGATCGGCTGCGTGCGGGATGAACGCGCGTGACAGGCATGGCTGATGGCGGGTTTAAAAACGCCGTGATCGAACGAATTGGACGATGAAGAAATCATTCTGGAGTAGATGTTGATAAAAATTAAATGGGGCGAACATCGTGGAAAACAATTCGTAACGGGTGGGGCGGGGGTGGGGGTTCATGAAAAATAAGAAACGACGGGACCATGGGAGAGGCCAGAAGGTTCAAGCTGGATCAGAGAACGATCGAGCACATTTTATTCTTTCTTTCTCTCTGTGTTGTTGTTGATGTTGTTGTAGTTGTCAATACTGTTATTATTTCTCTTTTTCGATCGACGTTATCCTGTCGTCAGCTTGACTTCGGTCAGCTGCCGCTGACGCACCCTTGACCCGAATTAGGGGGACTCGGAGGGATGGATATCTGCGTTCTACAAGGTCGGCTTCTGTTTCACCTTGCGTTCTTTCGGTCGGGATACAATGCCTTTGAGGTTCGACGCGAATGGAATATCCGGGGATCGTCGGAGTGGAGGACAAGGTTTGCCAAAGGGAGAGAGCCGGGACAGGGTTCATGCAAGAGACAACGGAAGAGATTCCTTCGATTGTCGCTTGGCCGCGTGATTGTTCTCGTTCTCCGATTACGTTTAGTCGTCCTTGCAGCACCGACTGTCTCGAGGCTGTCAAGGTCTCGAGAAAGGGGGTGAGCGGGGTGGCGGAATCGTTTCACACACACACACAGGCACGGGTGGAGAGAAGCGACAGGGTGACGTGACAAAAACGAGAATCGTTCCTTTCCTTTCTCCTTTCCGTTCCGCTCTCTCCCGTTCTCCGATGGCTCTCTCTCTCTCTCTCTCTCTTTCTCTCTCTCTCTCTCTCTCATTATTATCGATCGTGACTCCAGGCTCGCGTGTGACCGCGTTTCTCTACTTTTCTCTGTTCCCGGTCGTCGGGAGAGTCCGAAGAGGATCGCCGGTAAGTGCGCAGACACGCGTTTAGGCTCAGTTGCGGACCTTGCGAACAAACAATTGAAGGTCGGTCCGCGACGGATCGGCGGATCGGCGGACGCGCAAGATCGTGAAACATCGTCGAGGCGAGCGAAAAGCGATGTCGTCCGGAGATCGGGGATGTCCTTGCGAGCGACGCGCAAGCTGCCGGTTCGGTTGCCGGTTTGGCTCCCGGTTGTCACGGTTCCATCCTCCGGGGCCGGGAATGCCGGGATGAGGGGGGATTATCCCTGCGGGGCTAGCGATTAGGGTATACCTAGCTCGACCGCTGCGGTTCTGCGGGCTCGGGTACACCTTCCGCAGTCCGTTCGATAGTCCGATTACGGTGAAAATGAGCGGGAACGTTTCGCAGCTCCGAAACGGTCCGTCGCTTAGACGAGAACGTCCCCGTGACACGGTTCGGACGTTCGTTAATCCGGTTCAATTTACTCCTCGTCGCACGTCTTCGGTAAAAAAATAAAGCGCGACCGGTCGCGAAAGAGAAGCTTCGTTTTGCCTGGTTAAGCTAGGTACAACGCCTAAACGGGTGGGAACGGCACCGACAGTTCGAGGATGATAGACATCGAGGCGGGTTAAAACGCTCTGAGCTACGAAAATATACCGTTGGAAGCTTCTTCTCGTTACGTGTTGCTTTTTTCTGTATTTTTTACTTTTTTTTTTTGGTTTCATTCGTTCTCCCCTCATCTACTCACTGTACACGCACGTTCTCTTCGCTGCGTCTCCATCCTCCAGTTCTTCTTCGGCTTGTACTCGCAACGTTCGTCCATCGCTGCACGCGCGTAGCTACGCGGGATTTTACGCAATAGGTTTAGGCGAAGGCCACGTGCTCTTTCGTTCAGTTTCGGGAAGATGGTCCCTCGTAACGATCTCTCCCATCTTCGCCGACTCTGCACCGTTCTGTTCTGTTCCTTCTTTCTTTCTTGTCTCGTTCGACTCTCTTTGTTTTCGGGCGTATATCGCGAACCTACCGAGCGTCTCTCTGGACGTACTCGAATGTTCCTTCTTCGCGGCTTCGTTTTCGTTAAAAAAATATCTCGTAATACTCGCGCGGGACGTGCTAAAGCTAAATGTTGTCCGCAGACCGAATTCAGGTGTAAGTTAATCTAACGTCCTACCGAAGATAAATCCAACGGACGCGCTTGAAACCCTCCGCCCGGGAGGCAGCGAGCAGAGGATACGCGGTGCCCGATGCGTGAACATGTCACAAGAAAAATATACGCACGCCGTTCGGCGATCGGAACGACGTGTCGGCTACAGAGAACGGCGAATCTAATCGGGATACTGTACAACTTCCAACATCTATAGAGAATCCAGAATGTCAACAACGTAGATATAATCATCTGCTAAGGCCTACAGATTAGGTACGCACAGTTGTTCTCGGGCTCTACACGCCGGGAGCTACCGAATTATAACTTTCTCATTGACTTTCTCACAAGAACTCCTCGAAACCCATTTTCTCCGAGTACCCTGGCGATCGGTATTTTTGTTGCAGGGACGCCCGCCATCGCGTCGGTCCGTTCGGTTAGGAAACGAGCAACGGGTTTCACTGGTTGGTTCTTCTCTTTAAACCTACGACGTTACGTCCTCTTACTATGTTTTTTTTTGTCGTTTTTCTCTTAAACAGGTACAATCGAGTCAAAAAATAGAAACTCTTCTGTCCGATAAGAAAGGGATGCCGGGAGGTAAAGAAAACAGGTACGCTAATTGCGCCACGAGCGCGTGTACGAGTCGATGAGAAGTAAAACGTGGCCGAATCAGCCCACGGGGAGAGACAAACGAATCGTTCTAGTTAATTTTTTTTCTTTTTCGGCGAAAGGACGGGAAACTGTCTTGCGTTGATTCTGGCGTGAAAGGGGGGAACGCGTGGATCCATTGAACGTAGAAAAATAAGCGTATCGTGTCTTAGACCAACCGTTGGAGGGGAGTTGGCGAGACATTCTTGCGGGGGTCTAGTGTGCGCATTGGTAGCGGTCGTGAAAGAAAATGGACGTTCGTATCTTGAACATTGACCACTTAGTTCTCACGGACTCATATACGGCATCGTGCGACGCGACGCTTTTCGAAGAGAAGACGAAAGGAATCGAAAGATCCGTGGTACGTATATCGACCTAAATGATTAACGACGACCATCACGCCACGCAGCTTCCTGGCAACGCGGTTGTTCGGCTTCCTTTCCTCTCGACTGAGATCAGGTAGGGCAGAGACATACATTGGCATTCTCTCGTTCATTCGTACTTTTTGTTGCATTTTCTCTCGCTTTCTCTCTCTCCCTCTCTCGCTCTCTCTCTTTCTCCCAGGCATGCGCAAGCAAACTTTCTTGCATCGAGAACATCAATGTCTCGATTCTGGACCGTTTTGGAACGGTCGACTTGGTGAGCATCGACAACCCCCGTCCTTGGCTCGAGGATGAAGAGACGGAAGAGTCTCGAGCTCGGTTTCTCTCGACGAGCTTTGATTCGAAACGAGACGCAAGGGGTATTATAGTATATGTATATACTGTGTGTATATATATAACATAGATATAGACGTATATATATATATATATCGTGAGACCATCGCACACACACTCTCTCTCCCTCTCTTTCTCTCCCCCTCTCTCTCCCTCTTTCTCTCGTGACACCTATGAGAGAGATCGGGTATATGGTACTCACGCGGAGGAAGAACCTGCGGCGCGCCAGGTCCGGCGTGACGCGACAGACGATAGATATCCGTTCAGACGTCCCTAGACGGCGTCGTTCTTTTCGATGCGCACGTTGTTGATGAAGAAACTTACTTGCCGTTTGAAGTTCATGTCGTGCTTGTTGAAGTTGTGCGCGTGCAACGCCAGCGCGCCCTGCGCCGCTGGCTCAATTTGTTTCAAGTGTTGCTGCATTTGCTGCTGATGTTGCAACTGCAGCTGGTGCTGCTGTTGATGATGGAGATGAGGCTGATGATGATGAAGAGGGTAGTGATGGTGAAGCTGATGGAGATGATCGGCGTAACGATCGGTATAGGGATTGACCACGCCAGTGGTAGCGCCCGACGAGATGCCGGCCAGGCACGAGGAACCGCCCCCACCTCCTACGCCGCCCATGGTCCCACCTGTCGAACCGGCAAGCAATGAACTGGTTAATGCCGTGGACGACGTGTGACCATACGGTACCAGAGAGGTCATCACGGACGGTCCCCTGGCCAAGGCCAACGTGCCGGGCTGCTGCAAACAACCACCACCCATGGCCGTCACCAATCCCTGTCGCGCTTGCGACTCGATACCTCCCGCGGCTAGATTATTATTAGTTTGTGCTTGTTGTTGTTGCTGTTGCAGTAGTACCGACGATTGTTGCGACTGCGACTGTTGCTGCAGACCACCGCCGCTACTCGGAACGGCGGTCGCTTTCAGCAACTGCTCCCTCAGTCTACCACCGCACTCCTTGATACGCTGTAACTCGGTCTCCAGCAATGTCACCTGCTTCTCTAGGGTCTGTATACGCGCGTCTTTTGTCTCCATGATGGCCGTCAGGGTGGTGCTACCGGGCACGCCGCCTGGAACCGCCACGCTACCCCCAAGGACGGTACCGCAACCGCCTCCCGCAGCACCTGATACGCTACCTAGCCCAAGACCTGCACATCCGCCCGCCACGGCTGCCCCGGACGACGCGGTCGAAGCGTACGCCAGCTCCAGCTGCGTCTGGAGGCTCTTCAGGCTCTCGTTCGTGGCTTTGAGCTCCTTTACAACACAAGCAATAGGGGCACGGTTACACTCATCGACGTGTTTCCGCCCGTCTCGTGTCTCTCTAGCGAGCGTGCGAGGGTTTTTTTTTTGTTTGGATTCTTAGACTTTTTTTTTTTGGTTGTAGTTGTTTTTTTTGTACTGTACTTCTACATTTTTTTTTCTTGGTGTGATGTATGCGGTGGTTCGTAGAAGGGAGATGTATAGATTTTTTTTTCTACGGTGGTTTGGTGCGGCCTCGCTAACGCACGAATCTGTCCCGTGGTTTGCACTACCTTGGACAATTCACGGACAATTTGAGGTATAATCGAGGAGCTCTCTCCTCTCTCTCTCTCTCGCTCTCTCTCTCTCTCTCTTCGTCCACTGCACGCGTCTTTCGGAAAAACATTGTTGTTTCCACGAATACAGAGTTCGTGTTCTTTTGCCAAGCCACTTGAATATATCCCTCGAGCACTTTTTGTTCTCCTACATGAGAGGATTTATAAACCACGAATGCCCGTAATAGTAACAGTAAAAGGGAAGAAGAACGTCATCCTCTCCACCCGGTGATCACCCATCTCGGTTCAGTTACCCGGGGCAACGGTGTTCAAACTTTACGGTCGACCATAAGGCTGCTCCTCGTACGGTCACAGATTGAACATTACATCGTTTATCATCTATCGTACTTTCTCGAATTTTATGCGTACGAGGAACAATGAATTCCATTTTTAACCTTCCGCCTGGCGCCATCGCGTTGAGTTTGTTTTTTCAATTAATGTTTATATTCCAGTCGAAACTAATCGAATTTAGAATACTTTGAGAAAGAAAGATAATAACAATCGTTATTCTATTATTGTTATTACACAGAAAAGTGCGGAGACATCACCGGAATTTCAGAATAATGTTATCCGGTTGAATCATAAATAATTTCCGCTGAAAAATTATCCAAGGAGCATGAAGCGACGATAATAACGGGAAACCTGAATTGTTAATTATTTTGCACCGACGGAAATTTGGAAAATGAAATTACGCTTTCACTCAACCCTCTACAGTTCTGTGTAACTTTAAAGTCACACACCGATGTATTAATATTTTAGTTTAACACTGTCTGTATCTTGTGTCTCTTGTTTCATTTCTTTTCTATGCCGACGTGAATTTTCAAACTGAAAGCAAACATTAGTTTTGTTTTCATTTCGTTTAACTCTACCGTTTTGACATATCGATGTATTAATATTTTTGTAGACCGTTTCTGTTGCCCCTCTTCTTCGTTCAATATTCTTGCTTCGTCGCATCTTTTCCAAATTTGTAAATCCATTGTTCATTTACATCGCAGCCCGGCAAGAATAGTGACATAAACAAAAAATGCAGTATTCTCACAATAACGATGTCAAGAAAATTCTAAAATCACCATGGAAATAATACAGACATCTTTCAGAAAAGTATTGTTGGAAGTAAATTCTATTAGGCTTTTTAAAATGATATTATGGATGTCTACCATCAACTCTAAAGCGACACTGCAAGTATCACATGTCACTACAAATATGAAGTCCAAAAGAAAACTGACATAACTACCCACTAGTGGTTCAATTAGGAGACATGAAGTTTTTCGAGCACGTAGAGGCTAATTAAACGCATCGATCACTGTTCCAACTTGAAAATGTTTCGTCACTTGACGGGCTGCGATATCTTGAGTTCCACAAATGACAGAGGGTTACCTTACCGACGTGGGAAACTCTGCAGTCTAATTATCGCGTCGCACCAGACGGAGAGTCTGGTCGGTCGAATCAAAGTTTAAAAAGTGGTTTCTAATAAAAAGAGAACGAGTTCTCGCGTGCAGTGGACCATCGGGTGAAACGAAATCCTCGGTGATATCCCCTAGCCGGGACAGTTTCGAGGAAGCGTAAGTGGCACCGGCAGCGTCCCGGTTGACGAAAGAAAAGCGACGTTCCGCCGAGCTTCCTTCCTCCTTCGACACATCCATCCGGTCGAAAAACTTTTTCGCTCCTCCGAACGAGCAGGTGCTGTATCCCGAGGGCATTCTCATCGCGTTGTCGTAATCGCCGACGAGCGACGGAAATCGTACGATCTGTGATTCGCGTCTCTCGCGTGGCCGTTTTGCGGTGGTCACAGGAGCATCACCGATCACCGATGACATCCACGATCTCTCTCTCTCTCTCGCTCGCTCTCTCTCTCACTCTCTCTCGCTCTCTCTCTCTCTCCCTCTCTACCTCTGTTTTTCCCCCGTTAGGCCTGAGAAAAACCGTTGACAATCTGTCGATCTCGCGGACGCGACGCCACGATCGCAAGGTCACTCTTAAAAAGAAGCGAGCGAATGGGTCTGATAATCTATTTATTCGCCGGGTATGAATTTTGCCTGAGCCATTTTCGTTCTCGTTGTTTGGAATTTTGTGTCTCGGATACATACGATCGTTCTCGACGCTCTTCCCGGCCGCGTCTCTCCACGGCAGAACGATCCTCTTGCGGACGCCGGGCGCCGCCGCAGTTCTTTCGCCCACCGCGACGTACGGCCGACATCGTTGTCCATATTTCTGCGCGCGGCGTTTCGATGACGCGTTTTTTTTTCTCGTCTCCGTTCAGCTTTTTTTTGTTTCCCATATACGTATGAATATCTCTCTCTCACACACTCTCTCTCTCTTTCATTTTCCTTCTCTCTCTCTCTCTTCCTCTCTCTTTCTCTCTCTCTCTCCCTCTCTCTCTCTCTCTTTCTCTCCATCGAGATCTATCTATCTACCTTCCATTGCGCGTCGATCGTCGGGTGCAAAATACCCGCTAGATCGGTTCACGGATATTGAACGCGAGTGCCAAAAAAATAGTGTACCCGGTGTCCGTCCAACGGACGCAAACTCGGATCGAAACGCGACCACGTCTTATGGACAAGATGAACAGACGCGAGCAATGCGTATCCACGACTCGTCGCGAAGGAGACAAGTAAGTAAAGTAAAGTAAAGTATGTATGCGTTGCGCGGCTTTGTGCAGAATGAGGCAGATGATGCATCCAATCCGTCGCTCGTACGATCATCTCTCCGCGCGATCATCGTCGTGGTCGAACGGAGAGAGTCGCGACAGCCTAGCCGTGGTGACACACGTGCAGAAAAGTGAGGGTCTGATGGGGATGTGACGGAGAGAAAGACAGAGCGGAACCGAAAACTGTCGAGACGTGCTGACATCGACGAGCATTCGCCGTTTAACACGGACAATTCGTGGATACGCATTTCGGCGAACAGTGTATGACTATTATAATGTGTACGATGAGTTCTACCAGTGATCGCAAACCGACGGATGTACATCTCGAGACTCGAAAAGACGCGCTCTCAATCTTTTATCTCGTTTCCTTTGAGCGGCGCGTCACGTTTCACGATACAGTAATTCATCTATAACTGTCTAAAATGTCTAAACGCTAACTGTCTAGTCGCCTACCCATTCCACTGAGGGGCATACCCCGTGAGGGGCCGTGAAACTCGGTAGGCCTCGGCCGCTGAGCAATGTAACCCGATACCGGATCGGGTATATCGGTGTGAGACCAGGAGACCACTACTAATCCAATGACAAAACTTCTTTATTTTTTATTATTTTTTTATGGAACTTTCACCAATATATTCGTGGCATCTTTCTAATGAAAGTGATACCAAATATGAAATAATTCCAATGATAAAAAAATAATAAAAAATAAAGAAGTTTTGTCATTGGATTAGTAGTGGTCTCCTGGTCTCACACCGATATACTCGATCCGGTATCGGGTTACATTGCTCGACGGCCGAGGTCTCTCGAGCTTCGGTGTCGTGGTCTGCGTTCGGCAAAATTCAAAGAATAGTATCCCTTTACGATAACTGTCTTTGGTCATACCCGTGGTATAGACAGTTATGGATGAATTACTGTACCACCACGGCCATCTCTAATACAGGCCGGAACATGCTAAATTTGGCAACGCTGTCTCGGTCTGATTTTAAGTGATTTGAACAGAGAGGATCCGAGAGTGCTCACGCCCGGGGTCTTTTCTGCCACTACTGTTGTCGGTATGGACAGAGACAGAGCATAACCAGGTTTAGCATGGAACAGAACCTGTGTCCATATTTAGCTTGTTAAAAGCGGATACTGGTTCTGTTCTATACCAAACCTAGCTTGTCTCTGTCTATTTTTGCATGGAGAAACACCAGTCGGCCGGTTGCTCCACGATTTTCGGCACACCTTGTATGCAGTAGTTAAATGCGATTTGATAATCTTATTTGGAGAAACGATTTGAGATTCGATGCGATCGAGAAAATGAGCGATGGAGTTAACATTGGAGCTGCATACGAAAATATTCGCTTCTCTGTGTCCGGATAAAATTCTGGACCGTTACAACTTCGAACTAGAATGTACTGTATCAAGTATCAGGCACGATATCGACATCACTGCACGTTTAAAAGAGGAAACAGAAAGAATCGAAAGAGTGTGCGGCGACAGGGTTCACAGTCTCAATTTCATACAAACTATTGGTTCTGTTCCTAGTACCAGTTGGTTCTGTTCTATACTGACGAAAGTTCATAAAAGTAAAAATTGTTTCATAGAAAGATTTAATATTAACGGGGAATGATATTAAAATTTCATTGAAATTGCATTTAATTTTCGTGGCAGGAAAGACCCCGGGCGTGAGCACTCTCATTTCCTCTCTGATTTGAAGTAGTTTTCGTTATATCATGGTCGTGTCTATATGCTACTGCGCATGTACAGTAACTTGATCGGATTGATGTCGTATGCAGTCCGTAAGCGCCGTTGTCACATCACATATTCCAGTGATGAGATATTCCCCGGTTTTCTCGCGTATGCGCGGCGATTTCAGCATTAATGAAGTAAAATTCTGGATAAAGTAAGGTATGTACCTTGATCACCCTAGAAAATTTTCGAAAATTCTTATGATTTTATTGTGGAAAACTGTGTATACCTAGAAATCTAGAAATCTGTGTATACGTATGACTAGACAGCGGATGTTTGTGCAAAAATTATTTACCCTAATTGCAATAAATAATTTGTATTGCGTTAATTCCTTCTAATGTATGTAATGATATTTGGTCCCCTCAGGGTTTCACATCCATTCCACCACTTCTCCCTTTATCAATCCTCAACTATCGCTTAATTTCCAATTTCAGCGGGACCTACTTTTTATTAAGATGGGTTCCGAACCACCTATTTTGCCAACAACACGTGAAACGCACTCAGAGGGCCACTTCCCGGCTTTTTACCGAGCGGTCACCCATCCTAGTGCGTCCCCCGCCCTACGCCGCTTTACTTCGGTGATCGAACGAGAACCGGTGTTTTCAGCGAGGCAATGGTCGTTGACTAATTCCTTCTATTGTTTTTACTCATTTTCGTCATGAACGCGTAATATCCGCTATCTACATATGACATATTAAAATTTAATTGCATGATACATAAATACATAATAATTGTACAGATTGTTCCGGTACTTTCCCGCCAATGTCACTGCTCTATTATCTTTTCCTCGTAACACAGAATATACATAGATACATACATTACAGTTTTGAGCGCGCGCGCGCGAGAAGACCTGGCCAATATCTCATCGGTGCCTATACCAAATAGAGACGGCCCTGACGATGCGCGATGGTTCGATTAACGAGCAACCGATCTTTCACGAGGATGCAACCCGGTAGCAAACGGGACAAATCGCTGCGAAACGATTTTCGCAACGACGCGACGTAAGGCAACGCGATTCACGGCTTGCGACCACCGCTCGTCGGTCAAACAAACACAAGAGGTATATATAAACGGTAGAGGATAAGACAGTAGATTACGCGAGGAGAGCGACGTCGTATTATCGCATGTCGCACCAGGTCGGTGCCAAACAGTCGCAAAGTCCTCCCTTGGGCCTGGGATCGGCTCGGCTTGACGCGACTTGACGACTTTCGGACCGTCCCGCTGCTCGTGCATCGATTACGACGATTGGCCATGATAGCGGTAAGTCGTGATGGGCAAGAACGTGTCTGAGACGTACAAGAACGAGAAGAGAGAGTATATATAATATAACTGGCCGGTGATAAACATTCAAGGTGTGTTACAGCCGAGATCATGATCAAAATCAACAAAAACAAGTTAATGTGAGAGATGTGTTACAGACCGAACAGAATGGTGCATTTCATAGATATGTATATATAGTATATATATATATAGAGAGAATATAATAGAGAGACAGTTGGTGTACGTATTTACGTGTGTGACGTAAAGAGGACAAACACATTCTGTAAACGTGTGGGAATATACATATTTAAGAGTAACCACTCATTCGTGTGTATTGGACGTGTACACCGGCCGAGTTCGTCATTTACTCGAGTGTAGCACGTGTATCGTTTCATCGATAAGCTTAGAGAAATTCCTGAGAATACGAGAATCGACAAAATTCCTCTTCTATTCTTGCTAAATCAGATCAGTCTCATTTCGAAAAATTTCACAATAAAATCGACAAATATTCCCAATAAAGAAGCAAATGTTTAAAATGTTACGATGGTATTGATAATGCAACGATGTTTCAGTGATTCACTAGCGACAGATTATGTATGAGTAAATCGCGAACCGTACGCACAAAAATGTAAACAATTCCCACGGATATATTGAGATCGATAAAATCTGTTATTAAAATGATACCAATAACAATTTCGGTGAACTGCAACAAACTCTTATCGGCGGTGTAATAAATTTCACGATTCTGCGTTTCAATTTCACGATTCGTTCACGTTTCCAGATAACAAGGGCGTCGTATTTCATCATCGATTTCAATTGTAAAGTGAATCAACGTCCGTAAAACGTGTCCTAAAAATGTCGAACTTCCTTGAAAATGAGGTCATTCGAAGTAACTTGTTCCTGTGCGAAAATCTTCTCCGCGGCTTTGTTCATGAGTTACTAAACACGGGAAACACGGACCAATCGGAGCGCGACTACAGCTGAACGTGGCGTCGGCATTGGCCGAGCCGGCCTCCGTCCGTAGAAGACTCGCTGCGATTGGTCCGCGTTTTTCGTTAATAGCTCTTTAGCGAAGCGTCGCGGAACATTTTCGCAAATGAAAAAGTTACTTGAAATGACCTCAGGGATCACCCCAGTCAAGTAAGTGCAACATTTTTGGGACACCCTGTATACACTTTTTAAGCACGATGAATTGTTTGATAAATAGTCAATAAACGCGAACATCGTTTTTATTCAGAAGAAGATAGTAGACTGCCTCGGCCGGCGTACACGGAACGTGAAAAATGAAGTTGCACATCAAAGAAAATGATCGTATGAAAATGCTTCTCCTACGGGACGAATCAAAAGTCTCGCGCGGCCCGACGCAGTCCTCCGTCTTTCTGGGGACACGTAGCATCGCTCTGCAGTCAATTCTCGAAGGTAGTTGCAGTTCTGAATGCATAAAAGATATCTCGACGATCGTTTCTCATCGAAAGGATTAGGATTGTTCCGGACGCTGGTCGCACGAAACCTGTGCAGACTGCTCGTTGAAAATTCGGTGGTTTCGATGTATGGGCGTGGACCTCGATTCAGAAGAAATTTCAGTGGATTCCGCGCACGATTCGGTGCAAGGTGCATCGCGGTGCAGCGACGTCGCGACGCAGACGCGCGTGTCCCGCTGTATATTTTCCTGCGTCCCTGATGCGACGATCGATCGGAGCCGAACGCGTTCCCCAAGTTACAATATTAATTTCTCTTGATTCTTCTGCCTCTGGTTCGGTAAATACAGCATTCCACGCGGTAGAAGATTTAATTAAAATGATTTTCCATCGAGCACTTGGCACGGAAATAACCGGTTCCGCTGTCGTGCCCCGATTACGAATTCCAATTTCGAACTTTCCAAAAAAAGGATCAGAATTATTTTGCTACAGCGGGTCCCGGGGGCGACACCGCCTCGGATCGTTTCGCGTGCAAGATCTCTATCGACGCGGAATCCATAAGGGACGGTCTGCGAGGCAGGAAAATATACGCGAAAATTGGGACTGCGGAGCGGGTTAGGCGTGACTTTTGACTCGATTTCCGGGATCGTGTGGCATACATACCGTGGCATTCCCGAAGACACGATCTCCAGCAGGTGTATACACACAATGTATATACGCGCATGTAATATTTCTATGTACCTATACGTCGTTCTCTATCGAAGGTGCGACATGTTCGCTGAATATTATAAATTTCGCGCAAAAGGACCCGTCCGTCGAGCTCGTCGATTCTAGACCGGCGTTCGCTTCCCTTTCCCCGAGCCAATTTCGAAATACACGTACTCCTTTGAATACAAGATTCGTGGAACTTTCGTGGCATATTGTGGTGGGAATTTTAGTCGGTGGACCGTTGAATTCGACGTCGCGTCGCGTCGTTTGGCCATGGGGACCCATGGTGTGCAGAAACTTTCGTCCACGGATTCGATTTAGATTTCGAACAGTGGCGGCGATCTTTCGTTATTTTATGGATCCCGACAAATGTTATTTTTTTCTGAACCGTAATTGTGGATGCAGACATTTTTATAAAAATAATTGGTGTTTGTAAGCTAATTTGACGTCCATATCCCTTGCCTTATAATTAGACAGCGTATATTTATGCAAAATAAAAATTATATACCTGAATTGCGACTAACTGTAGTGAAACAGAAATTTATTTTCTGTCTTAATATGTTTGATTAGTTGAAAGTAATATGTATAACAGTATCTTTAAATTCTTCTAATGTTTTTACTGTGTTAAACTACATGTACGCATTGTTCTCATAAATGCATAAAATCCGCTGTCTAATTCTAATACATCAATTGAACGACAGAGTAGACATACCGAAGCTTCTTTCTCTCTTTAATTATCTTAATGAATATATTGACATTATCAGATGCTTTCAACTTTTCATAACTTTTGTCATAAAGGCAAAAAAATCCGCAACTTATCGATCTGATATAAAAATGTCTCTTACCATTTATTTGAGAACGATTTGAATTTCTATCACGGGGTACATAGAGCGAAAGGCAAAGAGGATAACAAGGTCTGCCTCTGCTCGAAGTCCCAACGAAATCGATGACCGTAAAGGTCTCTTGCCCTCCTTTGCGGGGTTGGAACGCCTCTCGCGTCGTCCCCTGTTCTTCCGGGTCCGATTGCGCGAAATTCCTCCGACGGCTGACGCAAAAGATGGCAGGAGTAAGTTAGTAGAGAACAACATCGACGGTTATATTTCCTCCAGACGTGTCGATCAGTTTACGCGATATTCAAAATGGTGGATTGCGGGGTTGATGATCATAATGATAACGATTTTGATGATGACGATGACGATGACGGTGATGATGATGATGATGATGATGATGATGATGATGATGAAGGGAGTCAGGGGTATAGTGTGTGGCTGTCTCCTCTCGGTTCGATCGGTTCAATCGAGACTTAACGTGTGAGATCAGTGTACCTGTTGGGTCCTCCCTTGCGAGGGCCTGGATCGGGGAAGAGGTCACGTGCATAGTCATCCGCCACTAATTGTCGGAGTATGTCGAGGAGACTTAAACCATGGTGATGGTGGTGGTCGTGTTGATGTTGTTGATAGTGACGATCATGATGGTTGGTTTTCATGGCGTTGGTGGTCATGATGATGATGGCTGATCATGTGGTGGTTGTAGTAGTAGTAATGGTAATAGTAGTAGTAGTAGTTAGTAGTTAGTAGTAGTCAGTAGTAGTTAGTAGTAGTTAGTAGTAGTAGTAGTTCTGGTTAGAATAGGGGTGAGTGACGATAGGGGTGGATGCGGGCGTGATTATTTCTTCCCGTAACGGGGATTGCTAAACGTCTTACCACCTACACATCCAAAGCAGCTCATTCCACGCATTCCAATCGCAGCGCATATTATTTTATTGTTCTTGTCTTTCGTTCTTTCCGTTTCTTTTTCTATCTGGCCTCGTTCGTTTGCGACACACGTTATTATACTAACGTCCTATCGTTAATCGTTACATTCTGCTCTTTTTTTTTTTTGTTTAGTTTTGTTTTCGGCTGTGTACGTTCCCCGATCGGCTGTCTCTTATCCGGATGTCCTCGTCGACGTCTCGTATTGTCGTCGTTCGATCCCACGTGGTGCAAAGAGAAAGACAGAAGGAGAGACAAAGGCGGAGACAGAAAGATAGATAGATAGATAGATGTATAGATAAGATAGACAGACGGACAGACAGACAGACAGACGGGCAGACAGACAGACAGACAGACAGACAGATAGATAGATAGACAGAAACTTAAAGGGAGAAACAGAAGGATAGAGAGAACTGTCGTCGGTCTCGCAGATAGATCGCGGCCGGTCGAATGGTCAAGTAGGAGAGAGATTTCGCGCACTTGCTCTGGAGCGTCCCGTTTTCTAGGTGACCGATCCCGGTTTTCGCATGCTTTGTTGGGGGATATGCAGACACAGTTTGACATACTTCATTGGCTTCTTGATGCATACGTTCAACCTTGAATATATGTATCTGCGGGGTCCGTGTCTCGCCGGTGTTTTCGTTCGTACCGCGCCACGCCGGTGTTACTGTCGCGAAACAGAATCAGCTAACAAGCATGCACCCGTTTCAAAAATAATACATCCATTCCAACAGCTCCGATCACGTCGGATAGAGACCCCACCGCGGGGCAGCCGGAGAGAAATTTCAACAGCACCCCGGGGCCGAGAATAAGCTACCCTTTGAACGGGGTTCAGGCTGCCGCAATTTTTTTTGCCGAATTTCGAGAATCGCGAGCGGATCGACGGGAACAGAACAAAACAGCTTTCCAATTGGGATCGTGAAACGCTAGCCATGCGACGGGGGGAGGGCGGGCTGGTCGATCGAAAAAAATGCTGCGTAACCAAATCTGGAGAGAGTTGTGGGCAAACAAAACTTGAAGAAAGTAGTCTCGCAGAACGAAACGACTATCGATCTTTCCCGGCTGCGAGGACCTGCGATTCCCGGATCGCGGTCGACGATAACGTTAACCCGGCTATTTCCGGGATCACTGTGGCGCCCGGACGCGGCAAAGAGTCTACGGCAGACGATCCCGTGAACGGAATAGCATTATTGCGTCGCGCGCTGAATGCGAACGGGATACAACCACCTCTGGCGAGGATGAAGTATGTCAGTCGTCGATATGGGGGTTATCGGAGTGCTGGGGGAAGAGCAGGATGAACAGAATCGTTGATCAGGGGCTGAACGACCGGGCTATACGGGGGTTCGGAGAGTCAGGCGTGGCTGCGGGATGGTGCTGCTAAGATTCACGGGCGAAATAGTTTCGGTGACAAGAGACAGGCCTTGGTGCTGGTGCATTGTTCGATCGTTCGTTCGGTGTCTCGCTTCTCGAGCGCCGACACCTCCGGCTCGGCCGACGAAGGGAAGTGTGCACGGTGTTGGCCGGTGCACGCTCCCGGTGCAAGAAAAAAGAGAGAAAGAAAGAATAAGAAAAGTGGTGGCGTGTGACACGATGAAGAGAAACCCCGGTCGGGTGATGTTGATCGCGCGTGCTCTGTCCAGCTCGTAAAACCGAGTGGCCCCTCCGAGTACAATGATTATTTCTCTGTCCTTATTCGCGCGACTCCGCCTTCTCGCTAAAAGATCTGTGAATGCCGCTCAAGCCACGTAGACTTCACCTAAATCCTAGATCTAACAGGCACATAACACGAAGATGCAAGGAGTACCGACATGATCGGCCGGATGCGACGTCACCCTGGAGTGGAGTTTCACTTGGACTTTCTCGTTATCCTATCGAACCTCGTACACAAAAACAGGGAATCGGTAGAAACATTTCTTTTGCAAAGGAAACTTCGTAATCACCGCGATAACTAACAGCGTCGCTTTAGTTTGGTGTAACGATATCGCGCGAAACTGAAAAGGCAATAAAATCAAACGAAACGGTCGTAGATCATTCGCGCAGTAGGCGATTGATGGAAATGCTTTGATGGGCAGCTTTTGCTGTCTTCCCATTCCATGGCGCAGCCTGCAGTGAGACCTTCGGAAAAGAGAAAAGACAATCAGAAACGACGGGGCAGAATCAAAGAAACGATTATGCCAGCCAATCGGGTCGAAGACGATCTCGCTCTATTGCTTCCCAAGCAAATCTGGCCGTGCGTTTCCAGTTGCACGAGTTTCGAGAGAAAAATCTGTACGCGGTTAAGGGGACCGTTAAAATCACTGTATCGTGATCATGCAAGTCTGACCTGTATCGAGACTTTCTACTGACATCCGCTACCTGTATGAGCGTAACTGGATCGCCCTACGGATTTCTTGGATTGTAAAGCGAGTTTATAGTGTTTGGTTATTCCATACGAACTCTACTAGCTTTCAGAGCGAGATATTCTACAGGGTGTCCGAAAAATTTCGGAGAACCCTACAAGTGGTTCCTGAGGACATTTAAAGTAACTTTTTTCTCAACGAAAACCTCCGTCTCAGCTTTGTTAAGAATTTATTAAAGAACAACACGAGTTTTTCATCCATAGCTCTTTAACGAAGCCTCGGAGAACATTTTGGTAACGGAAAAAGTTACTTTAAATGGCCCAAGGAACCAACTCACCAGATTCTCCTACATTTTCGGGACACCTTGTATAGCTTTCTTTACCATAAAGTAGCCTCCCTTCCTCTTTTTCCTACCAATTCCTCGTCCCACCTTTGTCTATTGCTAATCTGACAGAATATCCGGAAACTGAAGCCGATCCCTAGATATCGATATCATAGACCACTGGCTCAATAAGTTGGAATATTAATAAGTTGGCGTAATCACATGCTCATCCTGATTCAACAAGATCAAAACCAGTCCCACGTTGAATTTGCGCCCTTAAATTAATCGACCGTATGGCTGTAACGCTTCGCGGTAGCGGTACGTTAGAGCTTGTTACTTTATCATTATAGTATAGGATGTACAGACGCGATATTGTATACTTCGCGGCATCCAAGCAATTTCTTTAACGTTCAAGAGCCGTTCGGAGCTCCTGTGAGCGGAGGATTATCGGATAAACTGGTCGACGGTACCGGAAACACGTCAGAACGCTCTTCCAGGGCGACTTCGCATCCGGGCACAGACTAAACTGGGTTCAGCTACGAACTTGGACGAGTTTTGGGATCGACTACGACTGTTCTAGCACGAATTACGTGAGTTAGGCGAACAAGATGGCGGCGGTGCTCGGTGGTGGGACAGTGACAACAATGACGATATAGATCTGTGCTACGGTGACTGTGGTAGCGAGACAGCGATAGTATAAATGCTACGAGAACAAGCGTTGCTGTGACACCGATCGGAACCGTCCAAAAGGCCGCAGGTTTCTCGCGAAACAGTTCGCGGGCTACCCTCGGGACGATTCGTCGAGCTGGATCGCGAGGCTGGAAAAAAGAGGGTAGCTCCCGAATTAATCGACAGCCGACAATCGAACATTTCTTTGTTTTTCTTTTTTGCTCCGCCGCGGAAAATGAGAGGAGACCACGCGTAATTTCTGCTTAAGAAGAGGGAGCGGAGTGCTCGGCGCCGCGCCGTTAGCGCGGATTCAACCGGGATGAATGCGACTCGTTTGCTCGCGGCTCGTTTCACGCTTTCGCACCGTGTTCTAGATCCCAGCCGGAGCAGAACGGTGGAAACGCCGCACAAGAAAACGGAGGAACCTCCATCGGCGTGAATTGTCGCCGGGGAAAACAACCGATCGCGTCTCTTTGTCCCGTTGGGAAAAAAGCCACCGGATCGTCGAATCATCGCAGTTAACCGTTAACCGGCCCCCCTCGGGTTCGGGGATCGGATTCACAATCGGTAAACGGCGCTTTTGGACGTTTCGCGCGACAGAACGGATGAGGAGGTGACGCGATTCGTGACTCCGGTGACAAACGACGGTACACTTGGCGGCGGTGACAATGTACAGGGACAGCTGCTTTCTTCCACCACGAGAGCCCCCTCTAAATTTTATCCCCTGTCGCAGAAAACGGCCATACGTTCGGGTCGTCGACTTACGGAGCCTTCAGATTATTGGGAAAATTGGTGCACAGGAATTACTGACTGTTCTTCTCGTAAATACCAACAAATGAGATCGAATAAGAAGGTATTCTGTTATATTTTTTAACAACATTATGACGTACAGTCAATCTCATAATTAATGACACACACTTTGAGCGAGGATATATTTTTTATACATGGATACGTTTATTAAATGATCTGTTTTGAAAATTTTGGAAAACGTGCGTTTAGTTTGAATAAGAAACGCACGTTTGTATTGTAATGAAAATTTAAAAAATGTGATTCGTTGATTGATATGAATTATCCAAATGTTGAAAATTTCATCAAAATTTATTAAATCGTTTGCGAGTTATAAATTTTTGCCATTTTTTGCCATTTTCAATCATTTGTAACTCGTAAACGAATTGCCCAATTTCGCTGAAACTTTCAGCACAGACACAACTTATATGAATCTACAAAACATACTTTTTAGATTTTCGTTACAAACTCGAATAAAAAAGTTGCAAAAAGAAACTTCTACTATCTATTTTATAATTTATACTAAACACAATTTCTCCAAAATTTTCAGTCTAATATCGTCTAGTAAACTACTCCATCCAGCATGGCTGAAGAATCGAAATCGTTTGGTCCATTTATAAAAAAATTATTCTGATTTGAAGCGTGTGTCATTAATTATGAAACAGACTGTATGTATCTGCAGCTTTTCGTTCGCAGTATGTTTGGAGAAAGAAAGATGACCTTCGATTTCTTGAGTAGAATATGATTTATTATTGTTGACGTGTCGTTCAAGGTCATTGTCTACCAAACGATTGAATTTGTCTTGATACTATTTGTTCAAAGATACTGCAAATATAACGTATACTCCGTTATATTTTTACGTTCTCTACCACACCTGTTTCCCCTTTCATTTTTTTCACACAGTAGTTACACGAGACATTCTGGCTAGCGATTTCCGGAACACTCTTTGTAAGCTAATGTTTGGTCTGTGGCTGTGTGTGTGTGTTTTTTTATGTCTTACCAGATAATGCGTTCCAAAATACAGACGCCCTATGTTGCTTTGTAGCTGTACTGCTGTAGGACACTTTACCCAGGCCACTTTGTTTTGAATCCACAGCAAAGCGAGCGGTACAGAGAATATTGAATTTATGTATAACGTTCAAGCGCAAATTGTAAACAGAGATCGCGTGCGGTGGTGCACTAACGTTTTGCAGATCTGACGTTATTTAGCGGGAAGTTGCGTGACAAGCGTTCGTATTACAAACCATTGATCTTGTAAGACACAAGTAACCTCTCTTCGCGTTTCACTGAGCTAAAGTCGGATTGTACACGAATTTTCCGAAAAATCTAGTCACCAGCCGAGACTCGAAACTCTGGTAGATTCCGTGATTCCCTTTACGAGAACATCGCACTGAAAGTTCAAGGGTTCGATGTTTATCGAGATATTCATCGAAAGGGTATAGCCGGATACGGAGGCCCCCAAAATCAAATTCAATTTGCAATAGGCCATTCGATAGCTTATTCAAAGAAAACACTTTTTGTCAATTTTCAATCTCATACATCGCCATGGGGCTAGTAATGGAAAGACAAAGAAAATTCCCGTAATTTCTCTTATGCTCTTCAATTGAAAATTCTAAAAAAAGAATCAGGCATGCCTTAACTATTAGAACACATGTCTACGAATTTTTCAGAATTTTTAGCTTCGAAACTAAATTTTAAAAAAGTTTCGAAATACCGATTTCTTGGAGAAGTTACGAAGTACCAAGTTTATATTTTTACAGATCATTTTTGCAAATTTTTCAATGTGGTGAACATAGTAAAAGAAATCAAAAATCGGTAATTTACGAGCTCGCTCAGGCAGAAATCGATGCAACCTCTGATGTTAACCCAATTTCTGCCGAAAAGCGTTCCAGTCAGAACTAATCTAGAGGAGCACTTTGCGGTTTTTGGAACGTTACAAAACTAATAATATAATATATAATTACCAGTTTTTGATTATGTAATATAATATTGTTCAAACATTCTAATATTCTATATTCAGCATCATTTTAAGTAACGTTTTAAAGAACATAACATAGTTAATTGTTTTAACTGATCGAACCTTGCGCCGATAGTTCTTCACATATATAATCATTTTAAGTAGCATACAAATTTCAATAATGAACAACTCGTAAAATATCGAGCACCTGTCCCATAATGAAGGCTCTCCCCAATTAGAATGACGAAATCTACCACTACCCGAAATCCCAACTAGGTCTGCGACCCGAAGGTATTGCGCTCTCTTTGTCAGCGGTTGACGTTTTCGATTACCACCGTGTCTGGTGTCACAGGAGAGCTACTCTGTGGCCTCGAACAGCAGCTTCCCCGTTGAGCCCACTCTGCCGGAGCAGTAAATCCAGCGGGACCATAAATAGAATCCTAAAGACCTCCTTTCGCAGGTCCAGGCCAGTTAGAGTCTTCGGCGAACAGAGATGGACTCAATTTTACTCAAATAAATTACAGTGGCTGGAGCACGAAAGAAATACATGCCACTTTACAAACAAAATTCAACATTGGCTACCACATGCTTTTCGTCCGGTGTTTTTCGTCCATCTCTGACACAATTTAGAAGAATCGGCGTTTAGAAGACGCTCGAACTCGGTTTAGAGAAAAAAATTCATTTGGGAAGAGAGTTGCTTTTCATAGCAACTTCTGCTAGTTTCTATGGTCTGCTTTACGAAATAGCGATCTTAGTCTGAGAAATAATCAGACTCACACAATATGACTGAAGACTGTTATTATTATACATATTAAGTCGTGTGATACGAAATGTCGAACTTCATGTCATTAGCTACTTGATCGTCTGAAAGTCTCAGCGGTAACCAATGGCCAGATTAAGACTCGTGTCCCCACTCTACCTTCCCCTTCTACCGCGCTATTATTGTCCCACGCTTCCGCCGCGGCACGGTCACGTGACTCGTTTCGTCTTTGTCGTGCATGTGTCCAGTACTGGCAGAGACAGGGTAACTCTTTTCCCTCAGTTCTGGTAACGATGTCAGGCCGTGAAATTCTCAAATCTCCTTCGTAAACGGATTTCTTCTTTCGAAGAGCAGAGCGTAGAATTAGCATGAATCTAACAAGGAATCGATCATCAAATTTCTTTTGTATAAGTTGAACATGTATGGTCGCAAGGGCTACGAGGATGTAAATCGAGAATGCTACCAGAAGCTGATCTCTCCTCGAGAAATCAACAAAGAAGAAAAATTTCAACGATGTGCCTCCTTGAAAGAGATGATTCCTCGGGTCATTTCAAGCGATCTTTACCTTTGCAAAAATGTTCTCCGCGGCTTTGTTAAGGAGTTATTAAAGGAAAACGCGGGCCAATCGGAGCGCGGTTACAGCAGACCACTGGCGTTGGCAGTTCTGATTGGTCCGCGTTTTTCGGTAATAATTAACAAAGCGACGCCGAAGATTTTCGCAAAAGGAAAAAGTTCTTTCGAATGATCACAGAAATCGTTTCTTTCAAGTAAGTACATACCTCAGACATCCTGTATAATAGTGGTATTTAATTTTTAACCCTTTGCGGACGAATGTCGGCAGATAACCGACAAAACATTTTTTGAAAACAAATTGTTTTGAATTTGAATGAAAGTTATAACGCAAATAAAATAAGTTTTAAACAAATTTTCTCAACTGCGCGCACCAATACTTCTCGTCCACAGCGACGCATGCTCGTCGGATGACTCCGTCCGTAAAGGGTTAATACATAAATTTTGTAATTTCCATTACTTCGCTTGTCTGCCTTCGTCCCGCCCCCCAGGTTTGTTCATCTCCCGAGATCATATTGGCTTCCGGTGGCATCAACAATTTTAGTGGCCTTCGCGCGACCTTCGATGCACGCGGCGTCGATGATCGGACGAACAGCGCCGCTTGTAAGTCGGACCTGGACCTTTCTCTACTGTTTCGATCGTCGCATCCAAGTGTGGGGACGTGCGTGGGCGTGCTGGTGACCGTGGCGACGCGCCAGTGCCAGGAAACTTGGGCAGTGTGTGTCTGTATGCCTCTGGACGTGTGCTGTTCGTGTTTGAACGTGACTCTTTCGCGCGTCTCGAAGCGTCGTCGACCGGGAGAAACGGTCGGGTGTCGGTCATCGGTCAGCAATACGGTGCGAATCCTGCGTCCGCGCGGGACCGGAAGGATCACCGCGGTTCACGGGGATAGGGGATGGCGTTGGGGGATATCGTGGGGCTCATGCGTTTCAAAGAGGGAACCGGATCGTTCGCGATTACATATTCGGAAACCGTGTTGAAACCGGTTCGAGTTCGCTGCTGCGGCATACCGTACCTTGGACGTGTGTTCCGTGTTTTGTCGCTTTCCCGAGGAGGGATCGAATGGCGCCGGGAACCGGCTCGATGCGGTGGGAAATTCGTTGCGCTCCGGAGTCAGGGAGGATCGGCGAGCTCCTCCGAGTCGCTCGACATTTTCGCGATCGATTCTTCTCGAATCGGGAGACAGTGATTCGCGAAAATGCGTTTCACGGCTCGAGGAGGGGGCGACGCGTTCGACTCCCGACGGCCGAAAAAAACGAGATTCCACGACAGCGATCATGGTTTCCCTTTCTTCGGGCGCGCAGTATGACGGCGGATGATACGACATGATGATACGCAAAGGGTGGCGGGGTCTGATAAAGCGTGAGATGACGCGCGTACATGACATACTGAAGCCGCTTGCACAGCCGGATATACGTATAACTCTCTACGTTTAGCAGGCATTAACTACTACGTATAAACAATCAGTGGGAAGCGATATACGAAAAGAAATGTTTCTGATATTCCCTAATCACACGCGCTCGCGAGCGCACGGCCGTACGCGCGTCTCTTCGCTGCGTGCACACGCTCGGACAGACGCGCGTACAACCGCTTTGACTTTTCCCCATACGTTCCGGCGAACGATACTCTGATGATTTATGTATAACATATATATATGTACATTGATGAGCGTGACTAAACTCGTCGATCAAGTGATTGTGATATACATATACATATAGAAAGAATAATAATAGTAATAATAATAATAATAATAATAATAATCGTAACTGTACGAATAATAATAATAATCATAAGAATAATAATAAGAATAATTTATGAATATGAATATGCCGACATGGGTAGAAATTGCTTAAGGACCTGCTTCTGGGCCAACGACTGCATCTGCTGGAGCATGATCCTTTCCTCCTCTTTTCCTGGAACAGCAGAAAGCAACGAGAAGCTCTTGGGGGGTCTGCTCGGTGTCCAGAGTTTCGGACGGTCTCTGTCTGCGTTTCACGATTTAACAATCAATTTTATTTCTCGTTTATTGGTCCCATTGAGTTCGTGTAATAAGAGGGGCTGGTGGGGCTTGGGGGGTGAGTGGGCGGCAAAGGGGGCGGGGCGTGGGCGTGTTGGGAGGAGAAAGAGAGATAATGACGGAAGCCTTGCTCGATGATGTTACCGATGCTATGCGACGACAGAGTGATATCTCGGGGGTGTGTGGGGCTCGGGGGCTGTGGGAGTGGTCACGAGAACGGGGCTTGTCCGTGGTCGCAGCGGTTTTGATATTGTGTCTTTAAGTTTTCTTGTCGATAGCGTCCTCACGAATATTTTTTTTCGTAGGGGGGTCACAGCTGCTGAAAGACATCCGAGCGTGACGATATAAGTATCTTGTTTCGAACGAGTCTCTTTTATTCCGGATGGCTTGTCTTTTATTTTTTTTTTATTTTTTTTTGACCGATTACGGGAGAGTCCGTTCGTTCACGGAGCTGGCCGAAGGTCTCGGGGGCAACGCAACCCGCGACGGTACCGGACAACGACCCGATGCTTCCAAGGGATGATTCGGCGAGCAACGAGCGTTTCGCTTTCTAGCCCGCTTCTCTATGTATGCACATGTGTCTATATGTATATGAGTCCTCCGTTTTACGATTATTAGTCCGTGGAAAATGGTTCTTTCGCTCGGGTCGCGGCTTGCGATCTCGCGGAACCGGCACGCGGTGCCGTGCCCGCGCGTTTCGATCGATACAAAATTCACTCAGGAACTCACGCTTCTCTCTTTCTGCGTACAGGAGATTTTTTTATTTTTTTTTTGTCTGTTCCAACGACTTCTGCTGCGAGCAACCGGGATTCGAACTCGTTTCTAAGTTAGGACTGCTAATCACGGCGTTCGAAGCGGTCTCCGTGAAAAGTTCTCTCTATTCGGGGACCCGCCGTTGCGTTCTCGGGAGAATCGTTTTTCGCTTTTTTTTTTCTTTCTGTCTTTGGTTTTTTATTTTTTTTTTTGTTCGGTCGTTCTTTCGGTCCTACACGCCGAAGAATGTAATTAATTTGCGTCGCTGGTAGTGTCATTAGCGAACGAAGTGCGCTGCGTAAAACGATTTTCGTTTGCTGGATCGAATGATCAAATTGCTGCGCGCTTGATTGACCTGTTAACCGGGCGATTGTTCGTCGGCCGCTCCTGGCGAATCTAATTAAAAACAAATTGAATCGATGCGACGAGCATCGTACACGACACAAATAGAAATATAATTCGACGAGTTACGTTACGCGATACGTTTCGACGAGTTGTCGGTCGATCAAAGGAAGAAGGTAACAGTCGAACGACGAATGGGGTGTACATTCGTCTTGACCCGGTTAACAGGTTAATCGCGGCGTCTAGGGATTGATCGGTTAAGACTCTGTCGAATAGCGGTGCTAATGAAGTCAAGGTTTCTGTTGCTATGGCACTATGCGTCGTACACAGATCGGTAATCGTAGAATGATGCACAGCTTGGCAGAGAATCGGTAAAGGACGAATGCTCTTTGGTCCTTTCTCGCTAAAAAGGTGAACGTGTCAGCGAATGAGATTAAAAACGGGAGCTGAAGCGAACGTCAAATCTACACAGGCTCAACCGTAACGCAACTGGTCCAACGCGCGATCGTATTGGTACGTCGTCGTTGTTCGCGGTCCGCTTAAGCTCCGGTTTTTTATCGAGAGCGTTGCACGCGACCGTCGCGTTTCTCAACGGAATGACAGCGTGTGCGTGGGGAGAAGATTATTCGAAAGGAATGCCTCACCCATCCCCTTGTTTTGGAGCATCTCGAGGAGCTTCTTGATACTTTCATCTCGAGCCTGCAGCGTCTGTTTTTGCGTCTCTATTCTCAATTCCAGCTCCTGCAACAGAAAAAGCGTGCCGCGCTCTAAATAATCCTTCGCGCACGGTCGGCGCGGTAGCAGCCGTTGATTAAATTTCGGAAAATTTATCGCGACACGGCCGACGACCGAAAAGCGTTCCGGCGTTCGCGAGAAGTTGTCGCGCGGAAACGAGACTGCGTCGAATTCCGGTTTTTTTTTTTAAACGCGGGGGACGGTTTCATCCGGCGAAAAACGATGTCGGCTGGAATGAAAAAGAAAGAAGAAAAATAATTTTTGAAAAACGGGAACGAACGCGTACCGTAAATATCCATTGTTTATTTTCCTGACAGAAAAAAAAGAAGCTCGTTTACACGAGAACGATCGTTCCTCGAATGCCACGAGTCCAGATGTACTGGAGGATTCTCGACGGTTAAGGTGGATCGGGAGAAAAGTGCGAGTAGCGAGACCGCGCGAAACGGAAGAGCGTATCGACGAGAAACCGAGGCGGACTACGCTTTTCCGGTGACGGTGTCGGTTGGAAAAGGAAACAGGGGATGGCCAGCGGGTATCTAATTCCAGGCTAATTACGTTGCTGTCGTCAAAGCGGCGGTCTAAATTCGTTACACGGGCGTCAAGCGCCCGGCACTATCTCTAGCAGCGATGCGACACAAATCGAGCATTTTCCAGGAAGACAACTCGTGCTTCGTTCCCTTTCTTCCGTCTTCCGCCGGGTCAATCGAAAATAGCTTTGGAATCCAAAAAGGTTTAATTAACACGTTGAACGCCACGGTGGTCATCGATGGCCGGCGCTATGGGGTTACTTAAAAAATGTTTGCCATAAGATTAATGCCACTGAATATAACCTATTAACGCAGACATTAACTAGATTATAGCTTAATGTTGTGAATCTCGTTGTCAAGTAACCAATCATTGTTCTTAATAACGCTGACCTCTTCTACGGACACGACTAACGAAACCTGGCTGCAACGGTTAAAATACGCGCGGCAGTGAATGTGTTAACAAGACACGGCTTTAACCCGTTTAAATCTGAAAGTGATCTGGTCAGAATTTCATGGAATTTTCATCGCAAATGTAATTAAAGATTGCGCTTGTATTCACTCTTCGAATTCCAGCGTAATGCGTTATTTGTACGTTCTACTGGACGTCGAGGTGGATCAGTAATATAAAACTTTTGAGCAAACGTGTGGGTAAATTTGTTTTTAATAAACTATACGCACGGCAGGTGTAAACGGGTTAAATCCAATTTTTCCATTCGATACTCCTGACTCGTCCTCTTTGAAAAGAAACGGTAAGAATTCGACTGCGGATTTCGTTTTTAAATAATCATAAAAACGTTGAAAACAATGAAACAATATTTTTATGCTTTTACCTCTATATTTTTGTAAATGCTTAAAATCCGCAGTCTGCTAATAATTGCAATGTGTCGTTCCACAAATAGAGTGTACAAGAACATAATACGACGGGACAGAGAAACATAAAATTTTTATGAGGAATGGTATGCAGCGAGTATGCAACGTCACGAGAGATTCATGATTGATTAAGGGGCAAAGTGAACGACAATATAACACAGAGTGAATCAATGAACATTTAATGTGCAAGATGCAATGCATGTATAGCAGTGCTGGGCACATTTGCCTCGATTCAGGCAAAACCGTCCGCGCCGTAGCGCTCACTGTCCTCCTCCAGTAATTGCTGTTGTAAAAGATGCATTTCGCCTGCGGCGACGTAGCTACGAAGGTATGCTAGGTGGGGCAACGAAGACACGAGACACCAGCGAACGCGACGAAGGTGGCGCGCTGCACGGAAGAAGTCTTGGTGGGAGAAGCAAGCGTTTGAGGGGCCCCTACTGTGCCCAGCACTGATGTATAGAACAGGGGCTCTTAATTATTTAATTACATCGATCAGTTGATCGAGTCTACCACATCCATCGTCCCACCTTTCGTTGAAACCGGCAGCCCTTTCGATGCTTCATAGGCATCATCCAAAATTGAAACTTCCGTTCCCTTTAGTACCTTAGGAACGATCACGCGAAGCCTTAGCTAGTTATCAATAAATTATTCTCGAGAATCGTTGAATAAACTCCGTGCATCGTAGCATAACCTGGATCTACCAATATAGAATTTGCCTTGCATACAAGATTCAAGCGGAGTATCGTCGTGTTGTATAACTATAGACAAACCGTTGCACGCGGTGCAAATGTAAGTATTGTAAATATAAATATTGATGCAGTCAGTGGTTTGCAAGCATTGGGGTTCGATCGACGGTCGCGAACACAGATATAACTCGTTGCTTCTCTTCTGTATAGCTAGCAATCTTCAATGCTAGACAATCAAAAGACTTTTTGCTAGACCTGATATTATAATTGGTGCACTTCAGGTTATTTCTATTGACGAATAAATCACTGCACCCGATTTCCGTAGAAATATCGTCGCAGCGAGTAATTTGCAAGCATTGGAATTCGATCGATGGCGCATGTACATCAACAATTTCCTGATTTTCTTCTGTGTAGCCAGAGCCGCCATATTGAGACTTGTGTCCCCACTCTATCTGCCCCTTCTACGACGCTATTCCCCTCATCTGGCGACTCTGTGTGTAGCTACAGTCTGCACAGGTAGACACTCGAATGGGTAGTATATTTTGCTAGATCCAATACTATGATAATTGGCGCACTTCAAGTGTGCTGTCTCGAGAGACGAACCACTACATCCGCTTTCTATATACACTGGGTAATCAAAATATTAGAGTCACTCGCGTAAGTTGACAATTTGCTGAATTAATTAACGATGTACCGAATACTTGTCATTCTCGTATGAAGTATTGGTGTGCGAAAGTTACAAGTGCACATGTAGAAACACTGTGAACAATATTACTCGTCATATGGTTAAAAAATGAATTTTTTTATACTGTGTGTCCAATGGTTTGATCCCTCACTGTAAATATTGATGCAGTAGGTGGTTTGCAGGCATTGGGATTCGATCAGCGGTGGATATACAACAATGATTCGCAGCGTTTCAGAATCGGTGGACAGCTAGAACATTTTCGAGGATTCGATATCATTAGACAGCAGATTTTACGAACTTATGACGAAAACGAGTAGGTGCGCGACCGTCTCTAGTACAGGCCGGAACATGGTCAATTTGGCAACGCTGTCTCAGTCCGATTTGAAGCGATGTGGAGCCGTTCGCCGTATATCGCGGCCGTTTCTATATGCTACTGCGCATGTGAAGTAGCTTGAGCGGATCAGCTGATCGGAGTATTGTCCTGTTTGTATGCGATGTTGTCATGTCACATGTTCCGGCCTGAACTAGATTTAAAACAGTAAAACCGTTAGAAGAATTTATAAATACTTTTACATTATTTTTAATTTATTAAACATATTACAAAGAAAAATGAATTTCTATTTCACTCCAGTTTAGATCCGCTAAGTTTAGATCCTGCTAAGTAAGATCTGCTGTCTAGACATCATGATAATTGGTAGAGGAGAGGTGGTAATGCGCCCCCTTGTGATTTTTGATATTACAACGAAGATATTTAGCGGTATAATTTGTCCATGCCTACTGGATTTGTAGGGAAATAAATTTTACTCTATTGTGTAGCTGTTAATAAAAACATACGTAACACAACCTGAAGAATTAACGTTTTTCTAATGCCATCTTATGAAAGAATCATTCCTTGCGAATAAAATGAGTTAAACAAGGACACGCGTGCGATTTTTGCACATAGAGGAAAGACATGTTATCAAAACAATAATTTTGTGCGATTTTTACCAGGGGACCATATTATCCTCACTGTTAGAAGAGGTCCCTAAATTACTTATTCTCATTCTTATTCTCTTCAGCATCTGGCAATTTTTATTTTCCATAAAAATCCGCGGTCTACTTATCATATTACCGACATTTTCAGCAAAAATTCAAACGAATATAACACTGAACCCACCAACGCCGGTTAAATGAGTGGATACGTGTATATTTCCTCATGAATATTAAAATTAAAAGAATGCCTCCATTGAAAATAATTCTGCATATTTCTTTATTCGGGAATAAATATATTAGAATAAAAATCACACAAACTTATGTACGTCAGTAAGAAATCTAAAACATGGGGTGGGGGGCACGTTACTACACCTTCCTCTAGATTTCAGGTTGTCTCTTTCGAGCGAGGAACCACTGTGCCCGGGTTCTCTAGCGATATTGTTGCAGTAAGTGGTTTGCGAGTATTGGAAGCTGATCGATGGTCGCGACGAGGAGGGTTCGATCCGGTGAATAGTCGCGCGCGAGTAAACGGCCGGCTTGGAGCCGATGGACCCGGCCACGATCGCCGGATTCGATAATAAAGGCCGCGAGTACACGGCCAGAAAGCGACTGCATAATTTGGCGCGTGGCCAAAGGCGACCAGTTGCTTCCAGTGCGTTGCACGTTTGACCTGTCTGCGCGACGATTTGGCCGCGACCGCGATTCGGCCAGCCAGTGTTCACTCGTTCGGTAGAATTTCCAATCGGCGCCCCGTGTCGAACGCGGCGGATTTAGAAAAGGTTCTTGAACTTTCCTCTGGTCCGGTGCCCATGCACCGACAATATATTTGGAACGAGCCCTGCGATCGATACCCGACTGCGATAAGATTGCCCGGTCTTCGTTCGATCGATCCGTTCCGCTGGAGGCATTCGACATCCAGCCGCCGCCGCGCCGCGCTGCGCCGGATAAGTGACCGTCCGGAACGCCCTTCGGCATAGTTCCATTCTTGCTCGTTACACTCTTAGCCGTGTAGCATAATGTCGAAAGTGTCGTACGCGTCTCTGTGAATATTTACAATCGTTTATTTCATTCTTGCATTATATTTTTATTGAACGCTGCCAGTTTTCTTCGTAACGAGTATACCCGCCATACACAGCTAAGAGGTTAATGTACACTTACTCGTCATTCATCGTTTTCATTTCAATCAAAGAGATTATAGATGAAAGTTGAAAATCTTTAATCAACGCTCATCCAACACATTTTTCACACGTTTCACACTGTATATTAAACTTGTCTCACTTTACCTCAGCGCTTCGTTGTCGTCAGAAGAATTGATAATGTTAATTATTAGCCTTTCATATTGATTTTTTAGGATCCAGTCGGTTTCGCACCAAAGGACAAATTAATTTGGTAAAACGAGGGTAAAGGTTGAAGTGAAATTTAATTTTCATCCTAAATCCACTCGCGTTTTCATGTATAATGTATGTTCAAAGATGGATATGTACCGTTTAGGAGATTAGGATGAGTTTTAATAGTAATAGTAATTATAGGACACACTTCGCTGTTGAAAAGTTTCGGATCGCTTGTTGCATTGAAAATTATGATTTTTTAAATATTAACACTCTACCTACCAGTACTAGCTTATTAATAGCCTCATAAAAATCGGAGAATAATAGTTATGGATTGCTCAGTCGATTTTCCAATATTTAATTTAGTTTCGACGAAACTTAGTATGAATTGGCTTCCGGTGGATCATGCTGATGACTATAGAAAAATAATATATGAAAATGATTAAAAAGCATATATACGTTGAACATTTGTGTCAGTCTATTTGATAGCTGCTTTGCCGAGATCACCTCTCTTCTTCTTAAATAAGATTTCACCGTGGAAGCTGTGCCGTGAACCTAATGAGGAGAAATATGGCAGTGCTTGTGCAGTAGAATCTGTGCAACCGCTCGAGGTGCATGAACTGGGCAAATAAAAGGAATGCGTGAAACATGCCCGTTGAAATAGAATACAAACAATATAACACAATAGGTGAAACCTCTAGTAAATCTACCAAAACCTGAAACGAGTGAACTACATGTATTTTTCTACTTTCTTGTTTATAAAATATAAAATACTATACTTTCTTGTTTATAAAATATAAAATACCATAATTTCTTGTTTATGAAATATAAAATACTATACTCTCTTGTTTATAAAATTTCAGTTTTCATACTCCATTTTACAAAAACGAAAACAAGGTCAATAGAACATTTCTCGGAGTAACAATACGATGAAAATATGTGTAATAATCCGCCATCTAATTACAACTGTTACAAGCAATCCAAAAATTTTGCGCTGAAGTGTGTATTCCACGTGTGAAATTTAAAAGCTAGGCACACACATACGTTCATGCATAGTCGATCGAAAGTGTCTTCGTAACATTCTTTAAAACGCAACAATATCTCGTAAACAACATATTTTTTTCCAGAAATGTTTCAGATAAATGTTGTCGGACATCGAATCTGAAGGTCACATACAACTTGATTCTTTTAAATGGAAACCTCCACTCTCTGTCACTGCATTATATTCTCAAGAAAAGTTCTCAACTTTTTTTTCGTCAGTCACTAACTTTCCGAGATAAACCTTTAAATATTTAAAAGAATATGGTATGAAAAAGGAAATTATAAGCGTTACAGAATTTTTAACAAACATTTTTAGCATTGTTCACATTTTTACTTCTTTCTCCTATTATAATCTTTTAAATATTTAGCAGTTTAATTCGGAAAGTGAATCACTGGCGAAGAAATGGTCAAGACAAAAGTTGCTTGCTTTTCTCCTGAGAATATAAAATGCAGGTTTCTATATGCCCTTCATCCTTCCGTCGACGACCTCCTCGGTACCCGCCAACGTTTATCAGAAATATTGTTGGAAACGCCGTGTTATTTACAGGATACCCTACCTCAAGATAGATGTACTGTCTAAAAAAAAAATTATTGACTATTTCTCAATGTTGAACCGTCGAGGGTGGCCGATAGAGCGATCTCGCGTGGCAGCGTTTAGAGCTAAATAGGGCGGAGCAATTCGCCGTGGAATCTTGAAAATATCGGGAAAACAGCGGGTTTATTTGGACGCGATCTAATTCCGTCGGGGAACAAGGCGGCGGGCGCGTGTTCCGTGGCCGTTTATTGATCCAGCGTTATTCGAGGGAACCAGGGATCGCATTCGGCGCCACTGGTGGCAGACTTAACGGAGTTATTGCGGCTAGCTGATACCCGTTGCCAAGATTTCCGGAAGCATCGCGAATCGTCGGCAGACAATCGGTCGTTTACCTCGAACAAGACACCTAAACCTCTTGTCTATTTCGGTTACGGGAGTTCGCGCGACGATCCAGGCGTCCGTCAAACGCTGGGCAACGCGCCGCTGCGCTGGGATTAACAGAACGATTCCGCCCAAGCTAAGTCGCTTGTTCTCTGTCAAAACGTTGATCAAAGCGGATCCACCGATCGTCCCAGAGCTTATGCAGTCTCCGATTATTAATCTTCGGGGTAACGCGATTGCAGCTGATCTGTGGCCGCACGATCGCGCTTCCCGGTGCGCACCGCGCGCATTAATCGCGCACACAACGCCCCTACAAGAGGCCAGTCGATCCTTCATTCTCGATGAACTTTCATTTCGTCGCTGTTTCCCACGTTCGCTAGCATCGTTGGCCGCGCTATTTCCTGTACCATTGGAAACAGACATGGACAAAATTCTCAAAATCGAGAGAGCTTCTCTCACCCGCTTACACGTTAATCAGCAGGTTACACTGAAAATAAATAACGAATTGAACAAATGTTTAACCGTATATCTTGCAGTTGCTACACGTTTTTTTTTGTAGCTGTGGCGTCCTTATCGTTTTCTCGTACGACGCGCGCATACACTTCGGAATCTTTAAGCAACGGAAATTTAATTCGAAATTCTTGACGGCTAGTGCCTCTGGATCCCTGAGGGCTCTGGAGGTCCTTGCGGAGGTCACTGGAGGATCTTCAAGGATCTCTCTGCGGACCTCTGAACGTCGTTCGAGGCTTTTAAAGGATCTCTAGAGATCGGGTACTTCGGGGCTTATTGAGACCTTCGGAGGTCCCTCCAAGGATGTTAGAACCTTTACCTTACCTAAAAAGAAAGAAAGGGCAACGGGAAAGAGAAGAAACGTGGAATATCGGAGAAGTGCAGTGAAGCATAGAAGGAAGAGATGAGGGAAGAAGATATGAGAAAAGATGAGGGAACAGATGTAGGGACAGATGCGGGAGAAAGATGAGCGAAGGGAAGATCCTCCAAAGGTCTCGACAGAAGGACCTTGAAAGTCTTTTGCAGGAACTTCGAGTTCCTGGGTTAGGTCCGTCGAGCACAGCGACTTGTGACGGAGTGACAACTTTTCACTACGCAACACTATGAATCTATTTTCCAGTACTTGTGCGCATGCCCGTGTGTCAATTGCGCTGCGATCTTGATAGAGTGAACAGGTGTCTCCTAAAATGTGACTGTCTAACGACCATGTAGAGGATTAACAAAAAAAAAAACAAATCTTAAATCTGCTCCTTAAATGTTAATTTATCGCTAACGTTCGTCAACCCTTTGCACTCGATCGTGAATCCAGCAATTCGAGTGTCCCTTTTCAGATCTGAAGTTCTCCTCCCATCAAATTCTATTAACCCCATTTAAATTCTTACTGATCGATTTGTCTTCAGATGCTCTCGAACCTGCTCCTTAATGTTGATATTTCCATTAATTCAACTAGTTAATTCTTTGAACTGGCTGTCGATGGGACACGCCCAGCGGACTCCGGTCCATATATTACGTATAGAAGTTTACGTGATAGTAGATGAAAAATAAATAGCAATAAAGACTTAAGCAACTATTTCCGACATTTTCTCTGGATTCCCTAGTTCCCAAGATATCACGGAAACTACACCCCCGAATTCGAGAGCTGTTTTCGCATCCTCTAGATATTATCACGGCCATAAAAGTAAAAAAAAAAAGAATCATCGCGTCGTCTCTAGCGAGTGCAAAGGGTTAACTTTGTATTCAGGATGGAGCATCCTCTGGTTTCGGGCGTTGAGAAAGATAATAAATGCTCGGGAATCGATCCGACATTGTCGCATCGGTGATTTCGACGGGCGCGCGCAATGTTTCGGGACGATGAGACGCGACCCGTGATGCGTGCTTTGTCGATCGACGACACCGAAGCCAATTGGAGGAGACTTACCTTTATCGTGTCGCGAAGTATGGCGATCTCTCTGGTCAGATGTTCGTTCTCGTTGTACAAAACTTCCATTTGTTGCTGCAGCTCGACGCTCGGGCCGCGCATCCTCATTCTGAGCTCCTCTTCCAGCTGGCGCACCATCATGCTTTGTTTCTGCAACGGGAAAATTAAATGTTTTCGCAAACGTTCGTAAACAGAAACAAACACGTGTCTACGTGTTGACGAGGGTGGCAGAACGGCGAAAGGGTCTGGGTACGGCCGACAATTTATCCTCGGCGAATCGGCGATCGTTTCACCCCCGCAATTTGCCAGGCGCGGCGTACGATCGCTAGTCCGCTTGTTGTCCCATGGAAACACACTTTTACGAGAATAATTGCACACTCGACGCCACGTGAAACTACTTCAGGCATGAAACTGATAAGCGGATCGATAGGAAGCCGACGACGACGATGACGCAACGCGACGCGACGCGACGCGAAGCGACGCGAAGCGAAGCGAAGCGAAGCGAAGCGAAGAAAACATTCGCCGTGCTTGCAAGAACGATCCGGTCAAAGAGACCGCATCTTGTTTCTCCTGTTTTCGGAGCCCCCGAATCGATAATCTCATTCCCAAGGAGAACGCCTGAACGTTACGTTAGCCCCGCGACCGTTATCGACGCTGTTACCAACAACAATAGCGGCTTTATTGCATCGCGTGAAGAACCACCGAGATTTAGCGTAACCGCTGCCATAATACTTCCTACAAAGTTGGTGTACAGTTTAATCCTCGATTTATCCCCATCCCCCCATGCATTAATCACAAGATGCGATCTGCTCGTGCTTAACCCGATAAAAAACGCTGCGACGCTTAACCTCGTTCGCATAGGCCGCGGTTCTCCGCCGTTCGTTACAATCACGGAAACCGACTCCTTGCGTCCAGAGTCGCCAGATTTAGACCTGTGTCACCACACTACCGTCCCACACTATCATTTTCCTTGAAGAGAAGATTAAGTGGATTTGTGACGACACATTTTCCAAAAATGCATAAGCTATTCTCATCGACTCATAAGGTCCATAAGGACAGTGACCACGCTTCGCATATGGAGGGGGAAGGGGAGGTCAGATGCAGTGTACACAGTACACGGAAAGAATGGACAGGATAATTTCAAAGAATTTGGCATTTTATCACGAAATAATCCATATATAAAGTATATTTGAAATACAAATGTTTACTCTATATGTTTTATTAAGTATTTTAAGAATATTTTAAGAATCGATATTTGATTCTGAAGATTAATAACTTTCGCACGTTATGCAGGTTACAGAATGATTTTACATATAGATCGATCACATTTACAACATTTTAAGGTATCTACCGTGCCAACAATTTTGAAATTATCTTAGGAATTATCCTGTGTTGTCACATTTTCATTCATCTTTTCTTCACTGGATTCTCGGCTTTCACATACTATACCTACGCCAGGTCTATGAGTATACTATATGGTCTAAGGTCGTGGATGTGTCACAACGTCACGTGACTAATCCGGTATTGGCGGGGAGAGGGTAACTTTTCCCCCTCGAATTGTGCTCCTTCCCCTCATCTGTCGACTCTGCTTGCTATTTTATTGTTTCAGTTTATCGGCTGCACTATACGGGCTGCGAAACGCGAACGGGGAACCCCTGGATTAAGCTGAAATTTATGGGACGATGCCCTGTTCTGTTTATTTTTATCGGTAGAATTTCATTCCATACGAATCACATCGTCGAGACAATTTCTTTTGGAAGGAAGAGACGATTTCGTCTGGAAGGGCTCTTCTGTCAGGAATAAACGAAGGATACTGCTGTTAGAATCTAGTAAAGACTGTACATCGCTAAGAAGGCGTCGTAAACAGGTAGACGGTATTGAAAGGAACAACTGCATTGCACCGATGTTACAGTGTATCGGCATAATGAAATGCGTTTCAAAGGAGAGCATACATTTATTTGGGGCTTCGAAAGAACAAACTTGATCTCCATAATGAACAAACCGCGAATTTTATGCATTTACGATTAAAAATGAGTACATGAAATTTGAAACAGTAGAAAGATTGAAGGAATCTAACCATTTCAATGTATTTCGATTTGGCTTCTATTTTTCACAATCGGTGCAGGATAAACACTTTTTACTTAAATCGCAGGAAACATATAAAAATTTCATTCTTTAACAATTTTAGTAACTAATATTATATCGATATTCTCAGTCTTTAACTCTCCGTGAGCAACCTGGCACGTTTATGTCCGGAGCGAAATTTCACTCTTGAATCTCTTTCTTTCAAATATTTATATTTCCCAATTAATGCTTTAAATAGTTTACGTTCCAACGATTATACAGGATTTCTCTTCAGATAATTTCACCTTGATTCACATTATTGTTATACGCACATACCGGTGTTATTAGTTGTTTTCGAATTAAAATAAAAATATCTCCCAAAACTAATCATTTTTCGATATACACGGGTTAATACTTTCCGATAGAGAATAAATATCTGCATCGATGAATCAAAAGAATCAAAGTTGACCTTCAGAAATCCTCCACACGTCCAGTTACAAAAAAATTAGTAATACCATAACTTCTCGAAACAATTTAATCTGCATCGAGACGTCTCTCGGTGCGAACAATACTAATGACGTAAATCAAGGCGGTAATGTCTGGTGAGTCCTTTTTCAAGGACTGTAAGCTGTCCATTTGATTTATGTTTAAACTGTTTTTTGTATCTGTAAAGAGGATAAAACTATATTTTTGTAACAACGTGACACCAATTGTAAAGCGAAATGGATCCATTTAATGGTCTGAAGAGCTCATAAATAAAAAAAAAAAAAAATATCAAAAATTACTCTTGAACATACACGACACAGATTACCCACGGAGGATGAAGCCCATCAATTTTTATCGGAAATGCGGAGAATCCATTCTTTTCCGTGCAAACTAGAAAAAAATTCATCGTTCGAGAAAGGTGTTACCCGAAGTCTGTCCCATTCCCGTTCGAGCTCGATCGTGTTAGACCGCATAAACGCGTCCTGTTTGCCCGGGAGAATGGCACGGGTCGGAATAAGATTGCGAGCAACACGGGGCGTCGCCGTCGTCTGGAACGAAGAGAATCGGCCGTTTTCGGGGGTGAAAGGCGATTACGATGGCTGGAAAGGAGCCTTCCAGGACGCGCGTTGTATCCGCGGAACAGTGCACGAAACCTTTCGAGGCGGGCAAAGGCAATATTTCTGCGGAAGTTCGATCCTGCTATATGTATATACTATACATATATGTATGTACGTGTTCCTTTCGGAGTCGCGACTCGGGAAAGCTTTTCCCACCCGTTTCTCCGGCGTCTTTACGCCACGGTTCGGATATTTCCTTCCTGCCTCAGTTCCCCTATCTTCACCGGCTTTTTACCGCCGCATCTTTTATAATACTTTTCCCTTAACTCTCCGAGAGATCCCACCCCCACCCCCCGGCCAGGCGCGCCTTCAATTTACCTCGGCCAACTCCATTTTGCAATCTTTCCGTCCACGGATACTATGTACATACTATTTTATTCCAAGCGCGCTCTGTTATTTACATCGGCCGGATCTTTCGTTTTAATCCGCCGCGGCTCCTTCCTCTTTATTTCGCCGAGCGCGATATTTTTGCTTTACCGTTCTCCCTTTCTTCGCCGGAATCTCGCGCGAGACCGTGCTCTCGCGAACATGCGCCTCGTTCGACCGCCTCGGTTCAGCTCGTTAGGTATCATTGATGACGACGCGACGCACAGTGGGCCGGATTCGGGTAAATTGTGACTTCATCCCCAAAAACGAACTTCCTTGTATTGATATCTAATCAATGAACATTGCTTCCTAAATGTCCGTGGACCTCGGAAATTAAGAAATTAGTATAATTTAATAAATATTATAGTTGTAATAAACGTTGAATGTTGGACATTTTAAGAAGAGTATTCTTCACGAGAAAAATTGCTTCTCTTTCATGCGATGCCCTGATGTTCCTATTTAATATTTTCTCTTGCTTTTTTTTTTAATTAAAGAGCAGATTTTTGCGATAAATCTTTAAATCACTACACGTTTAGTACGATTTTGTTGTTGATACGGATGACGGGTTATTGACGTAAGGGATATACTAAATTTTTAAAAATAAATTAATATTATATATTGATCGATAGGACGTAAGTGTGTGTGTAGATAACGTGAGCGAGGATGGATGAGGTTCTGGAAAGATTGAGAATCTATGGAAAATGGCGTGTGTGAAAATCGATAGGCAAATGCGCTCAGATCGAATGTGTCAAAGTCCGGCAAGAATAGTGACATAACTAAAAAATGCAGTATTCTCTGAATAACGATTTTAAGAAAATTCTAGAATTTCCATCGAGAAATAGCACTTACAGACATCTTTAATCTTCCAGGGAAACATTTTTGGAAGTAAATTCGGTTAAGCTTTATGAAATTGACATAACTGTCTTCTATCGGTTCAATTAGGAGATAAAACAGTTTGAAATGGGGCTTTAAAAATACTTGGTAATTATTTTTGTTTATATAATATTATTTTATAACTGCTTACGAACGTCCGTAACTGACACCACACAGACGTGCTCTAATGAAGCATGCGTAATTGCCCGTCACATACACACAATATTTATTTATTTATAACTCTGCAACGAAGCGTCTGCTCGATCAACGTTATATAACATTTTTCTCTTCTTTTCACGTGTAGATTAAACCGTAGCAGCTTGACGGATTAACACTGAACCTACCACTGCCGGTCAAATCACCGGTTTTATATTTTGCAATTATTTTAATTATGACGTTACTTACATGGAAATTGATTCGATAAATTTGAATCGAAATAAAAATTGCACAATACCTAAATAAACAGAGCCTTGTCTCCTTTGTAAGCTAAACATTTTAATCGCTTTTAGTGCTCATTTTGTATAAAGATCCGTTGTCTATCGATAAGTTTTAAAGAAAGTTACTTTCTAGTAGACTGAGGCTCTTTATGCACTTGTGCGCATTAAAAAAAAAACAATCACATCTTTACTCTATGTACACTCACTAGTTGGCAAATTGAACTTATACCTTATTTTAATTTTTATAAAATACACCGTGACATTTAAAATCTTCTACTCCAATTGTAATAACTGAACAGCGGATCTTTATGCAAAATAAAAACCTGTATTGTAAAAAACTGGAGTGAAATAGAAATTTAGCGTTAAATTCGGGACACCCTGTACATACAAGGGCCACATTCGACGACGTTCCTACGACGCAAGCTTGCGCATCGGGACCAACTGTTCGCTGTTATCTGTTCCTGGCGCGGGCATTGGCGGTTATTATTATTATTTCAACAGCTCGTAAGCCATCGGGTTAACGAGGGTTTGCAGCGCGACATGGCTCCGCGAAGCGAAGGCGGCGATATTCGGAGAGGACGACCTTCCCCCGGAAGCAGAGGCGTTCGATAACGCGGATCGACCTGATTTCGCGTACGAGGAAGCAACCTCGCGGAACAAGCTAGGGGATGTGCTAGGGGATGGAGGTCGAACAGCTCCCTCTCCACGCCAACCCCCGATGACGTCAGTTACCCCCATAACGAAATCACCCCACGAGAAGCCATGGCCGAATTCCCTTGTTCACCGCTAGCCTACTTCTCTCGCACTAGGCCAATTGATGCCACACACCGCTCAAATCTCTGGATTTACGATATCATGTCGCTATCCTATCACCCCGCACACCTCGATCACGCTCTCATCCTCTGCCCGCCGGGCAAATTGTCTTGATAAACATGATTCGACTGTACACCGTGTGCTCCTTCTTCCCCTAGTAGCATTTATGGTTGGCAGTTTGTTGGGCCTTCGTTGGAAGATTGGTTGGGCAACCGTTAGAAATGACCAACGTTGGGCCAACGTCACTATAATGCAAACGGCCAACTGTGCCCGCTAAGATATTATTTTGATCTCCTTTACAATTGTTTTGTACAGTATATCATAAATAATATGTAAACAATGTATTTCCACGGTAAAAATTAGGAAAAAAAGGGAAAAACTAATTTATAGCCACGTGGGACTTGAACTTGGATCTCCTGTGTATTACAATGAGTCTCTACCGCCGAACCTACAGAGGTTTTTTTTTATTCGTTGTTTATTTAGAAAGCTATAACAATATTAACGGTTCTTACAATAACTATAAAAATAAACAAACAAAAAGTTTTTTTTTGGTACTTATTTCCACAGGTACTAATATAATATAGGAACATTAGAATTATAAAATTATTATTTTTGGTCAGAGTTAAACGGTAAAACTGCGAGGGCTTAATCTACACCTAAATAGGTGAAAGAAATGTGTAAAGAGTTGTGAACAAACGGAGTTAAAAACAAAAGTTGTACACGTGAAATGAGTAACTACGTATTTTTCATTGGAGCACACGGAAGGTCGACTGTGCTTATGAAAGATCTGTGAAAGAATCTGTTAGAGAATGTAGATCGATGAGTGCTATACGCGGGCTCTATGTTACCGATATGCACTAAATCTTATTTTTATATTGGAAGCGCATCAGGCGACAGGAGCGCGTTTTGTTTCTTCCCTTCGAGAACGCGCGTTCCAACTTCTAACGTAGTCTCCTCCACGTAGTCAAGCATAACACGTGTACTCTTCTACTTTTCATATATTTATATTTTTAGCGAAGTGTAATAATAATGCTCTATAGTTTTATTATTACAAATCTCCTGACAGAATTCTTAGTCATGGACCATAGACTTTCGAGAATTATGGAACAATCACCGGTAGAGGTAATGTGTCAAGATGTTTTTACAAGATTCTCTTATCGAATATAGGTACGTACTTCGGAGCACAATACCTACGCGCTAGAAAGAATCGTAACTTCGAGTATGAATTTTTCGGTTTATGAAAACAGAACTGCATGAATCCACAATAAATTGATCGGAGAAGTTTTAGCAACGGCTCGCTGAAATTGTAGAATGTAGAGCGTCGGTGTGTGTAGTCTGTTTTTGGAAAGATGAAATCTGTGGTACACCCTCGGTCGCAATGTCTGTCCATCCACTCGGTGGTCATTAGCATGGAGCGATTGTGGCAGGGCAGAGACGACTGTTACAGCCGTCGGTGTACGTAAAGTCTCTATTAACCCGTAATCACACACGTGGAAGTATTGTCACTTGAGCACGGACGCGTGCAGTCTCGGGCACCGCTGCATTAATTCGTCGACTAACACGCTGCGCTGGAAAAACTGCTTTCACGCTGCTTGTAATTTCTACGTAAATTTCACGGTTACTCTAAACCGCAACTGATTAAATATACACATCGGTAAGTAGACAACGGACTTTATGCATTTATGAAAAAAATGAGTAGGTGTCATATAAAACGGTAAAAATATTAGAAGAATTTAAAAGTACTTTTACATTATACATAATTTTTATACATATTGATTTTCATATATATATATTAAGTATTAATATTATTATTATATATATTAAGGGAAATTTCCATTTCACTCCAGTTTGTTGTAATTCAAACTGAATTGAATTCAGGTAGAACATTTTTATTTTTTACTAGTAGTCTGAGACTTTTTATTCACTTATGTGCGTATTTTAAAAGAACTGTTGGATTTGATAGAAGGACTGTGATGGTTGAATAAAGGCACTTCACAAACTCGTTAAAAATACAGGAAAACTATACTTTATTGGATACACGCACCCGGATACCGACATACACATCGACGACTTCCGAATAGAACAAAATAGTCGCGTACTGTATTTACCGTTACCGTGAACTCTCGAATACTCAAGTCCCAAAATTCTATAAAAATCTTAACGCTAGCCAACAACCGCTCTCTGCTCCGGGGTCAGTCCTATTTATGTCCAAAACAACTGGGCGGACGTATCCGCTAATTGGGGGAAAAATCATCCCTATTCGCTAGACGACTCGAGGGAGGGGGATCTTCCCGGTCCGTGGAGGAGAAAAGTCACTCCCTCAAGACGTCTTAGCGGACTTCTAAAAACTCATTGTAATATGACCCCCGGAGCAGTGCGTGCATGCTGGCCCAAGTGGACCTCTTAATTTATGGCCCCTCGACCCTTGGTTTTCATGGCCCCCTTTCCCAAAGTCATTCGAACCTCGGAAAAAGGAAAGGCCTCTTCGCGAAATAAACACGTTAAAAGTCGAGGGGCCATCTGTGCCGTTTGTAAACAGACTCGCATTTCTAACAAGAACAATCACATCTTTACTCAATGTACACTCACTAGTTGGCAAATTGAACTTGTACTTTATTTTAATTTTTATAAAATACACCGTGAAATTTAGAATCTTCTACTTCAATTTTAATAACTGAACAGCGGATCTTTATGCAAAATAAAAAACTGAAGTGAAATAGAAATTTATATTCTTTCTTAATACAATTAACAGGTTGAAAATCATAAAACAGTAATTTTAAATTCTTTTAATGTGTTTATTGTTTTAAATTGCATCTACTCATTTTTGTTATAAATGCATAAAATCTGCAGTCTAGTAACACAGTCTGTGTTGTGTTTCTTCTGCTCACTTTTTTCATAAATGCATAACATGTACAGTCCACTTATGACGAAGCAGAACTCTCTGTAGTGGCTCTGCAAATAAACCTAGATTTTCCGAACACGCAAGTATGCGTATAAAATATGAACTTTACGAATACAACCATGTCAAAACATAAACAGAGCAGTAGAATTCTCTGAAAGATTATTATAAACGTGTTTACTAAACCTGACCGCAACACAGTCGAGCAACCTCGTTCGTTGCCGTTATACCGACGAAGGAAAATGTTAACTCGTCTGTGCAGAGTGTTAAAAAAATATCGAGATTTCTATTTCCACGATTAAATTTAGTTCTTCGAGAGATCAAATTGGGATTAACCCTTGCTCTGCGTACAGGGGTGTAACCACACGCCAGACTAATAAAAACGTACATGAAAAGTTGCCTAATGGAAAATTTCCGAAATTCTCTTAGGAATGCTATCTATGACATATTTCGCAAAAAATTGAAATTATTAAAATTATTATTTCCATTCATAGAGAATTTTTTTATATCCAATTAAATGTTTTCACACCTATAAAACAAAATCAATAGAATTACAGAAATACTCGCACAGTCTTCTCTTAACAATTTGCATTGGAAACATGCAGGGGGTGTGAGTGCACCCCATTACACGATTAACATTAGGACATATAATGCATATAATTCCGTGAGAAACATTCGGATTAAAAAAGCAGCGGTCTGCTTTTAAGTTAGCCCGAACACTGCACGAGGGGGTTAATTGTGAAGGTAAGACAACAACTGCTGAAAATAAAATTTTCCTCATTCCATGTTTACTTTCACCAGTCGTGGCATTGCATACGTTGTGTTCAACCTCGCGGAGATAGCGTCGCCGAGCTCAAGACACGGAGGAAGAGTGGGGCTGACTCGTGTAAATGTAACCGTGCACTACTGTACTTCGTCCAACGAGCCGAGTCAGTAAAGGTAAACAAACGCTCGTACTGTCCGTCCGCCAGATTATCGCTGGGCAAAGTGTTTATCTTCTGTTGGCCGAAGGTAATGAGTAGACTGCGGATGTTCGTGCAATTTGCTATTTTTGCAATAGGAAAACTCATCGAAAAACAGTCACTATGCATTTTTTTAGTTTTACACATTTTAAGATTTAAACCAGACCAAACAAAGTCAAATGATATATTTTCACGCATCGCTGAAATTACGTACGCCCTCGCAGGATACTTTCGTGTCGCGCATAGCAACTTCAAGAAACTATTTTTGCGAATATCTCGTAAACGAAAATCGACCTGCTTCCAAAGGAAAAAAATTGTTCAGGATGGTGACCCCTTGGCATATTTAAAGCTCATTGAAATTGGTGAGGAGATAACGTTTCGACAAGTTTACCGACGGAGGAACAGCACACATGAGCTAAAATAAAGCCGCACGTCCGTTATTGTAGGTTAAGGCCCGCTACACACATCCGTTTTTCTAACGTGCGGCGACCGTGCCGTACCGGAATTGACGATATAATGACGATCGCATATGCGATTGCGACGACCGTGCGTTCCTTTGGGGAAATGCGGAAAATATTGCACGCAAGAGCGACGTACGTTGCCGCAATTACGGTTCAAACAATTGTGCAGCGTCTAATAGATTTCATGGTACTTCAGGTCGCAATTCCGGTATCGCACGGTCGCCGCACGTTAAAACGATGGATGTGTGTAGCAGGCGTAATTTTGAATAATGATTTCCGATGAATTCTTTGCATACCCTTTCCAGTTGAACCGCTGCTAGAACGTTCGATACATGGCGACGCGTTCGTAAGCATTAAAATCATTTCAACGCTCGTGATAATACTATGTATACAGGGTGAATTCGATAAAGCAGGACACCTAAATATCTCCGTTACTTTTCGTTGTACAAAAAAACTTCGTAGGAAGTTTGGCGTAACAGAAATACATCAAATGAATCTTAAACGTTGAATTTTATTTATACCATTTTTCTGGGTTGAAGGTCATTTGAAGGTCATATTGTGTTACATGCATGAATTCGTTATTTTGTCAGCTACAACATTACGTTAACGAAAATATATCATTCCATTAAAAAAACATCGATAACCTTGAAATCTCATAAAAATGACCTTGAAAATTTTTTTCTCTTTTATATGTGGCCCTTTAAACAGTGTAACTTTGTCCTACGAAGTTTTTTTGTACAACGAAAAGTAACGGAGATGTTTAGGTGTCCTGCTTTATCGAATTCACCCTGTATACGTGTCGTCCCTGTTGGATCAAGCACACCAGGTTTGGAGCTCGGTTCCCCGGAGACTCGACCACCATTCCACTAAAACGGACCGCATTACGCGAGAGGTACGGGGTCAACGTTTTATTACAGTCCGTCTCTCATTGTTCCTCTCGGTTCGGTTGTTTGCACGGCGAAGTTCGTAACATGGTTCGCGCTGCGAGGGGCGTATTCAATTTAGGTCACGCGAGATAGCGCTGTTTCGTCGTCCGTTCTTTCGTTTGTACCCCTTTTTCATGGATTCCGTTTGTTTGCCGAATTCCAGCCAAAGGGGAACGGAATCATTAATAAACACCGATCTCCCCTTCAGGACCAATGGCCACGAGGATCGCGGCATCGTTTTACAATCCTGCCATAAGAACACCGCCCCTATCGTCCCGAAACTCTACATCCCCCTTCGTAGTTCTTATCGCACGATCAAAAGTCATTTTGGCGAACATAGCGAAACAGTTTTTAACGCAGATTAGGAACGACCTAAAAATTAATTGGTATCTCTCTGAAGTTGATAAATGTAGGGTGCAGTTTTGGTGAACTGACTCCCAACAACGTATTGGTAATAATTACCGGGTTGGCGGGTACCCGAGCCTCGGGTCTGGTCGGGTCGGGACCCAAAAATACGGATACCCGATGTCTGTACTAATAAGTGACAAGGGGGGAGGGGGTATTAAAACAATATAAAATTTTATTAATAACTTTGATTCCCCTGTTTGAAAAACGTTATATACTAGGTACTGTCTTTTTATTATCATCGATAATCTTGTATTCGTCCTGAAATGTTTACGCTAAATACAACGATTGAAAAATATTTTTATTTTTTGTCTAAGAGGGATTGAAAAATAAATCGCTCTCCGGAGAATTATTGAAACCGTCTTCTGCCGGCTACGATCCACTAAAAATAGCTTCGCGATCGACTTGTTGGCCATTCCCGATTTATACTATGGCCCACTGAAGGTTAATCTCGAGATATTTATGTCTGGAAGCATTAAGCTAAAGGTACCAGTAGTTGACCAGTTTTTAGAAAAACATATAAAAATACGGTTTTTATAAGTTGCGTACTTTTGATGAAAGTGAAGCCACGACATCTGTCAGTTAACATTTAAAACAATTACATGTGAAGTGAAGTATGCATATTAACAACAGACGATTAAATAAGTATTCTGTAACTATTCTGTTTCCGAATCAGAATTGAATTTGTTATGGAATTGATTTGTTTTATTTCTAGTTTAATTCTTTAATTATCATTTGTGCTGGTAATTGTTGAAACTAAACGATACTAATATGATTCCCAACATTATTTATTTAACCCTTTTTCTAGTATATAGAAAGTCAACTTCAGAAGCAATTACTGAATTTTTAAATATGTGTTTTAAAATAACAACTTTTTTTATAAAAAAGTGATCTTGCTACATAATCTCAAAGACTTGAAGAGTTTCTTCAGGCACGACTCTCGCTATTTAATGACAGAACAACTTGTTACTATTGTTCGCATGGAAGACTTCTCTCAACTGGTCGACTACTGGTACGTTCACCTTAAAACTAGACCTACTGAGCACTAAAATCGTAAAAGATGTTTTAGTTTACAAAAATGACAAGGCTCTATTTATTTAGATTTTATGCATTTTTTAACACAATATGTGCTTGGACAAATTTCTCCAATCAATTTCCACGTAAGCAAGTAATTGTAAAATGAAAAAACTAAAAGTGGTTATTTGACCGGCAGTGGTAGGTTTAAGAATCGTACGTTTCGGATGGAGCAAGTTTTTCAGTTCGTCGAATAAGAATTGAAATGATAAGTTCGTGAGCAGGCATTTGCTTTGCGACAATCTCGCATTAAAATCGACCGTGCGGCACTTCATCGAGCTAGATTGTCGATAGCCGAGGGTGTGCGCGGTCGTGACGGTGCGCCGTCAACGAAGAATCGTTTTGGCAGCTCGTCGGCGTCCATTAACTCGGACAAGGGACGGCCGGTTGTTTTCACGACAGGGTTACTACGGCCCGGGGTAAGAAGAACCGCCGCGAGATAGGGTTTACGCGATCGTTAATAGGATCTCGTCTTAAGAGGGCTTCGTTTAAACTTTAAACCCCCTCCTTGCCGAGCGATAGGTCTCCTTCGTTCCCCTTCTCGTTCCTCTTCCTTCTTCCTCCGTCCTTCCGCGTTCGATCCGCGGGCATAAGTGTGTCGATGGACGATACCAATCGCACCCCCGAGATCGGGTTCCGCGCGTCGAGGGTTAATCGAAGGCTAATCGTTTCGAAACCAGAATATGCGACACCGTGTAACCTACACCCAGCCGACTCCCCACGGACGACGCCTAGGCTCGTAGATGCCACGTCACTTTTTATTTATTTTTTATTCATCGGCCGCGGAAAGCGTGCAAGCTCCTCGAAACGACCGGCGCACAGCCGAGTATTTGCCTCGAGAAGTTGGCCAAAATACGACTCCTCAAATTTTATGTAAGACGAGAAAATTTTTGCTGTCCGAGCTATTGGAATATATGAACAACACTGTACCAGTTTTATTTATTTTTATTTATCTACTCGTGTAGCGTTGTTATGCATTCGATGCGAAGACTTTTGTAGTATGTACTCGTTTTTCTCTTCGCCTGTTTCTAAAATGTCGCTCCACTATTATGTGACGTAGATGTTAATTTCTTGGTATACATTATATTCAAGTTTCAAGATGATATTTACTCACCGCGAAATGTCGCGCTTGTAGAATTTTCAAGAAAAACAGTTTTACGCTTCCATGTGAGTGTCGATGTTCATTCTTGCGCCATTGGAAACTGTAAAGGTTTCTGTCGAAAATGCAGACAGCATTGGCTGCCAGGATGCGCCAATACGGTTTTTACATTACTTTTTGTACTGCGATGTACGGAGTAAAGCGCAGTGTGCGTCGCGTATCACGTATGGTAAAGAATGTTTCGGACAAAAACTATAAAAATTTTTTTGTAAATTATGGTCGACTTAATTATTTAAATGCCATTATGTATTTTTTATTACATATTTTTCAAGACGAATCCAACGACTATCCATACAAGTCTTAAAATAATGTTAAAATAGTTTTGGCCAACTTTTCGAGGCTGACCCGAATCCTCCTGACAGCCCGATGTGGGCCCGAGTTGTCCTCAACTCGGCCCAGCCGTAATTTTCGAATGCTACTAAAAAGTGATGCCAGTTCTCAAAGTTTACAGCTAATAAAGACGTTATTGTTCCGCGTTGCAAGCTCAGACGTCCGGATAACGAGCGTGTTATCGTGGCGGCGAGTCGCAGGCTAATCTACAGAAGTCGTAGAATGCGAGATTAGGTTCGGAAACGGACACCCTCGATGAAGCGAAGATTTCAACCACGGACACGTCGGATACGGTCTCGTGAAAACACGACGCGGCGCGGCGGTTCCGACGAGGAAGTCGATAAAACGCCGCGCCGCCGTTTTCGGCGTTCGTCCTTGTTGCGAAAAGAGCCGTAAAAGCGATTTCTCGGAAAAGCTCTCGGTTGCGCGGGTTTCTCGGTGCACGATAACGAGCTTCTAAGAACAAGCAAAATGGGTCGCGGAATGCAGCATGTGCTTTTCACCGAGGCACAAAGCTGTGCCCCTTTGGTTTTCTACATTGCAGGGTCGTTGCACGATAAATCGATCTGTTTCGGGTCGTGCATGCTTTTTAATAATTCCCCTTTCTTTTTCGGTGCGGGCAAAGGTCATTAGATATGCATCGAGCATAGTCTAGCGTGCTGGCGCTCGCGCTCGCGCGAACAGGCGCGTGTCCAGAATGCATTGCGATCGTTAAACATCGGCGCGGCGGTGCGAGAACGGTGCGCGATTCTTCGTGTTCGAAAGTTCGATAAAACTCGTGTTTATCGCCGCAATGGTGATACAGTTAAGCCGGCCGGCCGGCAATCTGACTTATTCAGGTGACGCAACCTTGCTCGCCGCAAGCTTATGGTTTTGCGCGACGATACGTCGCATGGTGACGGGAGCGTGCACCCGCAAACCGGAAAGCACCCCAGAACTTAGTTCTGTATTCATTTCGAGATGAGAATTGTCTGGACGCAGCGGAGGCTATGGCGAAGCTTGACGCTTACACGGGATGATTCCAGATAGCACACAGACGTCCTGAAGACGTCTTTTCAAAAAGTGGACCAGATGATCTGAGTTTTTTTCAAGAATTTAGAAGAATTAGGTCACTGAATGATGTGTGAAGAAAATTCCAAGAAAATTTAAATCGACAGGATTTGCTAAAAAATATTGATTTTACAATTTTTTTATCTGGGTCTGTAATGAAAATTTGAAAAATATATTTTACAGATCTGTGTTCATTTTATACATTCTGAAAATGTTATCAAAATCGGACAACGTTGCAATCAGCTAAAAACATTTAAAGACGATCACATAAGGGCGAAATTACCTGACAAGAAAATCTGCGATCAACAAATGTTTGTTGCTCACGGCAACGTTAACCGATTTCGATGAAATTTTCACTTGTATGTGGCACAGATCTGTAAAATGTATTTTTCAAATTTTCATTACTGACCCAGATAAAAGATTTGCAAAATCAATATTTTTTGGCAAATCCTGTCCATTAAAATTTTCTTGAAATTTTTTTACAGTTCATTTAGTCACCAAATTCTTCTAAATTCTTGAGAAAACTCAGGTTATGTGGTCCACTTTTTAAAAAGTTACGTCGTTTCAAAAGGTGTATGGAGACCTTTTCGACTGACTTTATACAGGGTGGTCCATCTAAATATGGCCACCTAAATATCTCCTTTATTTGTGATGATGTAAAAAATGTTTTTACTACTGTAAATGGTATTATAAGGTAAATTCTCTGCAAATATTATTCTTTTCTTAAGGTAATTTTTACGGAGTGTTTTAATTTACAAAGATCAAGTTCGTTTGAAGTTATTATACATATTTGAATGTAATTTTCGATCATTTACACGATGCAATGAAAAAAAATGTAGTTATTAGTAGTGTCAAAAAAATACCGATGACCTTGATAACTCCGAAGAAAATGGTCTTGAGAAAAAGATATTCTTGCCACATATTTGGTCCATTGATATCATGCACATTACGTAACAAATATTTCCTGCATCACAATAACCTGAAGAGATATTTAAGTGGCCTTACTTACGACCACCCTGTATATTCATTAAATTCACGTCGAGACATTAGATAATTGTTAGAGCAATGCACGTGTGTAAAAAAGAAGCCTATTCATTTCGCCAGAAAGAATTTCTAAACATCGGTATTTCTTTGATCGTCATCTATGCACGGCCGGTTAACGATCGAATTCCTCTGTATTTCCGATCGAGCGCAACCCTTTAATTCACTGTTGACAAAACGGAACGGAACGGCAGGGACGCGTGAACGGTTCCCTTCCGTTGGCGGAGTACGTATAATGCCGGCGTCTGCGTTGTAATGGCTCGTTTAAATGGAACGGTGACCCACATACGCAGCGGGAATGGGGTCAGAGAAAATCGCGAGAATTAGGTCGCCGGAATTTGCATCGTTCGGAATCAACGTCGCGGTTTTACGTTTCGCGCCGCTGTCCTTCGCGTTTGACGTCATCGATTTCTGCACGCGTCGGCGGATTCAATCCCCGAAACTTTGTTCTCCGTCGGAGAGGGGGGAAAAAAAGAAAACACAGAGAGAAAAAATGGGAGACGGGAAAAGACGGCGGAAAAAGCCGACGGATCCCCAGGACCGTGAAACGTCAGCGGGAAAAAGGGAGTTCGAGCCGATTCGTGTCGAAATGGTAGAATGTTTCAATTCAAACCAATACTTTCATTCGTAGAAAATCTTTGGAAATTTTCCGTTCGTCAACTTTTTAAATCCTTTGTGCATCAGCTTGGGATGCGTTTGCACCCCATATACAGAGAGAAGGTTAATTTGGTCCAAGGGCATTTTGGATTTTCTTGTCCTTCAGCGATGCGCTACTCGCTAGTGTTCGTCTCGCGACGGTGGTGAATCGCGAAGAACCGGTCGCAACGGCACGGTAACCGCGTTTCCCAACGAGGAACGAGGAACGTTTCGTTGCCAGAGGAGACTGTGCGCGGCTTTCGCGGCGACCCCGCCTGGCAAAGCTCGGTTCTCGCTCGGAAGATCGATCTAAGGTACGTCGACCCCAAGAAACCGAGGGACTGGTTTCTACGTTTGTGTTCTAATATCGGGGCTCGCGCTCGACTTTCCCTTCCCCGCGAGCTTCGCGTTCATGAATCACGAGGTTCCCAAGAATTTCACTGTTCGACTATCGACCCGGACAGCCCGTGCTCAGTCCAAATGAATTCTTTACCAGTCCCGAGCTGTTTTCCGCGAGTATCCGCCCAATCAAACGCGTAGACCACTCTATTGTGAGACGACATTCTGAAAACACAGAATTCCGACACAATTTTCTCCTAGAACGCGATGCTCTCGCAACAAGATTTCCAAATATCACGACTAGACTGCGGATCTTTATGGAAAATAAAAATTGTCTTCAACGATTTTAATAAATCGAAAATAACATATGGACGTTCTTAAATCTTTAACCCTTTGCGATCGTCGCTGTGGACGAGAGGTAAATATTGTCTTTTGGTCTGTAGGCAACGATTTCATTTTTCACAATTTTTGGGTTTTTTATTTCGTTTGGAATAAATTTCCTATTCGTTGGGATAGTTCCAGTTATGTAGCATTTCATTTCTAGTAATGCGTCAGCCAAGGGAATGCTTGCAAAATATCGGTCGTTGAAAATATGGTATCCCAACAACGTCAGGATTGGATTGTAATCAATTTTGACACAGTTGTAAAACTATTCTTGTGCTTATTGGGAGATCAGGTCTAACTAATTTCTCAGTAGTAAAACTTCCATAGTAACCAATATTGGCGTCCGCAAGAAATACGGATACCCCACTTGGTTGGTTTTTGTGTATAATGAAACTTATTCTCCCTTTGAATTTTACAAGAGATTCATCCACCTATAACTCTGCCCAGGATACAAAATTTTCACAACATTTACTGTCAATATAATCTAAAAAATTACAAATTTTTTGCGTCCGCGTTCTCATGTTTTGCGTACCTTCGTACGCTAAACCAAATTGGGCGGCTATATGCCGACACGCATCCGCAAAGGGTTAAATTACATCCACCCCTTTTTGTCATAAATGCATGAGTGCGCGAGTAAGAAGTCTGACGACTAAAAGATGTCTTTACTGTTGGGAGTTCTAGCGTTCTCCCAACGTACGCAAAAATCACAGTACGTTACAAAATGGCCCACGTTTTCCAGCAGACGTGGTATACACGACTTGGTACAAGTTGGAAACGTGGTGGCAGAGATTTGCTGAAAACGTGACAGACAGTGCAGCGGGTGAGAAAGGGCGGCAACGTAGGCCGAAGTTCATTCATAAAAACTCGAAGACGGGGTAGTACAGAGCGGGGTTTCGAGGTAGGGAACTTGAAGAAACTCTCTTTTCGCCGAGCTTTTAACGATCGCTAGGACAGAGGGTTGGGCGAGCCCTGGGACGATCGTGGCCCGTTTCACCGGTAAAAAGTCTTCCATCAAAGTGTCCGCCTTCTCTCTGTAACCCCTCACCCCCGTTTCGACCCTCCCTTTGTCGTCGAAGTCAACGGGGGCTGTTATCGATCGACCGTGAGAGGGCCTTTGTCGTCCGAGTATCCTGAAATCCGTTTCGGGGTTTAAAGCGAGCCGACCCGAGCCGATTCCCTGGACTTGCTGTTCTCTCTCTCTCTCTCTATCTCTATCTCTTCTTCACGAAGGAGAGAACGGAACCCAGACGGAACAACGAAACACTTCCGGTGTCCGGGGACACTGCCGAACGGCCGATCTGTCCCGCCGGGAACCGAACCAATTAAGGACACACGTTCGCCGGGATCGTTATTTCGTGGTGGGGCGACTGTATAACCTCGGCCCGATTGTCTTTCCCTACTTTTCCCATCGGCTCTAACGAGTTCCCTGTTTGCCAACTAATTAATGTTAGGCATTTCACGGGGACGCGTCTTCCGATAACAGGAAGCAGGATTAAACTCTTGTGAAACCAGCCCGGATACGAATGCAACCACCGTCGATGCGACGATCGCCTCGGCCGCGATGTTCAACTTTTCTAATCCGCTTCTGGAGAACGCACCGGACCCGTGTTCTTCTTACTTCGTCAACCAGTGCAGAAGGATGCATTAATTTGTGCGCTTAATTATACAGGCTGTCCCAAAGTTCCTTCAACTCCCGTATATGGGAGGTTCCCAAAGTGTGTTGAAGCAACAATCTCCTTTGCAAAAATGGTCGCCGAAGCTTCGTTTTGGAGTTATTGAGAAAAAAGACGGACCAATCGGAGCGCGACTACAGCGGACTGACTCTGGCCCGCCCAACGGCAACGCGACGGAATCCGTTCACTACAGCTGCGCTCCGATTGGTCCGTGTTTTTCGTTAATAACTCCTAAACGAAGCCGCGCGACCATTTTTGCAAAGGAAAATGTCGCTTGAAATCACCTCGGGAACTTTGGAACAGTCTGTATAAAAATAGTGGAACCCGTTTATTCTACGACACGTGGAAACATCAAGCCTCCGCGTTTCGTACGTGAGGGTAAACAAAAATTCACCCCGAGGACTGTACGAGGGCTGTGAATTGGTGTGAAGTGAAAACCGTGTCAAGTTGTCGCGACATCTTCGAGAACCTGGCGGGGTCGGCTTCGGTAATCGCGAAAGACAATTATATCGGTCAGCGGCGTAGCTCGCGTTTAACGAAGCTCCCTTTCGTTTAATTCCATTTAGTTCGGAGTCAGATTAAATCGGCGCGGCGATTAACCCTTCTATTCCGGCTTAAAGAACGGTTGTCGCCAAGTTCTAAGCGCCGTTGCACACCTTAGACACGCGAAACGATTCGCTGACTTTTCTTAATTGGAATAACGATCGTCGATCTGCCAACGTTTCATCGGAAATATTAATTTTCCTATAAAAATTTTTATCAATTTTCCCTGAAACAGCGTAACGTTCTTGCGCGAAAACGAAGTTCGCTTAACTTTATTTCTATCGTAACAATCGCTTCAAAGGAAAACGACAGACAGAACTCTGACAGAATTCAACGAAATTCGATTGAATAGATACTGAACGAACGCTTCTGTGCGATGCAGATTCATTTGACTTGCACGATGAAACAATAATAAGGGAACGTGCGGAGAACAATTGGAGACTTTCAGCGCGTCGCGCAAAAAACATAAATCTGTGGTTGTAAGGAAGAACGCCGCATGTCACATATTTTCTCTTTCGAGATATTGCCGTTTAAAGTTTTAAAAATCACTAGTTCATTATTTTGTTCAGTCTTTCAAATTTGTTTTCATAACTTTTTTCCGGTAAATACGTAAATCCTATACCCTAAAGTTCAATTAATGCATGAACTCGAATTTTTTTAATTGTGACATGCGGCGTTTTTCCTTCCAACCACAGAAATTAGAACAGCCACGAGAAACGTCTTCCCCGCGGTCACTTCACGACTCCCAGTACAGTTTTTATCGATAAATGTTCCAAGTGTCTGGCCTATAATTGTCCCAAAACTATCCCCACTACAGCGGGGTATGCCCCGCGAGGGGCCCTGAAGCTCGAGAGGCTGTGGTCGCCGAGAAGTGTAACATAATACTGTGGGAGACCACTACTAATCCAGTGGCAAAACTTGATTGCTTAAAGTTCCATAAAAAATAATGAGAAATGAAGAAGTTTTGTTGAAGAAGAAGTTGACCTTTTCTATGGTCGGCAGAAGTCGGTTGTCCCTGGCCGTACCCGTGCTTTGGACAATTATCGATAAACACTGTAGAGAGATACGGCTCTCTGTGTATACACTACAGTGGACATTATTTTTCAACTATGAAATTTTGAGCACGCCGCCCTCAAAAATTGTTCTATTTTATGAAAAAATGGTATATATAAAATTCTAGATCATTCGGACGCCGGGAAGACGTGGCACATGCGAAGTTTTGAAATAGAAATAACTAAATGCGAAAAGTACTCTGAAAATTAAATATTTTATATCTCTAAAAATATCATAATTCCTCGCATTCCAGCACAAGTTGTTCACTGTGGTGAGTTTACGGTGACAACGAGGCGTTCCAATTAGAGTAATACCTCTAATTCGTCCACCCCAAATCAGACGAATGGCGAAGGCTATGTAATTCTTTAAAAATATTCTTCTTTATATTATTTTAGTATCTAAAGACGCCACTGCTAGAAAAGCACGCACGGCAATGCACGACTGATGCATGACGACGTCGTACGCCGGGCGTCATCACAACTGCAGGTAGCGACGATTACGTGACGATAACGCGTTGTGGACAGACGTCTATTATTTTACACTGGTCGCAGCACTGAAACGTACAATAAGCGATTGTATTCTTGTCGTGTAGGGTAAATGTATCAATTACTGCGGGTGTACGTTTCACTGCGGTATTTTTTCCTAATGAGATTAAAGTACAGTGGATCCAAGAAGTATTTCAACACTAAATATCCGATTCTCAAAAAATTTCTAATATTTAAACGGTAATAATTTCGTAAAAAATGACCACACGATCACAAAATTTGACTCATTTTAAAGCTGAAAGCCTCTACTTTCAAAAGCCATCGTTCATTTCATTCTAAGATCTTTTATCATGACGTAGCGAGCGAGAAACTGAAGACGCGTTTCTTATTGAAAATGTTACACATTCGAACGTCTGTGAAGACTTTGAAAAATTTTTCTTGCGACTGAAACCAACATAGATTTCAAGATTGAAGCTTCCTCTTTGCAACGACATCTCAAAAATTGATGTTGAACGTTAAAAATTGAACGCATGGTAAATTGGCAGAGAACCAAGAAGTTTCAGCGAAGATCGGCAAGTTTTCGTTTTATTTCCGACCAATCGAAACGGAATTCTTGCAAAGTTTGGATCCCTGTAAAGTTTGTTCGTGAGAAACGGGGAAGAATCGTAGCGCACTCGTTATTGTCTAGCGTCTGTACCGTGGATAACGAGGCGTAACAAGTGGCCGATGTTAATTAAATAAAATGTCATATTCAGAATCGAGCACGCGACGGCCGCGAAAGGTTAGTTTGTCGATTATATAAATCAGTTCGTCCCGCGACGCGACAACAAATTGCATTAGTTCTCGGCCAATAAGAATCCCTTCCAATACCATTAGAGCATTCATCTGACAAAACTGCTGCTTTACGCGGATCGATAGACAGCAATTTTCGTGGATCACTCGCTGCCGGGATACGAAGGCGAGTCTGCGAGACGGCCGCGCGCGACGAGCATAAAATATTCCATGCGATCGATGAAATTGTCCATCTATCATACTTACTATCTCGGGCTCTCGATGTAATAATAATAAGACGTTCTTGTTGCGTTCGTTTGCAACGGCACGGCACTGGAGGGTAGCTCGTTCAAAAGCAGCCACTCGTACAACGAGTCGCATAAATATTCGTCTACTCTCTAACCCATAGTAATTATGCATACATTTTTTTCATGACAATTTCTAACTATTGAAAAGACTTTTTAAATATTTGATCGAACGACTTGGATTCTTCCGAGAAGTTGGAACAATTGGTTTGTTACGCAACGCGAAAAGAATTCTTGAGAAAATTGTAATTGGTCGGAATTGCAGAGGAAAGGTTGTATTATGCAATTTTTTATGCGGGCTTATATCGAAAATTTAGGAAAAATGAAATATCCTTTAAAGGAACGATGCTATGAAGACAATGTTTCAGCAAAAGTTGCTTGATACGGAGGTAGACGTCATCTAGTATAAACATTTTTTTGTACCTGTTATTGCGAGAGACATTTTAAAATCAATCTAATTTTTTCAGATAGGGTGCTGTATGTTTGCGTAATACGATGGATCATTTTTAGATGAATTCAGGACGGTGCTAGTAAAGCAATATTTTTCATGGGAGGTCGTGAAGTTCAGAAATAACGGAGTATGTTTCGAGTATGAACGTTTAAATAATCAGCCGAAGAATAATGCGCGGTTAAAATCACTGCGAACACTTAATATGCGTATTTAACATAACGATGATCTACGACTGTTTCCGCGAAATGTAAGAAATTCGCGTGGCAGTAGCGGCGTTAATGTGCCAAGGTAAAAAGCATTTTGCAATTAAGATAAGACGCGAGTCGTTGATATAGATAAAACACTCGGTGAGTTTATTTGCTACTTCTTATTCGGTACTCCCACTTAAGAATCCAAAGAAATTACCCACGATTCATCTTTCCTCGTTCGTTCAATTCTTATCTAGATAAGATAATTCCAAGTCATTATTATTCTTTCTCTTTTATGCCGCTCGGAACACGTTCCGAAATGGTTGTTGATAATGCTGAACCTTGTTTGCATTTCCAGGGCTCCGGGCTTATCAGGGTTGCTATCGGCACGCGGCATGCGCAGCGTCGTCGCCGTCAACGATTTTTGCTTGCCCCCGCGTTAAGTAAAGCTCTTTATTAATTATTATCGGCGAGCGTTCACCTTTAATTATCAGGGGAGCGCGCGGCAGCGATCGGACAGAATCGGGTCTAGTCTTCCAGTGATTTGAAATACTGCGAATTCCTCTTTTGTCCGGCGAGCGGTGCAATTACAGCCGGCATAATAAGCGAAGAAAATTGGAGAAGGCGAGGGGCCTTGGCTATAACGGTATCAAGGTTTAATTAGATCTGAAAGTTGCCTCTTGCGCGTTCCTCGCCCTTGCTCGTACTCCGTTTACGGGCGCGCAGTAAAATTTGATCATCCCGCGGCTAAGGAACAGCGTAAGTTTTTCGCGACCAGCCGAAACGTAACGGAACGGAACGGTACAGTAATGGCCCCACGCAGTAATTGCGGGAACGCACGATTTACCGCGCGAATTTTTTTACCAGCCCTCGTAAACGGGCTCCCCGGGGAACAGTGCATTAGTCCAATGATATTTGCAGTCCGTTTATCTTCTTTTAAACGGCTTGCTTAATCCACGAGCCAACAGCCTGCCGCTCGAGTAAGATTCATTCGCGAAATGAGGAGTGGATTCCAGGTGTGAGACTAATTAATTAATTGACTCTGATTCGGTATCGCGGTCATGTTTTTGGAAAAATAATAATGGCGATCAAGATTTTGTCCTGACCCACTGTAGACTACAGATTGTAGTAGTGTTTTGCGATAAAGCGACGGCCTCGTTAGCAGGGTCGGCCCTAGGGTTGTCGGCGCCCTAGGGTGTCTATAAAAACAATAGTGGCTAATTTTCGGGTAATAAAAGTAATAAAAATATAATATTGATATTAATAATTTAATTTAATATAATATAGCCAATTCGTCGATTGGAACCACTGATTGATCCGTGTTTTTCGTAAATAATTCCTTAAACCAAGGCGGACAATTTTCTAACTGAAAATGTTACTTCAAATGACCGTAGCAACCGCTCCTTTCAAGGTCGAACGACATTCTTGGGATGCCCCGTGTAATCATTATCGTAGTAGATAGTATAATTGTAGTACATTGGATAACACATTTAGAAGGTGTAATACATAAGCTAATGTAGTTGGTTCGGAACCCACCGTAATAAAAAGTAGATCCCGCTGAAATTAGGCGATAGTGAGAGTGGAAGAGGGGGAGAAGTGGTAACCCAGGATTTGAAACCCTGAGGGGACGAAATATCATTATACACACATAAGCTAATGATACAATGAAAGTGAGTTTATAGCACGACGTATAGTAAGGAGGTAGTTCCAAAAGCTGCGCCTTTATCGCACAGAATATATTAAACACGCAATGCTTGTCTGTTACGCAATCACTATGGTTATTGTTCGGAGTTAACCCCTTTCCACGGCAACTGGAAGAGCACATTTTCTTAATGAAATGGGACACATAACGAAAACTGTACAAAGTGGAACTGCCTCCTCATTGCCGCAACCCCTTCAATTAGTGTTTTATTGTCCGTTGAAACGTTTGTCGCTCGACTAATGAAAGATTAATACGCACAAAGTGAGAAGTGAATTCGGTTACGCGACTAATTAATTAACTCTGCGTTCGTGTAAGTTTCGATAGCACTTTCCGAAAAATGTCGATTCACATCGCTTTCGTCGTGAATACATCCTGATCATTCATTGATCAGTTCCGAAGGCGACGATGCGAATTATTCACTGAATCAGCCGCGGCATGACCTGGTCAGATGTACCAGCGTTACACCATTCTCTATTTTTAGTTGCGGATTCCAAAATGTTAGGTCGCCTGATGAAGTACATATTACTCTGATACGCGAGGGGCTATAATTTTAAAAAATGTTTGCCTCTATTATTATTTTCTCTGCAATTTCATTCAATAATTCTTTTCACGTTACGTAACAAACCAATTGTTCTAAAAACTTCTTAAAAAAGAAATCCAATTCGTATGGTCCAATATTAAAAAAGTATGTATTGCATGTACAGTAGGACTCCCTGCATTTTTTCGCGTTTCTAAAAGCCATGAATATTACATCGTACATGTATACTTGCACACATACAACACATGCACGCAATTTTTCCGAAGCGTTTTTTGAAATTTTCAAGCTACTTTCGGATACGGACGCAGTTATCGAAAAATCCGCTTACAGGCTTCCGGTGGCCAGAGTGTTAACGTTAACACAGTCCACTCGGCGATGCCCGTAATCCCGGCTGTCCGTAGAAACAACCGAAATATATTCCATTATTAACGTACAGTCGGTCGATTGGTCTCTAATTCGGGTTTCCAACATTACCGCTCTTTAGGGGTGGCTTCTACGTTACGCGATGGGGTACCGTGTGGGCCGCGGGGGTGTTGGTGAGGCGGAAAAGCGCGAATGCAACCCTTCATTCCCTGCACGTTGTAGTACGAGCTTGGCGGTGGTGCGGGGGTGGCGGAGCGGGCGGGAGACAGGCCGATAAGGGTGAGTTGAAGCGGTGCACGTGTACCGGGGTCGGAGCGACGAGGGGTTGGACTGTGGAACAGTGGTACGTAGGGGATGGAGGAGCGAGAGGATGAGAGTCGGGAGCGTTGGATCGGGAGAGACGGGAAACAGGGTCATGAGGGTAGGTGACGGTGGGAGAGAGAGAGACAGAGAGGAAGAGAGGATGGCACAGTCTCCATGGGAAAAGAGAGGACAAAACGAGGAAGAAAAAGTGTAGGAGGATGTAAGGAATAATAAAAAGCGAAGAAAGAAAGCCGCGGAGCGAGCGAACCGGGAACAGAGAACAGAGACGAGAAGTTCAGAGAGAAGCTAGAGGGTGTCGGGAGAAGAAGAGAGAGTCGTCTTGCAGAGGCTGGAAAACAGAACGGGAGAAGGGAGACAGATAGAGGAAAGAAGATAAAGCTCGGGGTGACATTTCTAGAGTTTGGAGAATAGTGGGATGAAGAGACCGAGGAACTTCGAGAGAGAGAAAGAGAGAGAGGGAGAAACCCCTTCCCCTCTTCTCTTGGCACAGTCCCCTTCTGTGGGGACTTTCGTGAGAAAGAGCATGAGGAAAGAAATTCGTCGGAGAAAGTACGAGAAATAGACAGAGAGACAGAGAGAGAGAGAGAGAACGATGAAGAAGGGCTGTAGAGATGCGGAGAGACAAGGAGAATGGAAGAGAGAGACTGGAAGGGATGAGTGGCCGCCGCTCGATAACGCCTCGCTTCTGCACTGTCATCTGTCTTCCTTTCTCTCTCTCTCTTTCTTTCTTTCTTTCTTTTCCCCCTCCCCTGTCTCTCGTTTTTCCTACAGCCTCGCTGGTTTATTTCTTTCCGCCAATTATTTCACTCCGGAGGCAATAATCTATTAGCCTGGCCAGAAAGTAATGTCGCAATTTTTAAGATATGCAGTGCTCGACAAAATAATAAGACGCTTCGCGTATTTGTGCGTTTCGTACGTCGGAAACGCAGAGTAATTGTTCCGTTTGTTATCCGTAGACTTAAGTTATCATTAATGCAGGGGTGGAGTAATAACAATGGTCACAGAGTCTTATACCCGAGCGAGCAGTTTCCTTAAGCGCGCATAATGAAAACGCATAAAATCGAAATAAATTCGATTGCGTCGTTTTTGTATGGCAACGCATAGTAGTCATTTTTAGTGCTTGGCAGGTGTAATTACTAGACCGGTGATTCCTACAGAAAATAAAAAATGCCTGTATTAATTTCAAGATACACGAGACACGTCACATTTTTCGTCTTATATCTATTCTTCGGATGTTGTTGCTCTTTTGCATCAGACCCATCAATTTTCCTTATAAATGCATACAATCCTCAGGCTACGAATCACAGTTTCCGAAGTTCACGGAGTTGATAAAATAAAAGCTCGGTGCAATAAAAACAATAGCCCGGTCGCGTCGTATCGACGCTACGGGCGCGACTCGAAACTTCTTCCCGATTTCAGTTAGAATCGGTCCGCGACTCGCAGTGCAACGGAACAGGAAAACTTCCCAGCCAGTTTCCATCGCGTCGCAAGGAAACACGCTCGTCCCTCGAGGCGTGCCAGGTTTTCTTGTTTTTTTCGCGACCACTTCTGAACCGGCCCCAGAAAAAGTAATCCAATATCCGCCGGGAACGGATCGTACACAGAACAAATTCTAAGCCGTAGTCGCAGGGAGTTCGGCCGGGGGGCGGGCCGCGCTTTCGCTCGCGATAAAACTAACCGTAATCGAGTCCGAAATCGACGAGCCGGGGGTAGGTCGAGAAATTGCCGCGATGCATCAACCGTGGCAATGGTAATTATGTTGCCGGGGTGGAAAACGGCCTAGCGGGTAACGTATCTGCCTCGCGGATCGCCGTGGTCGAACAAAAATCGCTCGATGCTACCGTAAAGGCCTGTTCACAGCGCACACTACTACGAAACGCTGATTTCCATGAGCAACGAAAAGGTGTTTCGTTATAAATATACAGGGTGATTCAGGAAACCGGGAGAAGTTACTACTGTTTTTTAAGTGAGCATTAAAAAAAATCATATGCCATAATACGTCCTAACCTACTGTGACCTTATTTTTTATGTGGATGCACCGACACATCAGCCATGTGCAATTGCACTTTACTTTTAAATGCAACCCAATTGTTTTGTTATATCTTCATGTTGTATTTCGTTGGAAAGGGTGATTCCCAACGTTATTCAGAATAACTTTCTCCTTTACAAAAATGTTCTCCGCGCCATCGTTAAGGAGTTATTAACGAAAGAACACGGACCAATCGGAGCACGGCTTGAGACTCGTGACGCCCATCTACCTTCCCCTTCTACGACATTATTCCCCACGCTTTCGCCGCGGCCCGGTCACATGACGCGTTTCATGACGGGTTACATTTTTCCCTTAATTCGTGCTCCCTCCCCTCATTTGGCGACTCCGAGCAGATATACTGTAGTAATAAATCTCTGTACCTATGCGAGGAATACTGATAGCGAGGCAGACGCGAGACCAGCAAAATAGGAAAAAGATGTGCACTCGCCGCGCACCTAAAACGACCGGTCTCTTAACATGAAAAATGTGTAGATGTTATGAAAAGTTTTTATATCTTGAGAAGAGCAATATTCCTTCCGACATATGCTGCGGTCGCCTCGCGGATGCTATTATCCGAGAATGCCTTTTGCAAGGGCGACGCAGAATTTGCGTGGGGGGAGCGTCATAGAAGGGGAAGGTAGAGCGAGGACACAAGTCTTAATCTGACGACTCGGTATTTGCTACGCTTTCTCGGAGAGTCGCACGACCGGTCTCCGTTAAAAAACATTTCCAAAAATACTTCGCTGGAAAATATAAGTCTTTAAAAAAACTGATTTTATTTCCAGAAGATTTAATGGAGTCGTACAAATCCTTAAGTGCTCCTCAACGAGAGAAGAAGTAGAAAGTTGTTCGACCGATTCCTCTAATGATTCGGAGAATTATCCAATAATCGTAGATACTGCAGTCTAGAGGACACCGTCTGACGCGCACAAGTGCCACAATTACAAGGAAACCAATTGATCGTGGTCGAGCGTGGCTACCGTGAATTCCATTCGATACAACTGGTACCGCCCATACATCGAAACATTGTCGTCGTTATTCTATGTCCATGGCAAATGTGTATCTACCTTAAAGGGAGAACCGTGCGCGTGCAGATCAAGCTTCGGAACACGCCGCTGATATCTCGACGTGTCGCCGGTAGCTCTAATCAAATGCTGCGCATTTATACATCGATGCGGCGCGGCTGGTTACTTATAGACTCGCCGATTCGACTCGATTCGCGGCGGCAGCCCTTTTAACTAAACAAATCGTGGTTCTCTCGAAGTGAAATGTGGAGGAAAGTAGCCTATTAGGGTTCCGAATATGAGGCGGTCTAAATTCTATGCAGAGGTGCCCGCTGTCCGCCAGTGGAATAATTAGTTACAACGTTGTTTTTCATTCTCGTACGGAGGTACCCACGTAGCACGAAGACATCTTCAAGACGTCTTAGAGACGTCTTCTGAACGGTTTATCGTACAAAACTGTAGGTCTTAAAGACGTTCATTAGATGTCTTTTGCACATCTTCTACCAGATAAAAAAAAATTAGACGTAAGCCTATGTCACGTCCGGTGGTCCACCCACTAATAATAACTAACAATTTTTAATGTATTTACAATAATTTTTACAAGTGTCATCGAACCACTGATTGTTAAATTCTCGAACGTTGTATAGGGTTGGTCACCAACCCTATGAATTGGCTGCGAAGTCTCATCTTTCCTCTTATTCTATAGCTCGCAACCCATTACAACGTTGGAGAATTTAACAATCAGTGGTTCGGTAACACTTGTAAAAATGATTGTAAATACATTAACAATTCTTAGTTATTATTAGATTGACCAGCGGACGTGACATCTAGTATAAGCACGTCCACAGTCGAATACCTGACACAGTTTAAATTATTTCGTGTTTAGTGTTATTATATTATTACATTAGTATTATTATGTTATTATATTAATATTATGATTTGGTGAAAGTTCCATGAAAAAATTATGAAGAATAAAGGAGTTTTGTAATTGGATTAGTGGTTCACAAAGGCATACCCGACTCTGTATCGGATTCGGAATGTTTACAGTTTACACTGATCGGCGACCGAGGCGGCTCCGTCTTCCTCGCGGGTTGTGCACCGTAGTGGAGATAGATCCTAAACCCTACGCGGTTTCCGTTTTCTTAGATCAAGGCTTCACTGTATGATCACAACGATCGGACGCAAGAGACTCCAGTTTTCGCAGCCGAGTCACAGTGATTTCGGTTTCGCGTCTCTGCTGGGTCGACTTTCTCCGCCGCGGGTTTTACGAGATGCATTTTCGAACTACAGCGTCGGGAACCGCTAAACCACGATCTCCTTTACGGCGTTACAAACTGTTCCAACGCTGAGCTTCGCCGGCTGTTTACGAGCTCGCGCGATGCATCTTCCGCGATAAAAAGTCAGGCCAGGATAGATGAGCGCCTCTTAAACTCGCGTAAGCGTCCTGCGGGAATATCTGCGTCGTTCGCCGACGGAAATTCTTAAAACGCGGTGGGATTTGGAGCGACGGCTCTGCGAGAATACTTTTCTTTTTCTGTACAGAAATAATACTGGTAAAACACTAGCTTATTTTTCCTTCAGAAGTTACCAGTTAATCCCGATTAGTTGCTGGAATTTTTGTCGGATGGATATTTTACTGCGGATTTTTATACAGCGACTCCCACTAATATTCGGACACTGTGAAAAAGACGATAACTTTTTTAATATTTGACCATACAATTTGGATTTTAGTGAGAAGTTGGAACAATTGGTTTGTTACGTAACGCGAAAAGAATTTTTGAAAAAAAATTGAAAATACTGAAAGTTGTATTTTGCAACTTGTTCATGCCGGCTTATATCGAAAGTTTAGAAAACACGTTTCGCAGATCTCTATCGATTAAACATATTCTGATAATTTCATCGAAATCGGTCAACGTTGCGATGAGCTACGTACACGTTTAAAGATAGCAAAAATTGCAGTTCTCCACGGTTTGCATCGCGAGATGCATGATAGATATTTCATTCGAGTGAAATTGTCTCTCACAATTAATTTGTGAATTAGATTCGTGTTTTGACGACTCGGGTCGGGACCCGAAAATTTGTGATACTTGGTACCGGAAAATCTCGAGTGTCCAAAGTCCAAATCGAGTCGGGCATAAAATGTCTATGACATTTGAGTATTCGAATATTATAAATTTTCAGGTCTCGACCTGAATCCGAAATTTTCGGATACACTGCCACCCCTACTAATTAGATCTATGAATTGTAGAAATAGAAGTTTTGCTACAAGTTCAAATATTGTGTCTGTCAAATTAAAGATTCATCAATTATTTATACGATGCAATAGACGCATAAAACACGATTGAGATTTTTTCAATGATAATAGAATTTCTCAATGAAAAAGTTACGGATACTAGTTGCATTGTAAAAGTCATTTCGTGACTAATTCGGAGCCGCTCTTTATACTCTGATTACGTTTAACGCGAATATGCTATTCCCAGTGCAGCAACATCGTCGCAAGAACATTCAGTAGGACACAATTACACCGGCTATTGTGTTGGAAGGTCTTGCGGGTGCTTTCTGTTCAGTCTTCTGGTGGTTCTATTGTTGCGCAAAGTTTTCGCCGTTGGGACTGGGTGCTTTGGAGTTGTTGTTTTACGTCGCTTAGATAGTATGCGCGTTTCCCCCGGTACGCCTGGAATTTGTAGGTCTTTCGGTTGGCTCTTTATTTGTAACGTTCTACTTAACGGCGTGTTTGAAGACAAAGTCAACAACCTATTACGTGCACTCCGCGTGATAAAATTGAAGAACAGTTTGGAAAAAAGGCTCCATAAAACGGGACCTAAAAACCGAGCTGCTCGAGGATATTGAGCGTAAAAAGGCAGTGTCGCCAGATTAAGACTCGCGTCCCCGCTCTACCGTTGCCCTTCTACGACACTATCCCCCACCGTGGCCTGGTCACGTGACGCCTCTGTCGTGCATGTGTCCGATACTGGCAGAGAGGGGGTAACTTTTCCCCCTCAATTTGTGCTCCCTCCCTTCGTATGTGCGTGACGCGAGTAGATCTGCCAACAAAATCCATTGTTGGTGCGTATAAAAGGTTTCCCGATGTTGCTAGGCAGCGTTTTTTCCAGTGAATGGAAAGCGAAAATCAAAGAGGTAAAAGTTGCATCGTTGTTTATGAAAATGTAATGACGTATATAAATTCTATGTGCTCTTTCAACTTCAAAAATGTAATGATACACACTCTCATCTGAAAGCATGTGTCAAGGTAATTGATATATTCTTGTTAAAGCTACTTAAATTGTTTAATGTTTCTAATGGCTGTGACGGAATTCTGAATGAAATGAATTCAGTATTATTTCTCCAATACATTGATCGATATGTTGATACAATGCACCATTATTTTTATTTATTATGGATCTATAAACTCTATTGCCATTGAAAAATAGGGTTCTATTTGATTTCAGTCTTGTAAAATTTGTCTACATGGAATTAAAGTTGAAATATCTCTTAACTTAATCATTTTTCGACACATAGGTCAATACTTTGTTTATAGAGAACGACAGAAAAATATGTTTTTATTAAAAAGAAATGAGGGTGCCCTTGGTATCTTCGAAACTCTTTTATCTACTAAAAAAATTGTTACTCCCATATTTTAGTCTTCCTGGTATTGAAAAACTTTGGTTGATAAACTTTTTGCATATTTTCGAAAATAGTGGACATAATGATGTGTTAATTCCACCAAGATAGCATACGACGTCTTAAAGACGCCCACTTTACATCCATTTTAGGTTTGATAGTTCTACGTCCTAAAAAGACATATTTCTCAAGACGTCGTTTTAACGTCTTAAAGATACAGATTTCCCATGGAAGTTCTCGTGTGACGATCTCTAGATTTTTACAGTACCGATATATTGTAATAAGTAGACTACGAAACATTATGCAAAATAAAAATATTTCATAATTACAAATTATATGGACCAATCAGAGCGCGACTACAGCGGACGGACTCTGACTCGTCCAACGGCAACGCGACGCTCAGCGGGACCTGTCGCCGAGCCGGAATCCGTTCACTATAGCTGCGTTCTGATTGGTCCGTCTTTTTTGAACGAAGCCGCGGCGGTCAATTTTTGCAAAGGAAAATGTTACTTCGAATCACCTCGGGAACCTCCCATTTTCGGAAGTTGAAGAAATTTTGAGACGGCCTGTATAGTGTAAAGGGTTAAGAGCATCCGAGATACATGTTCGATTTAATGAGACACGCCGAGTGTGTACAATGTATTTTCTACCCCTGAATCTCATCCGGACGTCGATCAGCGGTTCGCGGGCTCTCTCCGGGAGGGAAAGACAGGAATTCAGCCGGTGCCAAATTAAAACGCGAACGAAAACAGGACACCTGGTTGCCAGTAATTCTTCGTCCGGAGCGTCGATCTCGCCCTGTCCGTCCGACGAATGCGGGTCGTGGCGGAAGAATAGAACGTCACCGATAACGCCGGTCGGGGGCATCGATCGTAATACGCCGAATAAGAGTAGAGTTTATCGTGTGTCCCCAGCATAACCCAGATGTCCCGGAGCATGACCTACATGTAGGCAGGAGCACGAGTTTCGCTGTCTTTTACCCGTTTTGATTTGCGCTGGCTTCATGTGTGCGCGAACGGGTGCGCAGACATCAGCTCGTTCGCCGCTGTACATGCTCGAACGTCCCTTCGACGTCAACGATTCAAAGGACTGTTAACCCTATGATACCGCGGATTATCTGTTGGATGTTGTTACGTCTGCTGACCTTTCCGTTTTTGACTGTTCACCTTTCCGCTGACATGTGCCGGAACAGAGGGCTTATTCGAGAACAAACGGCTTGCTCAAAATTGAGGAGAACCGGTGCTCTTTCGACGATGCAGTGAGGTGCATCAGTTCCAAGAATACAAATCTAATCGGAAGTAGCACGTGGCCCACACTGTCTTTTAAGCCGATTTTGGTACTCTCCCATTAAGAGAGTCCGCGCAAGTATCTGTAGTACTGATACGAAGTGTTTTATTTGAGAATTTGACGCAAGTAATCGATTTTTAAGACATGTCATCCTTGGTGGATGCTGCTTAAAAATGATAAATATAAAACACTTCATATTTGACACAATTTGAGCTTTTATTGCTTATTTTGTATAATTTTAATCGATATAGAAGATCTAATATACAAAAATACAATCTACAGAAAAAATCTCAACCAGCAATAGAATGTATAGTTAGTAAAGCCAGACACTTCTGTAAAAATTGTTCCGTCACATTATGCATTTCACCATACTTTCAAGCATTCCATATAAAATAAACAATAAAAACGTATTTTATATTTATTAAGCACTTTCCATCAACAACGACATGTCTTCAGAATCGATTGCTTGCGTCTCTGCAAAGAATATACTTCATATCAATCATAAAGATACACGAGACATCTCGTCTACGGTAGCTTCTCTACCTCAAAGTTTTATATGTATAATAAACCAGTGTTAATAGCGTTTCTTAATAAAAACGTTTCATAAGACTTTTCACTCTAAAATCGGACGTTTCGCATAAAAAATGCACATAAAAAGTCCGGGTATGTCAATACCGTTTTCGATTCACCGTGGAACCATAGCGTAACAACTGCGATCGATCGAACGTCAAGTTTACGAGCGGAGGTGCTCTGTTCCGTTGCTTGTCCGAAAATAAACCGATTCGTGACCCGCAGGAGGATTATCGGAAAAACGAGTCGGCGAACCGGGGGAACGTGCGAACGATCCGAGAAAAAGTTTTTCAGCTGGCGGCCGCGTGTTATCTTATCGCGCGGATGCGTCGCGTCGCGTCGCGTCGATGCAAAATGAATTTCCACGAGAGAACGGTGGCGGTGACGCGGGGGGGGGGAGGAGTAATTGTACCGGTTGCCGACAGGCGTTTACTTAAATGTATTTATTCGTGTCCGTCGACGTACATACGTGCCCGCCAGAGAATTTCTCTCAAAAGCTGCGTGCACACGTTTTCTCTGCGAGCGTCGCGTCACGTCGAAAAAACGTCGCGACGGAAACGCCCCGACGACGTCCTTTGTTGGGTAACGCGCCGGATTCTCTCGTTCCCCGACGCATTTTTTCCGACGACGCGCGCGCACGTGTGTGTGTGTGTGTGTGTCTAGGGTCACAGAAACGTTTCCTACTCTTCCAATCTTGCAAAGAGAACTGTCGCGCCGAGTCTCGTTTGAAAATCCGATTCACCGAGAAACGCAATTTACTCCCGGCCTTACACCCCGCCGTTCCTTTGCCAAATCGAAGGCAAAGGTTCTTCAACCGTATTTCGAGGTTTCTCGGATGAACGTGCGTTTGTCCCCTCCCCCATTATCGATCTTCCAGTGTAACTCGCGCGGTTCGCAGCCATTATTCGTTCACTCCCCCCGTTTCATAATTTATCCCTCCATTTTCCTAAGTTAATTCCGCCCTTTCATGTCGAATTGGTAAGGAACGCTCGAATTGACAACGAATTGCCACGATGGTAATAGAAGCGTCGTTCTCAGCACCGGGCAAATGGAACACTTGCTCCGGGCCTCGCACTTAGGGAGCACACCATCGCGTAAGTTGAACGTTATTGGTAAAATTATAAAGGGTATAGCCGGATAAGCAGGTCAAAAGTGCCCCTAAGCCAAATCGAATTTGCGACAGGCCGTTCGATAGCTTATCCAAAGAAAATACTTTGTGTCAATTTTCAACCACGTATGTCGACATGGGGGGTGGTAATGAGGTGACAAAGAAAATCAGGTTTTTCCGTAATTTTTCTAACCCATTTCCGTTGAAAATTCTGAAAAACATTCTGAAACCACATCTGTGAACTTTTTTAGGATTTTCAGCTTCCAAATCGAATTTTAGAAAACTAAAAACATCTCGAAATGCCGATTTCTTGTAGCAGTTGTGAAATATTAAGTTTATATTTTTACAGTTTCAAGCATCTCGTCATGGTTGTTTATAATTTTTCAGGCTTTTCAGGTGGCACATAGTGAGAAAAAACGGTAATCGGTAATTCTCGAGCATCTTACAGAAAGCCTAAAAATTATAACAGGCGCGAACGAGGATTAGTGTATAGTTATTTATTCTTATCCTTATTCGGATAATAACATAGTCATTAGTAGACAGCGGGTTTTATGAATTTATGACAAAAATGAGTAAGTGTAATTTAAAACAGTAAGAATATTAGAAGAATTTATTAATACTATTATATTACATTCAACCTATTAAACATATTATGTCAATAACCGGATACCTAGGTACCCATTTTGAATATCTTTTTAAAATTCTTTTAGTATTTCTGTTGACAAATACCAGAATTATTGTAGACTTCTATATTCTTGGATGGTCATAGATTGATTTACATTTGAAGTATAAAAATATGTATTGAAACTATAAAGAATAACATCATTGAATATCGTAGAAAATATTGAGCATAAGGGTTATGAAAGAAAATAAATTTCTATTCAACGCCAGATATTGTTGCAATTCAGGTGGACAATTTTTATTTTGCATAAAGATCCGCTGTCTAGTGATTAGTAAACTATGGATACGAAAATGCCACAAGAGCTTTATGTCTTGTTAAACTTCTTTGGTGGATAACGAAGATTATTAAATTTGCGGCCGGGTTTATTAAAATTTAAATTTCATTTGACCGTGCATTCGTGACCAATGCCACCCGAGTAAGGTTCCCGGCGCAGCCATTAAAACGCACGAAATATGTGCTATTCTGCATGAAAACTGCAACGTCAGGAGTAATTAAAATGAATTAAGCCATTTTTTCGTCGCGTGTGCGCTGCATACGAAAGGAGCCGCGCTGATTTAATTGTTGGCTCTGTGTATTGTCTGGAGATTGCGATTCGCGGGCACGAATAGCTGTTTCACCTTCGATAATTCGCATTTTCTTGGCGCTGCAGCTGAAAGTATACAGGGTGTCGCAAAAATGTCGGAAAGCCTTGAAACGGGTGGTTCCTGAGGTCATTTGAAGTAACTTTCTCCCATCCGAAAAATTTCACCTCTGCTTAGTTCAGGAGTTATTAATGAAAAGCGCGGACCAATCAGAGCGCGGCTACTGGGGACGGATTCTGACTCGGCTAATGCCAACGCCGCGCTCAGCGTGACCTGTGCTCCGATTGGCCCGTGTTTTTCGTTAATAACTCCTTAACCCCTTGCCCTACGACAACTAGTAACTACAACTACAACCCTACTAGTAATTACAACTTTTTTGCTGTTCGTAATTTCCTAAAAAAGGAGAAAATTTATATCTATGCCTATATACATATATTTCCCAGTAGCTGTACATTAACAAAACGAAAGTAGAATTTTATTTCGGTTTAAAGGAAATTGATAATATACATTTTTATTAGACTCTGTTCAAAATCATCATCACGAGTCTGACACGATATTGTAGGGCAAGGGGTTAATAAAGCCGAGGCGAAGATTTCCGCTGAGAAAAAGGTTACTTCAAATGACCTCCGACACTACTTCCAAGGTTTTCTTCGACATTTTTCGGACACCCTGTATACCGAAGAGGATGCCTGTCAAGCTTAGGGACACACGTAACACGCAACCATTAAAGATTGCGCTCGTTATACCCGATTCCCGTGTCTCCGAGGCAGAACCGGACAACACGTAATCCGGCAGCGAATCCGCTGATGGCGATTAAAAAGCAATCGTTAATTTTTACTGACCTACAATGGCAATTACGACGGCGCAGTCGGCCGTAGTTAACAATTACCGAAACTAACTTGTAATCCAATTAGCAGCTCCAGTTTAATCGCTGCTACTATTACACAATAGGATCGAGTTCAACCAGACTTTGCATCGAAGGAATACCGCGTCCAACTGATCGCTTGATTAAACAAATATATATATATACTACTGTTAATATATTATGTACAATCAATGTATTGCTTACTCTCTCCAGTATCAATCTGGATCAGCGTCGACTCGGTTCAGCTGTCAAGTGTTCGGCAACCGTTAATTAATTAATCAAAGATTAATCCGACGAGGGTTTCGTAGTTTAGACAAACCGCACAAGATTGCACTGTGTGCTAAATGACAGCACACATTAAGATTTACATGACATTAATCTATTGTCACAGTGCAACTGTTCTTATATAATATCTTCGTATACTTTTTATAACATAACAAGTAAAATCTGCTGCATTTGATGAATATAATATATTTTTATATTATTATATATTATTTTATTGTTATTAACCAATTCGTCAAACAACTCAAGTCAACACGGCGGAGGTTCTGAACGTTTTGGTTCGTTGCAGTTCTGTAAAAAATTTTGTGGACGACACGCTGTGTCCCTTTCCTCTGGGCAACTCAGGTTCGGGAAAAAGGTCCCAAGTTCGGAGAACAGTCTGAGCGTCGAGTATGAATTAGACAGTAGACACCTCCTGTGCTATCCGAGACGCTTCCGCCGCGGCCCGGTCGCGTGACGCGTTTCGTCTGTGTCGTGCATGTCTCACAATGTCACGTGACTGATCTGGTACGGGCAGGGGAGGGTAACATTTCCCCTGAATTCGTGCTGCCTCCCCTCATCGGGCGACTCTGAGTACAACCACGATAGATCGCAGTGTTTCATCGATTTCGTGCTCACATATGCTCGCGTTTCGTGAGCTTAGCATACACGGAAATAACTCCCCACGGGTCATCGCATTAAGTAATCTGACACAGATTGCGGGATCGATGTCCAGGATTGATCTGTCCCGTGGACGCCGCTGCGATTTTAATGACAATCCCTTTGAGCGATGCGCCGATGCATCTTCGGATATCTCTCGGGTTGTTAAGGGTGCCTTCGGCGCGGCGATTTCGTCGCGAACTCAGTAACAAAAGGAACAAAATTTTCCGATTCGATCGAGCGTTATCGCTATCGAGTCCCAGGGAATTCTTAATAGAAAATCTCTCTCTTCCTTCTCGCAGTGAAATTCGATATTTTGCAAAAGCTTGTGTTTGGACTCTTCGGAAATGTGTCTGTAAAATGTCATGTTAGAATTCATAATATTCTCAAGGTCATTGACTTGGATTAATGTTAACCATACATGTATTTAGAGCAAAATGTAAAGAAAATACATTGAATTAGTGGTTTTCATGACGGTAGGTCTGAAAAGATTAAAAAAGTCATTGTAATATATAAAAATTATCTATACATAAAAATAATAAATTTAATGATTTCAACTTTTTTGTTAATCATGCGTGAAATATGCACAGACAATGTTACATGTCTTTGAACTGTAAAAACGATTAAAATGTTTTACCTTATAAAAATGTCAAGGCTCCATTATTAATTAGATTTTGTGCAATTGTTATTTCAGTATGGGCTCGGATAAAAAATTCATAGAATCAATTTCCAGGCAAGTAACTTCATCATTTCAACAAATTGTAAAATGGAAAATATAAAACCGGTCATTTACGTCCATAGGCATACTTTGTTTTCTAAAAAAAATCATGAACGACAAAGAAATTCTAATTACTGTATCCACGAAATACAAAAGGGGTTGAATAATAGTGAATGGTTAATGTCTCATTTAAAAAAAACGACATTTTCGTCTTGCCTGTAATAACTTATTGGAACGCATAATGCATTCGCACAGAAATTCTACTCTTCTCCGAAATTTCCGTAAAACTGTTTTGTTGAGCGCGATGCCTGATTAACGGAGCACAGCGGACGTACCGACGAATTTAGTCTAGTTCGTGCGAGCGTTTGGTCCGAACAGTAATAATAACAGCAAGAAGAAGCTCGAGGGGAGTGTCATGGACCAGCAGCACGGCAAAACCTGGGATGCTGTACAAATAACGCTCGGGGAACACAGTGGAAGTCACTTCCTCATTAACCCGCTGGTAGGTTATGCGCACACATGCCTTCAAAGCATGATTTATAAGCGGTTAGACTCGTGGCCTGGCGTGACACGCATTCAGCGCGGAAACATTAAGCGTCATGTCTGCGGGTGAAACGGAATTCAGCGTTAGAGCGGGCTGACTCGTTCGTTGTTTGACGAAGAAATTGTACTAATCCGCGAACTGCCGATTACCGGCTCTCGGGGCAGCTGTAGGACCGGGTTACCGACTTTTAAACAAAGTTTCCTCGAAACGAATGCCGGGGGAGGAATATTTCTTAATTTGCGATCTACATCCTAACGCAAACTACACGACAGAGCAGCCTATTGTTGGACGACTGGATGTTTGCTCTTCGACTAACTTGTTTACCGCGGCAAAGTCACTATCTAAGAAGGGAACTTCGGCCCTTTGTGCCCTCGAAGTTAGTCGCCCGAGCGAACGTCTTCGCTCGCGCCGCCACTTTGTTCATCCGCGCGTCATCGCTCTTTAAGGGCGTGTCCCCAAATCGTCCAAAAAATAATCACGATCTTGTCAAAGGCGACATTTTCCCTGGGTTTTCTTCTTGTTTTTTTTTTTTAATTATCCGTTCTAACGTTAACGTTGAACCTGACACTGTAAAATGGCAAGTACGCGTTGCCTTATAAAAATATCACATTTGTTTAAACATTCTGTGCTTTCGATTCTTTCATGAATTACAAAAGAAAAAATCTGAAAATATCCTAATGTTAACTGTACATGTTTATAGAGCAAAATGTAAAGAAAATGCATTGAATGCGTAAGAAATTTTATTGATTTTCACTACGGTAGGTCTGAAAAGATGAAAGAAGTCAATGTATTGGGTGATTAAGAAAGTAATTTCGATTTTCACTAATATTTCTTTTTGTTTCAATAACTTCTGTTAAGGTTATAATTTTTTTCTTTCTGAAATTTGATAATAAGATTGCAGAGAGGTTAAAATATTTTATTGATTAAAGTGATTTTTCATATCAAAAATTGGATTTTATTTCACCTTAAAATACCGAAATTACTTTCTTGCCCACCCGATAATATATCAAAATTCTCTACAAATAAAAATAATAAATTGAATAATTTCCAAATACAGAAACATTACCGAGAGAACTTTGGAAATTCTCTATTCGGCAACATTTCGTGTACGCTTTCATTAGTCTGGGGTGCGTTTACACCCCCATACGCAGAGCGAGGATTAAAATGGTGATTTAACGAATCTTCGAGCGCTGTGATATATTGTTTATTGATCGAAACGCTTCGCAACGTTCATATTTTAAAATCGTACAATTCGCGCGAAACGATCGAATAAATCGTGCAACGCACGTAACCGCACGAAGTTTCGGAATTCGTTCGAACCGGAAGACACTCCGGTCGGATAACAGAAGATGCTCGCATGGGTGCTCGTATCTGAGCATTTTATTCATTCGATCGACCACGTGAAATATTTAACGCGTAGCCGAGCTGTTCTCCGTGATGGAACAACCGTCGCGTCGTGTCGCATCAGAGCAAGAGAGAGAGAGAGAGAGAGAGAGAGAGAGAGAGAGAGAGAGAGAGAACAGGGCGAGGGAGAGAGAACTCGTGAGAATGCCGTACACGTCGCGTAAAGTGCACCGCACACGTCCGTCTATATCGATCGGCCTAAATATATCGAGGCGGATTATTAGAGAGAACCTATGCCACGCGGTCTAACTATGGCACGACCGCATTGTTCCTCGGGGTTACAGTGTAAACGTGTCTCTCACGGACTTCGAAAATAAATCGATCGATCGAGGGAACCACGCGTGCTCCCCAGACTCCCGGTACTCTCTCCCTTGCCCTCTATTTTCCTCCGTCTCTTCGCTCTCTCTCTCCCTCTCTCTCCCTCTCGCGTACTCTCTCTTTTCCCCCTCTGCTTCACTCCCGTCGCCGACGTCGTCGTCGTCGTCGTTGGGGAAACTTCGAAATTTTCCGACTATGTATCGCAATCCTGCGCCGCGAGTTTTCGGTCGTAGTATCGGTACAACGTAATATCCGAGAGCAAAGAAAGTTTAATACTTGCGAGGGCAGCCTCGGGGGCTCCTCGGTCCTTCATCGTCGCAATCTCCGTAACTTCGATGCTGAATTTGTGTTTATTTCGTTTGCTAGCTTCCCGACGCACGCCCGGGATCGCATCAATCAAACTCTCCCTCGAAAATATGTATCGACGAAATTGTAAAACGATGTTTTACAATTAAAACGGACTGCGGATTTTTACACGCTGCCTCGATCATTTGGAAGATACAGGATCTTCGAAAACCGTGGATTGAAGAAAAAGCAGCGCCTAATGCCGCAAAATGCCAATGCGAATGTAGTCGTCGTTCGCGGAGTTTTACTGTGGGACAGGCTTTAGGGGTATTAAGGCTGTTGGCGTAGAATTTGCAAACTGGCTGCTATCGATCTCCACATTTACTTTTGGCAGTTATATAGGCCAAAAGTGGTGAAAAAAAACTGAAATTTTTAACACGTTTGATCATTTATAACTCGTAAATCGATTAACCAATTTCGATGAAAAGCGTATGTTACAATGTCCATAGCTTTTTTATACGTCCACCGATTTCAATGAAAGTTTGTACGCGTATACAATTTACTTAGATATACGAAATAAATGTTTTCCATTTTCATTACGAGCACAGATAAAAAATTTAAACAACGCAACCTTTACATTTTGCTTTGCAAATGTGATCAATAATAATTTTTAAAAACAATTATTTACACATTAACTAGTACATTAATCCTCCTAACATCACTAAAAAATCGTATGATCCAATTTTAAAAAAGTTAGGCGGTTTTGAAAAGTGTACGAATACTTTCTACACTCGCTGTAACTGTATTGTGGTGAGATGACAAGAAGGTCCCTGGCAGCAGTGTCGCCAGGTGAGGGGAGAGAGCACGAATTGAGGGGAAAGGTTACCCTCTCTCTCTGCCAGTGCCATACACGTGCACGACAGAGACGAAACGCGTCACGTGACCGGCCAGCGGCGGAAGCGTGGGGAATAGCGGCGTGGAGGGGGAACGGTAAAGTGGGGATACACGTCTTGTTCAGGATACTTTATTGTCATCCCGTCACAGTATCTGAACCAAAGCACACTGGTCCGGACTAGCAGTTTATTTAATGAAACATTACTCGTCTCGTATCGGCATTTAATGTATCTATATTACCGTCTAAAATCCAATTTAAGAAAAACAAAACAGGTATTACAAAATAAACATTTTGTGAATATGAGGTTTTACTGAAAAAATTAAATTTTCTTTTGTAAACCGAATCCATTTAATATTATTTAAAAATGTTGTTTTCCACAGCACTCTCTTACATTCTAAATGCATACCTAAAATTTAGAATTACACTTCGTCATTTATTAAATGAATAATTGTCTAATGAAAGTTGTCCAAGTTGTTTCGCTTTCACATGGAATATCTCCTGAGTTCCAAATAGTTCCGCATTTTTTCAAACTGGAGCATTTTCGGTATACTTTTCCTGTAATTAAGCGAGATGAGTCCAGCTTCAGGAATTGTTGTTGTTTGTAGTGTGACAGACACTTCAGTGAATGTGCTACATATTGCGTTCTAAATGTCCATTACTCTCAAAAGCGATTAAATTAATACGGTTTATTAAATATCGTAATGACGATCATTTGAAAATCAACATTTCATGAATACCATTATGGATATTGTTTATTTGAGAACAATACGCTTTCGCCAGGGTTCGGTCACGTGACGCATCTCTGTCGAGGATGTGTCACAATGCCACGTGACTAATCCGGTACTGACAGAGAGAGAGGGTCGCTTGTTCCCCTGAATTCGAGTCAATTCTCCTCACCTGGCGATTCTGATTCGGACTTGTTCGTCGAAATGTTGGTTCACCAGAGAGACGTATCCACAGCCTAACAGCGAGCTGGCTCGTCTCCTTTTCCCAGGTTTTCTCTTTGCCGCGTTTCCGCTTGATATTCGTTGGCTGAGGGCGTCGAGCAGGATGGCGAGTGGGGCGGGGGGCTGCATTAAGAATGCGCGCGTTAAGAAGAACCCGAAAAAGGTCTCCCCTCGATATCCTTTTCAGGATGAGGTTGCCTCTGAACGGCCTCGTTACGTAACGCTCCCTTTCTGACGCCGGGCTTCGTTTAGAATTCAATTCCAAAATAGGTTACCGTTGCGAACCGGACGAACACCCGCGGCATCCCCCGGAGGCAACGGGAAACGTTCGAAATTAATCGAAGGAAAATCGTCGAAGGATGCAACGGCTCGAATATCCACGGTCGCCAATTCGCTCGAAAACGTGAACAAAATTCGTATCTTTGAACAGAAACAACGGTTGGCGAATATTAAAGTTCTGTTCGAACCGAGTTTAAAACTATTTCCGATAGAGCAATTAAAATTTTATTACGATTTTCAATACCGTACTTACGCTAGCTCGGTTTTTCAACGTTAACTAAAGGCTGATAAATATTGTAAAAGAGGAATGAGAGTAGCTGCATCAGACATACAGTTTAGATCGGAATAACTTTTTTATAAATAGACCAGACGACTTCGATTTCTCTGTAAGGCTAGATGGATTAGTTCAGCAAATGACTAACAAGCATGTTGAAAAAATGCGTTTGGTCGGAACTGTGAAAAAAAGAAAATAGTAAGAGTGAAACAAGTTGTTTACAGTTGTTACAATTTTTTTATCTGGGTCAATAACGAAAATTTGTAAAAATTTGTTTTGTACATTCTTATAAAATATTCTTTATTTCATATTTGTGCAGAAAATATATATTCTGCTATGCTAAACTGATACCGTAATATTTTAATTCTAATCTACAATGTTTACACTTAATATTCTCACTTAATTTGGTTTGTAAATGTTTTAAAATTTTAATTAAAACACGCACGATGTGAATATATAATGATAAAATGTAAATAAAAAACAAAGGATATCCAACGAAATATTAATTTTTTTTGTACCTCGTTTGATGCGTTGAAGTTGTAATTTTTATTGTATACTAAAGTACGGCTGTAAAACCTCTGCAAAATGATCACTTCCTTGAGATTCAAATTACATTAATAAAAAGAAAAAAATAATTTGAATAATGCAAAATTTAAATAAAAATTCAAAAGTATCCAGAATTAATTTCACTAGTGTAAGTTATATGCGTGCTGTAAATTTTATCGAAATTGGTTAATTAGTTTACGAGTCATAAACGATTGAATATGATAAAAATTCCAATTTTTTCACCATTTTCGGCTTATAACTGTCATTTTTATATTAGTTACTCCGATCCGAAGTGTGTGCGATCAATAATGCGATTCGAAAGCGTCGCCAGCCCTAACGAGGATATTCTAGGTTCGCTTTCCCTGCGACAAGACAGGACCTCGCAGTCGACCTTGTAATGTATGCGGGGGAACTGTCTACGAAACGAGACCAGACGGTTGAGCCAAGACGTTCCTCGACGAGTTCTCGTAAAAACGAGACGCCTGCCGCGCCGAGAGGACGCGGCCAGACTCGTTTCGTCAGATTGAAAGGAATCTGAAGAGTAGCCAGACACGCAGGGGACGGAAACGGAACAATAAGTTGTTAGTTGTGGGAACGAGCCGCGCGGACTTCTCTCTGTCATTTTCTAACACGTCCGCGTGGCTTTCGAGGGTCATTCGAACCCTTCACCTGCGGGCCTGTTTTGCGGCTTGCATATTGTTGCTTGCGAAAAAACGAGAGGCTCCGCAAGAGGGTAACATGCTCGACGTTCTCATCCCCCGGTCATTGAAATGGGACTGCGTTTTTAACCCTTTGCGGTCCAGCGTGTTTTTTCGCTTTTGCTTCGGAAATTGCTGCTAAATGCTGCGGCTCAATTATATTCCTATAGGTAGCGTTGTTAACCTATTTAGAACATTTAAGAAACATCAAAATTGTTCTTACGTGCCATATAATTCTGACATCACTGCCTAATATAATAGAAATATATGTGGAAGCGGTAATATATAGCGATAATGCAAATATAATGGATTAGTAATATATTAGGGGGACCGAAAAGTAATCAACATTCCTTCGATGAGCTCATTCACAGTCAGTTTGTGTCGAAGGACTTTTTTAAAAAGGGAATCGAACAACTACCTTTACGCTGGCAAAAAGTGTTAGAAAATGATGGAAATTATTTTGTTCATTAATATTTCAGATTTTTTTTAATAAATAAATGTTTTTCGCCAGCAAAAAAAAACATTTTGATTACTTTTCGGTCCCCCAAATATATGAAAAATAAAAATTTCGTGTATCAATTGCAAGCAGAGCCGGCCCAAGGCACGATGCAAGCGATCCACAGCATCGGGACCATACAAGATTATTTTTTAAAAATAAAATGTATGTTTATGGAACCCTTTAGGACATTGGAATCCCAGGGTTCCGTGGAACACGGTTTGCATAATGATCTAGGAGAATCCAGAACAATGGCGGAACAACAACACTACTTTATTGAATTTTTACAATTCTCCTTCCTGAAAAGCATTAAAAATCTCGATGCTACAAAAATATCGAAAGAAAAATGGGAGCCCAAAATTATATTTTTCGAGGGGTTGGGGTGAAAATTTGTAGTTCCGCCACTGGTCCAGATTCCGGGAGTTTCGTCCAGACCCGCGGGTTCTGTTCGGAGGAAGTCGGCACTGAACGGCAGCTGCGAGCTCGAACAAATTGAAGCGACGCGACGTACGCGAGCAGCCGCTGTTCAAGAGACCACTTTAACGATATTAAGTTATGAGTAGAATCTCGCGGCCAATAGCATTATGAAGCTTGTCTCGCTCTTCCGGTGTCGAAATTAATTTATACAGCGAGCCGACGTTATCGCGAGGAAAGAAGCTCGCGCGCGCGAGAGAGAATTCCGCTGGAGAATTTCGCTTCACGGGGTTGGGAAGCAAGAAAATTGGAAAGAACGGATGTTGCACGCGCCGAATGACCCAGCACTGGCGCGTGAAATACGCGAAACGCTCGGCTGCAACCAAGTTCGACGGCGAAGCGATCGAGTGGTCGGGTCGCTGCTCCTATCGAAAGGCGAATTGATAATGCGACGCGGGTCAGGCGTGGCCAGAAATTCAGTTTCAGATTGCACTGGGTCCGTGTGCTCGAGAGTCGACGACGCGACGCGGCGAAGAAACTATGGGAGAGGTTCTCTAATTAACTGTTTGATTACTTCAATTGGAATTCATCAATTTCACGCGATCTAGGATAAAAGCGGTAGAAGCGTTCCGAACGCATTACCATAAACTTCTCGCGTCCGGGAGTCTGTCGGTAACTAATTTTTCATTCGACAGAATCTATGTCAAGTGAGCAATTATGGCCGAGGGTTGGCGCTGTTCTTCCGCGAGATTCCTTCAGGACAAACACGAGAAGCGACGCAGGCTACGTATCAAACGGAATATTTAATAGCTCGGCTGGCTTCCATTAATCAGGCCAGAGTCGCCGGGTGAGGGGAGGGAGCACGAATTCAGGAGGAAAAGTTACCCCCTCTCTGCCGATAGCGGACACATGCACGACAGAGACGAAACGCGTCACGTGACGCGTGGGGAATAGCGTCGTGGAGGGGGAACGGTAGAGTGGGGACACGAGCCTTAATCTGACGACTGTGTATCAGGCTGCTTTCTCGCGCTATTATAGTTCCACCCCAAGGTTCTGCCTATTTAAACGGACGGAAAATCCTTTATTCCTCCACCCCGCCCCCTCCCCCCGGCCGGACGAAACTATAAAACCCGACGTTCCAGCCTTTGTGCTTCTATTCGGTCGGTTATGGTCAACGTATGCTTTATTTCGGTTCCGTTTCACTGTCGCATTTTAATTTTATCGTGCTCTAATATCGCAGGATTTAATTTCCGTGTTTCACACCACTTTGGTTTTTCGGCGGCGTGCACTGTTAAAGAGGAGATACAGAGAGGAGAGATGAAGAGAGAAAAAAAGAGAGAGAGAGGAGGGGGACGGGGAGGAAGACATACCGGAGAGCGCGAGGATCGCGAGAACGATAACATTGTGAGAGCGCCACGGCATTTTTTGCGACCCACTTCCGGAGCACGCCAATTTCGAAGCGAGTCGTGTGTACGTGACCCGACAAAAAGGAAAATTAATTCCAACCCCCGCGTCTACCATCGCGCTCGGTTTCCACCCGTTTAATGCGTTTTTTCCGGGTTCCATTCCAAAGTTTCCCGATGGTAATGGTGGGAATGGGCTGCAGCCACGAGTCGGGGCTCTAACAACGGGGATGAACCGTTGATCGATCCCTTGGATCCCCCACGAGAAGAAGAATGGAAGATTATTCCTCTGGGGAAACCGGGTGGCGGACGGAGGCCCGTTTAGGATCGCTCACAATGCGGAAGTGCCATTTTCTGGAGCTTTATTCAACTATATTCACTTCTTAGATTCATGAAAAAACTGAGCCGGATGATTAGGGCGACGGCTCCTACGTTATGATCACGGGATTTATCCCACCATCGTGAAATAGGCAGCTGATTGACAATTTCTTAACAATTTCGATCAGAATATTCCATAGTTCGAATGTTGAGCCCAGATATGGTGAACCTGTTGAAACGTTACCTCCTCGCCAATTTTAATGTGTTTTATATATGTAGACAAAGTCGCCGTTCAAAACAACTTTTCGGTGGTCGGCTTTAGTTTACGAGATATTTGCAAAAATAGTTGCTATACGCGAATATATTATATAAAATTATTCTTTTACTAATTAACTCCTCGAAAAAGTACAAATCTTATGGTCGAACGTCAAAGAAAGTTATCATTTCTTTTTTTTACAGCGTTCGAATATTAATTGGAGTCACTGGACGTGAATGTTAGACATCCATTTGTCTTAACTCGAAATACAATTTTCCTTTGCTGTTATCGAAACGGTAAAACAACGGTACAATAAATTGGTCTGCTAGGAGATTAAGGATAAAAAGAAGTTCCAACGATTGAAATTGTCAAGGAAACAATAGGGGAAAGGGGTTATAACACGGTTTCGATGGAACACGAAAGATGGCGGCTACGTTAGAAGAGGGCGAGCATGGCAGCGGTTCCGATCGACGCGTGAAAAAGAGAGAGCAATTTGTCGAGTCTGTTAACGGGCGAATCAGCCCTTAACGAGTCAGGATTCCATCGCCTAATGAATTACCGTTGGGTCGTTATCTAAACCGCCGTAATTAACCGCGTTCATCCCCCGGCAGCTCGTAAACGCCAAGTTCAGGTCCTGGGCCAGCCGTTCGGCGTCCCAGGCCGCCGTGCAGCTACCTGGATCTTTGATCGTCGTATGCCGAGAGGGTGCTCGGCTGCGCCGGAATTATGCAATTTCACGGTCGATCGTCGGTCCGTCTGGACTCGGCACGGCTCGCGGAACAATGCTGCGACAACGACAACGACACACGGTGTGTGTGGCTCTCTCGTGATCCCGACGCGACGCAGCACAGCACGTGTCGCTGCCGCCACGTAAGAACCCTCCTGGCTTGGTCGAGACGCGACGTTCAGACCGTGGAACGAGCAGACGTCAGATAAAAACGGGAAGGAAACGTGGGCAGACCGCCAGAGAATCTGACTCTTCTGCTTCTCGCGGTGGCAATGACTCATCTCGCGCGAGCTGTCCGCCATCGCCGGCCAAAAATATGCTGGCCGGAGCAGACGCTGACGAACTCTGCGCCACCGAACATTGACGGACGGCGTGGCGACCGTCGTTCGACTGTCCCCACTTACAACCACCGGCAATTTAACGCAAGAGCTACCAACAATTAAGGCGAAGCGATTTCTACCAGTCGAGACCTGGTCTTTAAAAAATACGTGATAATAGAATATTTTTATATGTTTATTGATTTATTACTCTCTTACAAATGGAATTCCGTGTCATGGAATTATAACTACTACTGTTTTGCCATTTTTAGGGCTTGCAAAGTAATGCTATTTGGTCCCCTCCCCACTTCTCTCCCTCTTCCACTCTCACTATCGCCTAATTTCAGCGGAATCTACTTTTTATTACGGTAGGTTCCGAATCACCTATTTTAGGGCTTGTAAAATACGTTATGTAAAAAAGAATTAGGACCTATTAATAAGAGGAACGAACATCCAAAGACACTTTATATGAACGATGCTAATCAATTTTCATCAGTTACGGCGCCATTGAAAATGCATCTCCATATTCCCACTGGCTGAATAGCTGTGTCTTTTAATAATACATTTACCACAGTTGAAAGACGCGCTGTTAGAATGTAAATCGACACAGAGTCGCCAGATTAACACTAGAACTACCAACAGTTAAGAAGCTATTTCTACCGAAATCAGTCGAAATAACTGGTCTTCAAAGAATACGTAATACTAGAATATTTTTGTATTTATCGATTTATTACTAAAAGGAATACCATGTCTTGGAAAACCGGAATATTCAATCCATTTCTAATAAATTATATGCGATGTATATTCTATATAGAAACGCAAGTGAAGCATTTATACGGCTACATTTAGGCGGGCCACCCTGTACAAGCTATAAAGTATGGAATAATGGCTAGAACTATTAAAGATTTTATATCTTAACATTTTGTGGCTCCTCGCAGGGGATCCTTCGGTTCAGCTGCTGTATAAAACTCAAATGGAATTTCGGTTCACCTTGGACGGTCTAGCAGTTTCAGCTTTGTGATTAGCAGTAGTTCTTTGCACGTAGCGCCGGAGCTGTCATTATTCTTGTATGGTGCACGAGAGCCATCGTTGCTCCGCAATTCCGCTCCCTCGTGTTACTTAACGAGTCTTGCTGGTCGTGTGCACGTGATCGTAATCGAATGAAACCCGAGCAGCGCTGCAGAGCGCATCAGCGAGAAAAATTACGTACCATCCGTGCCACGATTCTTGTCTTTCCCCGCGAAAGCCTCCTGTGGATCGGTCAACGCATACGAAATTCATGCGCTCCGATCCCCTCCCCCCTCCCCACCTGCGAAGTTGAATCGTTCACGCGGAGCTGCACGCAAAACGATTGAAATGTGCAAACATATCTTTCATCTTTGCCAACTTGTCTATAGAGTCCCCGCAACCGACACACCTTCGTGTTCACGCGCAACAGTAATCTTTCTATGCACTCGATAAAAGCTCTCCTCATCGTTGCCGTGATTTAATCGTACCTCGTTGGTCGATATAAACTGCTGCTAAACTCGTGTCTCCTGTAGTTTAGAAATTCTCCAACTCTGTACTCCGTGTTCCGCTACTGTGTGCCGCGGATAATTTCCGACGCGAAGTTTCTTTAACGCGCTCCATTTTGTGTCTCGGATATAATGTTTTTTCGCTGTGATCGATCGTTGTTTAAATTACGATATCACGAACAATATATCGAGTTCACCCTTAACTAGTGTACCGGGGTCTCTCACGACCTCCACGAAATTTCTGTACGCTAGTTTTCGCTACTGTTACAAATATTTTTTAGAACATTTTCTTTAGAACCTAAAATAAATTCATAGAAAATTTTAGATACGTCCTAGGATGATACTTCGCAATCTGATTAAACACTATACCGCTCAACACCGAACCTACCATTTTCGATCAAATGACCGGTTTTATATTTTCCACTTTACAATTATTGAAATTATGAACTTACTTAAAGTTAAAGGATGAAAATAGCAGTAAATCTAAATAAATGGCAAGGCTCTATTTATAAGGTAAAAGCTTTTTAGTTTTAGTTTATAAGGTAAAACATTTTTGTAATTGCTTTTAGTGCTCAGCAAATTTAGTGTTAAGGGTTAAAGTGTTAAACAGAACAAGGGCGCCTTGAACTACAGACCTAACCCTATTTTCTATAGCCTGTTTCAGTAAATGTTCACGGAATTGTCGAAAGAATCTAGTGCAGCACATCTGGCAGTCTGACTAAACAGGCTTAATATTACTTGATTGTCTTTTATAGGTCCCGAACTGAATGGATTCGCAGCTACTGGAGCATCGGCAACGTCGAATCTCGTTCGACGTCGTCGTAAGCTGCGAAGTCGTAATTATTGAAAAAAATTATTGTTGCTGATCAAGAACGAGAGGGGAAGCAGCAACGATCGCCTCGGAAGACGAACCAAGTTCTGCGAAAGACGCGTGACTTGGCCCGACATTATATAAATATGCGACGGGCTTCGCGAACAGCTAACATATTGATCCAGCCGACGTCCTCGAAGGCGATGCGTACACGTCTCGTTCAAGGAAACGCAGAAGATTTCCGAACTGGCGACTTGGGACTTGTTGCGACGACGATTGTGAATGGCTTGGATCGCTACGATTGGCAACGAAGACGTACGTCTATTACGTACGCGCTCGTTGTAATTGAATTCTAATCGTCCGATGACGAGCGTTGCACGGTTACATCGGACTCTCGCGTAATCGCTTCCCTTCGACGAAGCGATTCCACGCGACGAGACGAGACCAGACGCGTCTAAAGTGTTCACGGGAATCGGTGGCTCCCCCTCGGATGCGCGCATTTTTGGCCAATCGATAAGCACGTTTGTTACGCTACGTGTCGGGAAAGTACGTCGGAAAAAAACGAGTCCTCCTCCGTTGGCCACACGTAGATCGATAGCCCTCCGATGACGCGGGAATCCCAGTGAAACTCGCTCGGAACACGGCGACCCGACTAGGCGACCCGATTCCCCTTCGAAAATCTATATTCCATCGAAACCGAAGCCTGCACCGGAGAAGAGACCTCGGCTCTCGGTTCTCGGTTCTGTTGCAAAAAGATCGCGACGATCCCAAAGAAAAGAGTATATGTATATATATATACATATAATATATATATATCTAACGGTGGCAGCGATTCGACCTAATCGCTTCGACCTAAATTCCACGCGCGCGCGGACGTCATCGGGAAAAGGGGGCGAGGAGAACTCGCGCGCGTAAGGGTGTCGGAATCGTTAAGGGAAAACCGTGCTCGCAGGGAACCGCGATCGCGGCGCTCGTAATCGCAGCACGTAATCGCGGCGTTGAGCGAGTTCTTTTTTCTTTTTATTCGCGCGACAACGATACCAACCGACAAACGAGAGAACGCGACGGACACAGGGTGGAAAGGAAAATCTGCAGTGTCGCGACGACTGACTGACCTGGTTCTCGGAGTTGAGCAGCTTCAGCTGTTCGTTGATCAGGCTGTACTTGGTGCTTTCTTCCTTCCTCAACGCTCTCTCCTTCTTAAGCTCGGGACTCCAGAAGGTCTTGATGCTGTGCATCGAGCTGCCGAGCTTTTGGTTCGTCAGCTCGAGCTCCTTCTTGAGGTTCCCGAGCTCTCGTTGGAGATCGTTGTTCTGGTGTTGCAGCTCGCCGATGTAGCCCCCGCTGTCCCGCAGCATGTGCGGGTTCGGGCTCTGCCTGGCCGATCTCGATCCGTACATCTCATCCTCGAGGTAGAGTCCACGGTCCCGACTACGTTCCCGGATCGGCACGAACTCGCGATCGTGATCGAGGATCCCCGCTGACGCGCGATCGAGGCTGGTATACCTCGCCGACATGCCCGCCGAGCTGGACATGGCGGGTCTCGAGGCGCTTCTGGATCTGTGATGTCCGCCCCCACCGCCCCCGGTTGACATACTCCTGCCCCTCTCCTCGAGCATCACGGGACTGCCGAGGTCCTCGTCGCGGGAGTAGTACGGGCTGCCCAGCTGATGGTGATGGTAGCTGCCGTATCCGAGGTGCTCCGGCGAGTTGTTCCCGCTACGAGTTCCCGCTACTCTCTTCCGACCCAACGGACTGCCGCGACCGCTCGCGTAGCTCCGCGACGGGCTACGGTCGACGGTCGGCAGCTCTGTCATGCGACGATTGCTCCTCGGAGAACGCGTGCCGCCTCCTGGCCCGACCACTCCGCTTCCGCTCGAGTACGGTTCTCTAGACATTCTTTCTGGATACGTTTCTGGTTTCTACACACCGCTCCGCAACACGCACACCGCGCGCGCAATGGCTTTACACGATTCTACGACCGTCTCGCCCTCCTCTTCTCTATCTTCTCTCCGCTCTCGCAATTCCGTGAGTTTCCTGTTGTTTTAATATTTTCTCTTCTTTTTATTTAATTTATTTTATTTTATTTTATTTTTCTATTTTGGTCGTGTCGCGTCTGCTTCTCCGCGAGCAGAGCTTATTCTTTCTGCTCTAATCGTCAGTCTTGTGAGTTTATTTGTTTGTTTGTTCGTATGTATGTATGTATGTTTGTTTGTTCGATAGACGACCGGCTCTACGAATCGGTGAAAAATTGGTACCCCGGTCTTTCTTTGTGTGGCTATAGCGCTAGTTCGTGACGATGATTTCTATGCAGTGGTTCGGGACGATCTTTCTCGATATATCCTATGTACTCTGGTGATATTTTTCTTAGTTCTAGGTCCTTCGATCCTTGCCCCCCTCCCCTGTGGTTATTTCACGTCGATGACGGACGAGCGTCTCTTCGACATCGTGGCACGTCGTGGTTAGCTTCGGAGCTCGCTCCCCTGACGCCTCACGCTTCGCGCTTCGCGACTCCTCTCGAGAATGATCGGGCACGCGTGTGCGGAGGTCGATCCTCGGCGTTCCGTGCTGCGTTTCCACTCGACCGTTCGCGATTTGTCTCGTGCCCCGAACGACGACGATGGCCGGTCGCGATCGCCTCGACTCGACTCGATCGGTCCCGAGAATCCCGGTCGCCCAATTTCGGGCGCAACGTGGCGGCGTGCCGGCGTCCGAGCCGTTCTACTCTACGCGGAAACGTTGGTTCGCGGCCGACGGGCATCGACAACGCCTAACCTAACGCGTCGATCGACGGATACTATAATTTCGCTCGGCGATCGATCATCGTTCGCGGAGTTCCACCTTTGTTCTGGCAGCGAACGCGTGAACAGGCTAGGCAAGCGAGTAGGCAGGCAAGTAGTCAGGCAGTCGGGCAGGCAGTCGGTCGGACAGGCAGGAAAGTAGTCAGTCGGTCTGTCCGTGAGCGAGCGAGTCAGTCGGTCAGCCAGTCGGCCAGTCGCAGCCCGAACCTCTTCCGTACTCGTTCACGGGGATCCCCCGACACGTTAGTCGCACGCGTGGTTCGTGTTCGCGCGTGTGCGAATGTGTGCGTGAGGTCACGACCCTCGTACTCGACGATCGATCTTTGACCTTCTTTCGCCGGCAAAGCCCATCGAGTGGCGGAGATGAATCGAGAGAGATCGAGGGGCGGTGGGCGGAGGGTTGTGGGAATCTGGGGGAAGAGAGAGAGAAAGAGAGGACGATCCCGTTCCCTCGAATCCGTGCTCTCCGGACCGATACCTGTCTCCGTTCTTCCCTCTTTCTCCGCGTCTGCCGATCTCTCCTCTCTCCCTCGTCCTCCGGCGTCGGATCCTCAGGACGAGGGTGAGTCCTCCTTGCGATCGTTCGACTCGCGGGACCGTCGGCGCGTGCGTGAGTGCGCGCGTACGCGAGTATTTTACGCGCGTATGTTTACCAGCCGCGTCTCTACGCGCGGCGCGGCGTCCCCGTTTCGCGAAACCCGCACCTCGACTCCCTCCTTATCGATCTCATCCTCGCTTCCGTCTCTTCTCTCTGGTCCCGTCGACGCGTCGTCTCGTCTCTTCTCGAATCCGATGCTGCTGCTGCTGCCGCTACTGGTACCGGTGATGGTGCTGCCGCTCCTGCTCCTGCTGCTGCTGCTGCAGTCGTTTCCTCGATAATCCGCCCTCCGTACGTTCCTCTTCCTTTCTTCCTGTCTTACCGTCTTCTCTTCGCGTTTCCCTATCCTCGCCGGGACGCCGACCACGACCAAGACCAACGTTCTACCGACCGATCCAACCTACCGCCCGAACCTCCACTATCCACCATCCACCACGACTTGGCACCGCCACTTCCGTGCACCACTCTCTTTCTCTCCCACTCTGTCTCTCTCTCTCTCTCTCTTTCTCTCTCTTTTGCTCTCTATATCGTGTGTTCTCTCTTCCTCGTGTTCTGTGTGTGCCGCCACCAGTCGCCGGCGCGCACACACCTACGCACCCTCTGTCTCTCCTTTTCTCCCTCGTGACTCGCCCCGTTCGTACGCTGGCTGGCTGGCTCGCTCGCTCGCTCTCTCACTCCTCGTTTTCCACCCTTGCTCTCGATCGAGCCGTTGACCGGCGTTCCGTGTACCGAGTGTACCGGCCGCGTACCATCCACTCTCGACTCGACTGGACTCGAACCGACCCGATCCGACGCGATCAGAGAGAGCTATTCCGTGCCGTGTCGCGTGTCGCGCGTCGTGTATCGTGCGAGCACACCGGTCTCTCCCACGAGCGTGCCGGAAAACGCGCTTTCGATCAACCGGCCAACCACCTCGCACCAAACGGAGAGCCGCGCCACCACGGAACCGCGCGCACTGACAGACTACTCTAATATGAGCCGAGTGAAACACCCTTTCGCTTCACCGCCGCCGGCTCCTCGCTTTCTCGCTTCTTCTCTGTCTCGCTCACTCTCTCCTCTCTCTCTCTCCCTCCCTGTTTCTCCTTCTATCACCGGCGTAACCGGCGCTTTCTCTTTCCCTCTCCGTCTGTCTATCCACCGGTCTCTCACTCTGGTTCGCCGCCACCACGACCATCCACCAGCACAACCACCCACCCGCCAACGCTGTAAAAGCTCCCTATCCCCCCGTACACGAGCGCGTCGCGTGTACGCACGCCACTACGAAACTCTCACCACCACCCGGCTACTACTACTAGCAGCGATTAAAGTCGACCGCGCCGGCAGCGCCCTCCGCCGACGTCATCGGCGTCGTTTACGACCGACTACTACTATCACGACACCGGCGCCTCCGCTCGATTCTGCTCCGAAATCACCCCGCCATACCATACAGTCCGAGAGAGAGCCTCCCCTCGGCTCGATCCTCCCCACCATGCCAGCTCCGAGGAACCCTCCCTATCGCGCAGATGCGACCGTGCCGGATCCATGCCGCCGCGCCGCCCCGCGACGCGCAGCATCGCCAGATTTTCGGACGACAGCCCCTCACCTCCCCCTCCCATTCTTCCTTCCTTCCTTCCTTCCTCCTTTCTCACGTTTTTATTTCATTCCGTTTATTTATACACGGAGAACTCTTGGCCCTCCTCTCTTCCTCCCTCCACCATCCCTTGTTACGCAGCCGGACCGTGCGCGACACCTGGCTCGAACTTCCCAAAACGCGCATAGAAATCCCATGCGAAAGGCACGGAAGATCGGACGGACGACGGCGTGAAGACGTTAGCGTGATCGCGTCGTCGCGTGCATGGGTACGGGCATCCCGGATGATAAGACCGGTGTTGTAAAGTTGGAGATGGTGGAGAAGCTTTTTATCCGCTCGCTATCGTCCTATTGTCTGCCCGTTTATATGTTCGCCGGTAAAATTTAATGGATTAAGTTCCTCCGGGTCGTTCAGCCTCGAGGAAACGGCTCCGACAAACGGTGATAGGAGGAGGGTGGGAGTAAGTTTCATTCGGAATCGACGAATCTTTGTTTACGGGTTGTCCGGGATAGCTCGGGGAACACGAGACGAAAAGGAGGACGCTCGCGACGAGAGAACCCCTACCGCGTTCCGTCGTGTGTCGTCTTTTTTTATCTTGGATACGAGTGTCCTCATTATAGAGCTCGCGCGCCGGGGGTGACTTTTTTTCCCTCCCCCTTGGTTTTCCCTCGAATAGCGACCGCATTCATTCATCTTCTGGGCAGAACATTCCCGTTTGAAGGACGGCCTGATTCTAATTCTTGACCACCCGTGACACGTCCCTCTTGACCTCCCTCGTTAGAATGTAGAACGAGCCGTAACCCGTACGTAGGCATGTATTTCGTTAAGCTGGCAGGGTGGCAGAACCTTGAAACGTTATCTCTTGTAAACAGAGAACAAGCTAGCAACGCGCGTGTCGCACACATACGAAAACTACGGGCAAATCATCGGAGATGGCGGAAGCCTGCGAGCCCACTCGGCACGTGCTCAGTTTTACGTGCAGAAAGCGTTTTTATCTACATAACACGACTCTGTCGTCGACCCGGTGTACGACATCGCAATCAATGAAGCTACGATTCACCGAGCAGTGCCGTACCAATTCGTGGTCCCTCGGCGTCGTCGTCCGCGGTCTCACGAAACCGGAAGCTCGTTCGATGATTGCGCACGTGCACTGAAAGCTGTATTATCTCAATCAAGAATTTTATACGTTTGCCGGAAACCCGCTAGTGTCGTTCCGACCGAATCTAATCAAGTATCTACTTCATCTCTCTGGTTCCTATTCATTGATTAACGACTGAAATACTATTTTTCTTTTAGCGATGTCACCCATTGGAGAAAATATTTCATTAAATTATTTTAAAAAGTTCTAATCACTGGAGCTGTGAGATCGGTTATAAAGAAAGGGGTTCATTTGATGTAGGTAAATCAAATATTTTGCTGTCTCTGAAATAGAAAACTGATCAACTTTCTCGAACTACAGTTAACTCTATTATTCTCGTTTGGTATTGCACTTATTCTTTAACGCTAGATCTGCAAAGTGCCTGTTTCGTATTATCCTGTAAAATAACAAAAGTGTATTGAATCTTTTTTTACAATTGTAATATACAATATCCAGAGAAATAAATTTATTAAATAATTCTACACTTCTGCAATAACCGTAGCTTACTTTGTTCACAACCAGCGTCACATATGTGTGACTATTTTATATTATTCTATAAAATAACAAAAATTTATTCAGTCAAATTTATATCAATTTTATTATATATACAGAGAAATAAATTTATTAAACAATTCTCCACCTCTACAATAATTAACTTGTTTCCAACGAGTGTCACGTATGTGTGACGATTTCGTATTTCACAATGAAAACCAAATTAATGTATTCTATTCGGAGAATTTATAACTTTTTTATGATAAAAGGTATCTGTTTTCACGTTTTACAAGAGGATACATTCCATTCAATGGAACCTTGTAAATATGAAGGCAATTGCTGAAATAATTGGTGGTTGTGAACATGTAAAAACATTGCGAATCTGTCATTTTGATAGGTCTCATGGTGCCAGCGATAATGTACTTGCGTGTCACTCGACCATTTTAACCCCTTGTACTGTAACATCGTGTCAGACTCGTGATGAAGATTTCGAACCGAATCTGCTAAATACGTATATTATTAATTTCCCTGAAACAGAAATAAAATTCTATTTTTAGTTATATAGCCTTTGGAGAATATATACAATAAATATAAACTTTCTTGCTCGTCCAAGAAAATTATAAACGAAAAAGAAGCCACATAAATATCCCCTTCAGCTGCGTTCGTTTAAATAATAAATTGTATTTCATATTTAATTCTACAGTTTTGGAAGACAATGCAAATATACACTTACAGTCGACAATGTTGCCTATAATATTGCTAAACCCACATTTGCAATTGACAAATATGAATACCTCTTAAAGATAATAAAAGATCAGTGTAGTTAGATTATCATTTAGAAATTAACTGTTTCAATCTTTTATCGATGTATGCGTCTATTAGTTTGTTCATCCAGTGTATATTGAAAAAAAATATCTGTCAGTGAAAAAGGTCGAAAATGATCTTGACAAAAACAAAATATTCTCTGCAGCGTATTGGTCGGTCGAACTGCATACAAAATGTCTTTTATATCATGATATATATTTAGGTGGCTACCATTAAATTTGGCCAGCCTGTACACCGTAGTGCATCGGGTCGAAATGGAATAACCCTTTTATTTTTTTCCGGACGGTCTAGTGGTTTTTGGGCCAGCCTGTATCCACGAAATAAATTGCTTCTGTCCGGTTTTTCCGGGTGGCTAGAATTTTCGCAAATTCTCCGCTCCAGATAGCGAAAAGCGTTCGTCCGATGGGTGGCTCGTCGCCGCACCGGACGAAAAGTTGGAAATCGTTGTCGTGGCTCGCGGAAGACGAAGGAAATGCGCAAGCCCGTATTTTACGATCGTCCGGCGTGGCTTCTTTGATAACACAAGCGTTACGAAAGCTTTCGCCCCCATCCGCCCCGGTTCCCCGCCGAGCTTTTTCATTCCTCCGCACCGCAGGCTAATCTCCGGTAGGTGGGGAACGGGGGGTTGAACCCTGCTACTTTGAATTTCGAGTATCGTTTAATAAAACCTTGTTGACCCAACGACTTAGGGGTCCCGTAGGATCTGTCAAATAGAGACTGTCCCGGAATATGTGCATACATACAGGTTGTCCCAAAAAGTGTCGTTGAAAGGGGCGGTTCCTGAGGTCATTTGACGAAACTTTTTCCTTAGCGGAAATCTCCTTCTCGGCTTCGTTACGGAGTTATCAACGAAAAACGCGGGCCAATCAGAGCGTGGCTACTATGGACGGATTCCGGCTCGGCCAACGCCGATGGCCCGCTCTGCTGTAACCGCGCTCCGATTGGTCCACGTTTTTCGCTAATAACTCCTCGACAAAGCCGAGGCGGAAATTTTCGATGAGGAAAAAGTTACTTCAAATGACTTCGGGAACCACCACCTTCAAGGTTCTCCGGTATTTTTGGCACACCCTGTATAATACGACCGTCAGGCGAGATTGTTCCGTTCGGATGTCCGTTTCTCGCGGATCAAACCTGCCAGACCGATGTTTAGCCTTCGACAAGTTCATTCTATGAAGCTGGAAGACGAATGGCTTGTTATTACCTCCACTACGCGGAGGATAATTAATTCAACCTCCGCACTCGTTCATTTGGCGCACGTACTCGAGATAATTGCATCTATCTAGATTTCGCGGCGTGTCGTGCGAGAGTATCAGGACTATCTCCGCGAGACTGCTGCGAACGGATAATCCTTTTTAATCCTCCGACTATACGTCCCAAGCATAAACTAGTGCGATGAAGTCGATTGTTTATTTAACAGAAGAGTCTGTAATTCAGACACAAGTCTAAGCACTTGTTTTTCACACTTCTATCGGGAGTCCTCGATTGTCCACCTTCATGTTTTTTTTTTAAATAATGTCTATATATTCTTACATTCTTATTGTTTTTCCAGTATACATAAGAATACATAAAAATGAGTTACATATAATTATTGTACAATTGTATTGTGCATAAAAATGATTCTTACGTAATACGTATTTTTTCAAAAGAAATGTATTTCACATAGTAATATACACGAATATTGAATTTTTCCAATAAATTTCGCATTGTAACTGGTGGACAAATGGCAAAATTTTCGACAAAAATCCAAATTTGTTTACGAATGTATTTATATATTGATAATTATTCTCAGAAAATGGAATTTAACAACACAACTAATTTTAAAAAGAAATTAACAAATTTCCTACACTAGATCATAAAGAACAGGTATAGGCACTTATTAAAAATTTATAAAATGAAGTGTAGCAGTTAGTTGCAAACAATACTATAAAATTCTTAAACTGTAACAAGTAATATACTCGAATATGTAAGCATCTCAGGATATATTTTGCCGTTTTTGTAATATGTTAATTTGAAGTTTTATGTGCAAGTAATAAATAAAATCACCGTTGAAAATTTATACAAACAATAAATCTACTTTATTAAATGTAAAAAGAATGCATATACATTGGTGAACAGTTTCCATTATAGAGAATTGCAACAATGATCTACAATTAATGTAATATCACTCGAATTTTGGCACTCTGAGTGTGCGGCACGTGGCAAAATTTTTTACAAAAACCTAAATTTGGTTACTAATGTACATTATTCACAAAAAAATGAAATTTAACAATAAAATTAATCAATTAAAAAAAAATTAACAATACTTATACATAAAAATGATTGTCATATGATTAATAATATCAATTTCCTCCTAATATGCAGTGTTGCCAAAGGAATTTATCGTGCATCATAATATACACGTGCATAGAGATATGCCAGGTTTGTCCGCACTGTCGCGACAGTCCCCTACAATATTCCTGAGACACCCTGTGATTCCACTCATTCGAAATATAAATCGATGAAAACGTGAACGTGAAAAGAAGAGAAAAAAAGGGAATTTACTTCTCGAGACGAACGAACGAATTAAAGCAACTCGGCGCCTGGCAGAATTCGTAGAAATCGCGGAGGCGTGAGCGGCTCTAATTCGTTCGGGATCGTGACTGTAATGGTTTCCGCGGAAGTGGGCGCAATCTGGGCGCGAATGATGCACGCCACGGGCAATAGGAAATTTTGCATTGAATGCAAATGCTTCTATGCACATTGCAGTGACACGCGCGACAATAGATGTTGCGACGCGCGGCGATTTATTGTGAGAGAGACAATCAGCCGTGAGCGTAGTACGTACCCTTAACGGTCTCGGCGTTTATTATTTATACAGCGCTGAGCAGAGCCTCGCCAAACTAATCGCCGTCATCGCGCGATTTCTGCGCGCGATCGCCGCACGCCGACCAGAAGATATTCCACTTTAATACAGGCGGTAATCGTAACGATCCATCGCATTGCATCGCATCGCATCGCATCGGCGTCCGCATCCGATAATGCGAGCGATCGTCGACCTTTGCACTCTCGGCTGCTGCCTCCCTGCACCGCCTCGATATTGCCGGCGATATCGCGAACGGATCGCGCACTCCGACCAGCCTCGTTCTCCAATTAATTTTGAAACGGTGCGTGCATGCGTCGTTCGAAACGCACCCGGCCAAACGCAGCACTGTTCGCATAGATTCGCAAACTTTCGAGTCCGGAAGTCAAATTATTACAGGGCAACGCGTAATTTTTCGAGCAATCGACTCGAACTCGACGAAATCAGAGATAGACACCGAAATCTTTTGCTACCCGATAGCAGGGGCGGAATTATAATATCGCAAGACCCTGAAACGCGGGGGAGGGGAGTGTAATCGCATGGTGCCGAAAATTTTTGCATTTATTACCTTGTAGTTTTACTAACATTATCTCTAATTTCTTTTTTATGCAATGTAAGTTTTCTTTCCTGATATAAATTGGTTTTTTATGTAATATAAGTTTTTACTCTAGACTGAGAATACACCGATCTGTCGAAACCGAGCATAAAAAATTGGACATTCCATTTACAAAAAAAAACAAAGTCGATCTTCAAATCTCCGAAACGCTTCCACCTTTAAAAAAAATAGATACATTACATAATGTACCCCTTCAGTCTATGCAACTACTGTATACAAAACTTTTTTGTGCAACGCATACTTTGGAAGTTGTAGAAGTGTGCAAGTTGCGTGGACACCCTGTATTATCTTAAAAATTTGGTTCTAAGTAGTAACAGCCGACTACAAATGTAAAAAATCCAAAATGTCGCCTTGCAAAGTGTTTGTTTAAAAAAAAACCCGGAAGTGGATACCCGGGTACGCCGGTTATTAATTAATAATTTTTAAGAGTTAAATAAAAAACGAATGGATAATGGATCGAGGTAGGTTGTAAATAGCCGAGTCCAATGGGAAACCATCGGATTTATCGACCGCACACATAACAATTTGTTTGGACGAAGATAAGCATTGGAAAGTGCTAAGTACTGTCTCAACGATAAAGCTAATCGCGTCCGGATAATTTCGAACGCTTATTGAACCCAGATAATCGGCTAATCTAATCGTAGTGAACGAATTTGATTTAAAACTTCTTGGCAATGTGGAGTTCTCGTGCACAGCACAATCAAAATACCCATGTGGATGTGTGGTATCCCGCTGGAGAGATACGTCAGGAATGGGGACGTCCTTAGAGATCTAAAAATTATTGCGATTCCGAGACGCCTTATTAAAAAGCGCAACGAAGGACAAATATCTCGAGGATCTTGCGGAGTAAACAATTATAAATGATACATAAAAGATAAACGTTTTTCTTCGCATTCATTTTATCGTGTCTAGAAAATAAAACGTATTGGATTATAACAAAACTTCGTCCTGGTTCAGTTATAACTAGAATGTTTTTGCAAACTAAAGAACTTGAAAAATTGATTTTGATTCCTAATCATTTTAATAAGTTGAAAAATCCTGAAATTCATGTAACATTTTCACTGTTTTAAACTTCGACTTCTAATTATTGTTAGAAATGCTTAAAATTCGCAGACTAGTCGGAAATTATACAATCGATTAATACTACATCCACCGAGCACTGAAAGCAATTAAAATGTTTCAGCTGATAATAATGACAATGTTCTATTTATTCAGATTTTGAGCAATTTTTGTTTCAATATGTGCTTGGATAAAATAATTTATCGAATCAATTTCCACGTAAGTAACTTTATAATTTCAATAATTGTAAAATGAAAAATATAAAACCGGTCATCGCTATGCTGAAAAGTAATCAAAATTTCTTCGATGAGCTCATTCACAGTTAGCTTGTGTCTAAGGACTTTTTTCAAAAGGAAATCGAACAACTGCCTTTACGCTGGCAAAACGTGTTAGAAAATGATGAAAATTATTTTGTTGATTAGTATTTAAGATTTTTCTAATAAATAAATGTAAAAAAAAATTTTTATTACTTTTCGGTTCCCCTAATATGTATATTACGATCGAATATTTAGTTTTCGTCGTGTTCGGTAGATACCGAATGAAAATATGCTATCGAAACGAAAATGTGATTTACTCTCTTGCACTTCGTCGGTATCATCAATCTTGAAACCTCTAGCTCGGCTCTTTACCACTTTGCTTTACTATGTTACGGCTAGGCTAGAACCAACACGATCCCATAAATACCCGCCGCTTAGATCCACAACATCCTCTTCCAAAAATACCCAGCATCGCAGAGCATGCCAGCACTCTAGTCCAGTGATCCCGACACTGAACAGCTTCCTGAGCGGCGAATCTCGAAAAATTCCGATCCCGTGTCGACGTCCCATCAAAGATTAAGATCCCCGTTTCATGTTACGCGGTCCAATCTGCGAAAGGAAGAATACTTCAGAACACATTCGGGCCAAGGACTGACTGGTTGCCCTGCGCGCAGCTGAAGAATTGACGCTCCCAACTCTATTTAACCTCATTTGTATTTCTTATCTTTCATTCGTTATTACTAGACGGCGGATCTTCATGCAAAATAAACATTTTCTACGCGAATTGCACGAAACTCAGGTGAAATAGAAATTTTGTTTCTTTTTTTAATGTTTTATAGGTTGGAAATAATATAACACTAGTTTTAACACTACGGTTTAATATTTTTCATTTTACAATTATCGAAAACATGAAGTTGCTGACATGGAAATTTCTTTATGGATATAAAATTTATATCATACCTCATAAAATACTTAAATGTTTAGTAATTGATGAGATACCAACTTATTTAATAATCTAAACAATATTTTTAATAATGGTACAGCAATTTTTCAGACAGAATTTTTACAGAGTACGTATAATTGTGGTTTTGAAGAGGAAAATGTGGAAGAATGACACGGACAGAAAAGGTCCACGGGTTGTTTGGTTCTATTGACTCAGATGGTTTGCACTGACATTATAATCGTGATGCGTTGGCGTTTATATATTATTGGGTATACAACACGTGTTCCCTGCAATGGATGCAGACAATTCTCATTCAGCATAAAAATCTGCAGTCTACGTATAAATAATAACTAAACAGCAATAACAACAGCAATGATTAGACAGTAATATCATCGAGTCTCGAGATCTGCATGCAAAATAAAAATTTTCTACCACAGTTACAACAAACTGGAGTGAAATAGAAACTCATTGTCTTTCTTAATATGTTTAATAAATTGACAATTAATATATCAGTATTTTTAAATTTTTCTAATATTTTTACAGCATTGATTAAACAGTCATATCATCGAGATCTTTGTACAAAATAAAAATTTTCTACCAGATTTGCAACGAATTGTTTGGAACAAAATATTTGGATTTGAAACAAGATATTTGGAGTGAAATAGAAACTTATTGTCTTTCTTCATACGTTTAATAAAAAAATTAATATAACAATATTTTTAAATTTTTCTAATATTTTTACAGCATTGATTAAACAGTAATATCATCGAGTCTCGAGATCTTTGTGCAAAATAAAAATTTTCTACCAGATTTGCAACAAACTAGAGTGAAATAGAAACTCACTGTCTTTCTTAATATGTTTAATAAATTGATATTTAATATAACATTTAATATATCTACTCATTTTTGTCATAAATGCATGAAATCTGCTGTCTAGTCATAAGTTTCAACTTCGCAGTTTGGATTGCAACGGCTAAACTATTTTGACTTTGTGGAATTTTCAAATAATGATTAACTCTTGCCCAGACCGTATCAGCGGGTTACTTTAGACCCAGACATCACAGATTTTCTGTCTACGTTTTTCTGTGATTTTGAACAATACCGTAATTTTTAGTATCCCGTAAGTGTCCTATGATACATCGTATACCATGAAGGTCCTCCATGTATTAGGCGTGATTTTACTGATAGCATTAAATGATTACCCCGTTATCTATAAAACGTATCCGGTAGTATATACATACATTTCCTCATTCCTTGGAATCCACTTGACATCTTACTGCGTTTCAAGTTTTTCTAATAGTGCCACGGAAGGCACCAAATAATTTTAGAAATGTGACAACTGTAAACAGTTTATACACAAAGTGCGTTCCAGGGAAACAACAAATATGTAGAATGTATAAATTGTGGCGAGGATTCTTGAAGAATTCCATATTTTATAAATGTTTTTGATGTCAACGTTTTTTTTTTAAACAATGTACTCTAGTATATATAAAAAACTAAAAGAATTAAATAACCATTTCTACATAAATATTACGTAACATCGTCCCTGTCACATTTTTCATCGGTGACCGTGGAAATGTTCAACAGAATTAGGTAAAATTTTCGAAACTGGAAAAATATTTGAAATACTATTTTAAAGAAACGCTGTTCTGCAATTCCAATAGAATGCTATTTTATAAAATATTTTTTAAGCGACAGATAATACGAAAATGCAGGAAACCATAACATGAAAAACGAAGGGTCAAATGAAACAAAATTATTCCACATTTCCCATGTATTTTCTCAGTAGTACCGCCCATTCACGGTTGTACCAAATGTGGGAATGCCTTGTAGGCATATGGAATATATTAGTTTACGAAACTTTCAAGCGTAACTAGTTCCTAGTTACGAGTACTATACGATTCAATGAAAAAAAAGTTTTGACCTTGAGAACCAAGGTCAAGGACATTTTTGTACGATTTTTTTTTCAGAAATCTCCACCGATCCGGAGGTGTAGAATCACGCTACGACCGGCTTCGCATTTACGTTTCATACACCCTGTACTTGAATATTTTCAGAAATTATTCATATACACGAGAGAGAGAGCAAAAATAAAGTAAAATAAATAAAATATTTCACAGATGATTCTCACTGTTTTAAGAATCCTACGAATAAAATGGCATTTTAAAAACTTTTCCAGCTCAGCACAGTTATACTTGACCGTGAGCAGTCCGGCTCGGCCGAACTGATGAAAGTTAAGTGGCGCAGGCTAAGGTCGTTACCACTCTCGTACGCATCGTTCGCCGCGTTCAGTAGACGATGACCACTCGGTGGCGTCGCATCGGTTCTCCGTAAACACCTGGGACATCATTCGCGAATGAGACATGCGGCCGACGACGCTGGGATCGTTGCTCTTGCTGGCTGGGATCATTTGCCGGGTGAACACCTTGAACCCGGATGCCGGAGCATGGGTGCAGGCCACGCAGGGTGAACCATGGCCGCTACCGTCCTTCAGGCGTCTAGCAAACGCGTACTACCAGCTCAGACCATCCACCTTCCAGTTCAACGTGAGTATCCCGCAACTTGTTAACGCCAAATCTATCGGACCCGTCAAAATCATGGACTCTACATTTTTTAACTCATGATTATCAGACAGCGGCTTTTATGACTTTGGTTGCCGCATATGTCCGATTTTTAACGGTACCAGTAACGGCATCATTCTAATCAACGTATTTTGTCAATGAATTTCAGGTTTCTTGATTGTATTATAGTAAACATTGATTTTTTTCTTCATTTTATACAGCTTTTTTACGGTCAACGAATAGTACGTCAATTAATCATCACATTTTGACCAAAACTCATATAATGCTACCACCGATACGTTATTTTTGCCACAAATACGAAAGGAATATACGAAAGTCGCATTGGTTGACGTTGACATAAACTTTATTTAAAACTAAAATTGGGCATCTACATTAAGATTGAGTGTATGATATTAATGATTAACTTTGCAGCTTAAAGTTTTATGTGTATAATAAACCTGTAGTAATTTCTTGATCAGAATGTTTTATACGATTTGGATTCGTAATTTTTATTGTATATTAAAATAGCTGTAAATGGTCCTTTTACTGACTTCTTAGATAAGTGACGCCCTAAAATTAGGAAACAATGATAAGAATATAAAATATAAATGATTATATATTAAATAATTTGAATAAATGCGAAATTTAAGTAAAAATTTAAAAGTGTCCAGAATTAATTCCACAACTGTATTTATTTTCTCATATTGAAAAATTTTCACGGTTTCGAATTTAATCAACTCACTTTTGTCATGAATGCATAAAATCCGCAGTCTTAGCGGTGGTACAGATGGTACACATGTTTACAAGAAGATTGTTATGTTAGAATGTCTATTTTCAATAGCGAGGAGACTGGACTGCGGATCTAAATAAACACTTTCCCTATCGTTTGCAAGGAACGGGAGTAAAATAGAAACATTGTTGTTTTAGTAACAGTAATTATTTCAAAACGTTTATGTGGTTCAATTTGCAGCGTACATTTTCCAATGTAAAAATAGCTGCACATTCCTCGAGTACAAGACGAGTTATCATAAAATTTCGAAAATCGACCGCTTCATAATTTCCTGAAGGAAAAATTACAAAGATCACCCCCCTTATCTTTGTGTTTCGAACCGGGCCTTACAATTAGTTTTACACCACTGTTACGTTGAGCGGCTGATTTATCGAAGCTAGAACAAATATACCGTGGACGTTCACGCGAAGAGATCAATCATTAGCGGAAACTTCGAGATAATTAGATCCTCTTTCATGAAATTGTAGAAACTTGGATTACGATAGAAATTGTTGGTAAGGAGGTCGAACGGCTATGAATAACACGAGAATTTGATAACGCTTTCATTGAGACGTATTGGCCCGATGCACAGTGGGCCAAGAGTCCGCTTTTTGAGGCCTAAACTATTGTAACGTTGTTGCAAGGTTTAATGTTATGTAGGTTATTGATTTGAATATTATGATGTAAGAATTATATATTATCACTTAAAAAATTGACCTCCATTTTTCATAAAAACAATTTTTTTATTAATTTTTTATATTAAAATTTGTAGAGAAGCGAATATTGATCAACTTTTGTTGGAAACATTTTATTGTCAGATGATTAAAAATATTTGAAAAATTGTGTTAATAATGCTCTCGATGGTTCGAAAACAAGCTTTTCGTGGCCAAGATTAAAAATATATTCATGTTGAATTAAAATGTATACCTAACACAGCTGAAATGTCACAAGAAATAATAGTATGCTGAATATTCTGATTCTAGTTTTATTTTGTCTAAACGTACTTGAGCGTCCAGAACACTCGAATATCTCGTGCGTAGAAAAATGAAACGTGCAAGCATTAGCAACTAAAACTTATATATTCCCCTCCTTTAATGACTAAGTTTTGTAAAAATATGTAAGCATTTTTTGAAAACCTTTCAAAAATTGTTAAAACTTTGCACTATTTGTATATGGATTAAAAAATGCTAAAAACTGGATTATATACATTGAATTGCACCTTCTAGCACGTATAAAACCACCATTAAAATCCGTTTTCCGATATTCCAAATCGGTATGGAACGCGTTCAATTTTACTTTTGTCTTTAGAACGCTGTATCTCCTCACGGAATCATCCGAAATGAATAATATTTTGGATTTGGCAGTTTTAAAGGGTTGTTAGTTTATACGCAAAAAATTGTTTCAATATATTGAACTTAAAAAATTGAAGCGGACTCCTGGCCTACTGTGCGATGTATGTGCTGATGCAGAAGGGGAACCATACTTCCATTTTCTCCCGCTACCGTGCATAATGATCGAATATGAATGAAATATTCGAGCAGCATCATGTTTTTCTTTTATTCGATCTCCTCGGGCCGTATACACCTCGTCTGCGAGGATAAGCGTTATCGCGCGTACGTTTGCTTTTTTCCAACTGGGAGCAGCACATCGATACCAAGGCCAAGGGAAATCACCCGCCGCATACAGAATCGCGTTACACATTCATGCTTGTTGTATATACATACACGCGGAACTTACCCGTTGCGCGCAAGCGAACGCAACTCCGTTTTCGCGGAATTCGTTTTCCCGGTTCTCGCGCGTGAGAAGCGTTCGGAGATCTCAATTTTTCAACCCGTTAACCGGCCGATCCTTCTATCTACGAATCAAAGATGATTAAAATTGATCGAGCGCCGCTCGTTTCGTGGCGGAGAAGAATTTCAAAGCGGTAGTGGCAACGTATTCGTACGGACAGTTTTTATCTACGACACCGAGTTGTCGCATAAATAAAATCGGTTGTATTCAATTTGCTTAGTATCAACCCTCTACGGATCAAATGTATTTTAGATCGAGCTGAAAATCGGAAAATTTTTACGTAGGCCGATAATAATAATATTTAATAATATTTTTCATCCGAGATGTCTCATCTGGTTAATATAATAATATTTAAATATTATTCTATAAGTTATCATATAGATATTTATATAATAATATATCGGCCTATAATATATAATAATATTTTTCATCCGAGATGTCTCATCTAGCTAATATAATAATATTTAAATATTATTCTATAAGTTATCATATAGATATTTATATAATAATATATCGGCCTATAATATTGTAATAATATTTTTTATTCGAGATGCTTCACCTGGCTAATATAACAATATTTAAATATTATTATATAAGGTATTATACAGATATTTATATAATAATATATCGGCCTATTATATATAATAATATTTTTTATCCGAGATGCCTCACCTGGCTTGTGGGTCTCCATGTCAATGTCTCCACATTTAACCACACGATAGCTTGATAAACAAATTTCTCATAAAACATTTATTTAGATTTGCATTAAAACTCACAATTTTTATGGAAACAATCCAATCACTGTGTATATCTTGTTCGAAAATTTGGCATTTTCAGAAACTTGATGGTCATTTCACTTCACATAACAATTACGAAGTGCAAATGCATTTAAATTAAAATCTCTTCTAAACTAATCACTTTCCGATACACGTAGTTTAACACTTTCTCATAACGAGGAAATATGTTGCATCGATTGATGCATAAAAAATATACCTTTTAAAAAATCGAAGTTGACCTTCACACGTCCTTGACGCGCCCACCTACAAAAAAAACCGTTTAATCTCCATCCAAACACTTATCTGGTGATTCGCCCTGTATACAACAACAACTGTGATATTTCACAGCTACTTCGCACGGAGTAACAAAGCTACGTATGCGAATGTACTTTAATAATATAATGTTAAAGAAAGTGTAGATATAAACGGGATAAAGAAAAAGATACAAGTAAAACATTTTGACAGCTGCTGGTTTCGTTTCCTTTGACAAATTTCGACATTGAAGAAGGCTGATCGTATCGGTTGTTCGCGCACTGTTCGTTATTATACAATGCAGACACGTGTACACCTGTTACTCAGTACTCACGTTATGCAATTTGCCAAGCAGGTAGTCGCCGAGACTTGCGATATAGTGGTCGACGCGATCGAGAGGTACAAGGCGATTATTTTGACGGAGGCACGAATAGCGAAGATCGTCGCGCAAGGTCATGCTAGATCCCCGCGCGATAACAGCACCAGCAAGGGCACGCTCACTGCCTTGGACATCCGTTTGGTTGAGCCCTGCGAGAAGGACGGGAATCACTGGCCTCATTTGCAGATGAAGGAATCGTGTAAGTTAATAAAGAAAAATTTCGTCGGTTCCGTCGTATCCAACCTGGCACCGATTCTGTCGTGCTCGCGTTCCTCGCACGCCGCGCCGGTCGCGCCCGATCCTCATTGTTTACGTATTCGTCGGGCACGTCCACGTGGGACTCCGTGGTGCAATGATCACTCGGTTAACAGTTAACGCGCGGAAAAGAATGCCATGTTCGTGATAGAGCGGGAAAAATTGCTTGAACCCGAGCATTTCTACGGTAAACACGCGATATCTGTTTGATGTCAATGGAACGAAACTGACGTCATAGCCAATTAATATTTTCTTCTCTCGGTGATTACATACGTTTCGCTTTTTGCCCGAGAACGTGATCTGCGAAGCTAACGCAGCAGTGGCTCTCATGGAGAGGCAACAGGGCCGACCGATGCGCGACGCGCGAATGTCGACAAGCGATCCACGAGCAGAGTCGCCGGATGAGGGGAAGTCGCTCGAATCGAGGGGAAAATGTTACCCTTCCTCCGTGCCGATACCGGATCAGTCACGTGACACTGTGACGCGTGCACGACAGAGACGGAACGCGTCGCGTGACCGGGCCGCCACAGTATCCCGCATCGCAGAACTCGGTGATATTTTGTTATAACTAAACTGCGGATGTTCATACAATTTTTGTAAGCTAATTTTAAGACTTTATTTTCAGTGGTAGTAGCCCTTGTAGACCTGTAATAAATAAAAATCGTATCAAATTCTATCGAATTTTATATTCCAGTATTTGTTTATCATATGTTGTTAGATTGTTTTCAATATATCAAAATTATTAAGGGATGAAATCAATTTTTATTGAACAGAATATTATCTATTTTGCATAAAGATCCGCAGTCTACTTATGACAATATATCGATACTGTAAAAATCTAGAGATTGCCATTCTAGAACTTCCATGTGAAATCTGCATCTTTAAGACGTCTTATTTCAGACGTTAAATCGACGTCACGAAGTTCTTGTTTGAAAGATAAGACAAGATTGAACCGACACGAGCTTCCACCTACGAGTCATTGCCTAGTCGTCGTCTAATTCGCGAAAAAGGGACAAGAAGTGCAAAATTCAGACCTACGTTTCATAAACTAATTCAAAATTTTATGAAATGACGACGTCACCCCCGCCCTCTTTGCCCCTTAATATCTTATGTACAACATAGTACTTTAATTTTGAACGAGATCCGTGGAAAATCAACGGAAGAAAGTAATCTAGCATGGGATGAGTGCTTGGTAAGCTTGAATTCAACTTTCGCAGACACTCTCAGCATCAGTGAGACGTCGACAGTTGCCAATCTCATGGCAGATTCGGTATGGGGTGTTCTTCGGGGACTCGAAACCTTCTCTCAGCTCTTGTTCCCGGCCAGCGACGGACCTAACGTGAGTTCTCAGGGTATTTATTAGTTTCGTTAAGTTGTTGCATATGAGTTAAGTTGTTTTGCATTGAAGTACAAGTTATTTCAACGAATAAAAATTTATTTATATCGGAGTCATGTAAAGTTTCACATTAACGCTAAACCTACCACGATCGGTCAAATGATCGTTTCTAGATTGTGTATTTTACAATTATTGAAATAATAAAAATGATTTCACAAGAAATGATTCTATAGATATTTTTAGTAAAACACGTATTGCAATAGCAGACACACAAAGTCTAAATAAAATCAATCTTGTCATTTTTATAAGGGAACATGTACCAGTTACTTTTAAGGCTCGGAGTTTTAGTGTTTCCAGTTACGTAGAAAATGGAGTGAATGTGTATAGTTAAAGATAAGGTGCCAAACTATCCTGGATCGACCGAAGTTAAAACATCGTGGCCTCCTCTTGGACACCTCCCGCCATTACCTACCCATCCATGACATATTGTTGACACTGGACGCGATGTCTTATAACAAACTGAACGTTCTTCACTGGCACATCGTCGATGACAACAGTTTCCCGTATCAAAGCTCCAGGTATCCAGAATTGTCCATCAAAGGAGCGTACCACTCCACGATGGTATACACCCTAAACGACATCCAGAAGATCGTCGACTACGCCAGGCTGAGGGGCATCCGAGTGATGCCTGAATTCGATACGCCTGGACACACTAGATCTTGGGGCTTGGCCTATCCTGAACTATTGACCACTTGCTATGGTAAATATTGCAGCAGATTTCATTTTGTTTCTCTTAGTTTTTACCGACCAAAATGGTAAAGTGTCGGCAAATAACAGCAATACATATTTAAATGAGAATATAATGGTATAAGATGTCCATGTAATTTTGTTTATATCTTATCTACCGAGATCACAAGATGGCCAGGCTTCGCTATAATTTTTAAGCGAAACAATAATTAGGAATTATTTCTTTCCTTCGAAAACATTTTTTTAACGAACACTCGACCTTGCACCAGACTCGAAAGGCAGGCCCAACGGAAAATTAGGTCCGATGAACCCGACGAACCCTCATCTGTACGAGTTCCTGCGGAATTTGTTCTCCGAGATCGTCCAAGTGTTCCCTGACCAATATGTTCATCTGGGTGGCGACGAGGTTCCCTTCGACTGCTGGCAGAGCAATCCAAATGTGACCGTGTACATGCAGACGCACAACATGTCCAGGAATTTTGCCCTTCTCGAGGGAGAGTATATCGCCAAACTTCTTCGTATCACGGACTCGTTGGAGGCGAATTCCATCGTGTGGCAAGAGGTGAACTTTCCCTAGAAACCCCTGGTTTTTCTATCATCTTCCCAGCCTCGGTCCAGCCTCATTTTTCATTATATCATGAGTTGGGTGTACCGATCGTCCATCAGGAGATGGCAGTGAGAAACTGGTAGGGATCACGTGATATCCCCACTCCCACGTCTTTCGTAATTGGCCGAATCGCTTGACGAAGACAGCGCATGCACGTATTAGCGTGACAGGAACAAAGCGATGCCACAGTGGGCCAGGAGGTCACGTTTTGTGGCCAAAATCATCTGAAATGAATAATATTTCGGATTTGGGAGTTTCAAAGGGTTTATAGGGAAAAAATTGTTTGAAAAATTGACTCCTGGCCCACACCGCGACGCGGAGACGCTGAGTTTCTATGTCGATCGTTTCCGCCAGAACCTAAGCGTCAGAGTAGGGTCCGCAGCCTGGCGTAAGGAGTAGGGTCATCTCGCGGTCCCTACAAGGTTCTCACAAGTTTTTCTGTGCCACCTTCTCGATACGCTAACGTCGGTCGGCGGCCCGTGGTGGTTCGCAGGTGTTCGACAACGGTGTGGCGATGCCGCGGAACACGGTGGTGCACGTGTGGACGGGCGTCTGGTCGAAGGAGCTGGAGAACGCGACCAAGGCCGGACATCCGGTGTTGCTGTCCGCGTGCTGGTATCTGGACCACATCGCGTCTGGCGGTGATTGGAAAAAGTTCTACAAGTGCGACCCGCTCGGATTCCCCTCCGCGAGGAACGTGACCAACCTGATGCTCGGCGGGGAGGCTTGCATGTGGGGCGAGTTCGTTGACAAGTAATGATCGTTCGCTCTTTAACCCAACCCAACCCCCCAACGCCCACACCCCCCACGCCCCGCCCGATTGATATCGGGTCGAGGCACGATCGGCTCATCTTTAATTTCCTGTTCAGGAACAACGTGCATCCGAGAATATGGCCGCGAGCCAGCGCAACCGCCGAACGACTCTGGAGCGAGATCAAGCAGGACGAGAACAGAGCCGCCCAGCGTCTCGAGGAACACGCCTGTCGTATGAACAGACGAGGAATACCGGCCCAGCCGCCGAACGGTCCTGGATTTTGCGTCACGTGAATGCCCCCACGCTTGTTTAACCCTTTCGCGTTTACATACCACCATATCGTAGCAATCGAGAGAGAGAAAAAAAGGATAACGTTTTGGCATCAGAGGCTTTCGGGCTGTGGGCCGTGCCCTTTTCGAGTTGTTTCCCCACGTTTCTGATTCCTGATTACGCGACGCTTGCGAAACGACTCTAAAAGCAACACGGTTTACGCCCGACGGCTTCATTAGCAACAACAATCTTCGATTAAATGTGTTTTTGCTGTTGACAGCTTCAAGTACAGGCCGTGCCCTTTTCGAATTGCTCTCAGGGATTGAGACCAGTTGTAATATCGGTTTCAATTCTCGAAACAATTATATGTATCCCAGATAGCACACGACGCATTAAAGACATCCACTTTACGTCCATTTTAGATCTGAAAGTCTTACGTCCTAAAAAATCCTTATTTCAGACGTATAAAAAAGGTGTTGAATGCCCAACGACTGACGCCCTTGTACTATCTGGGATGTACATACACCCCCGTTCATAAGTCACCGGACACTTACTTATTTTAAATAAAATGGTAAGAATAACAGTTTCCAGCTTGATTTTATTGTTTTATTTTGATTAGATGTAGCTATTGTACGAGAAATGCAATTATTGTACGATAAATTTGTAAAAAATATACACAATTTGAAAAAATGTTGGATAAAGCAATTAGGAAATTGTGGAATGATTAGATAGAATAAGAGAAGTGTATCCAAAATCGAAACAGCGCTTCTGGACAGCTCTAGAAGCCGAACTGAAAAACAATCACCCCACTTAAATTTTAAAATTTAGAAAATATAAGATATTTTAGTCAGAGATACTTGACATACAATTTGATTTATACGTTCTTTACATTAGAAAAAAATCGGCAAGTACCATTCTTATTTCGCAATATAGATTGTTTAATAATAAAAAATTGTCTAATCAAAAAATGAATAAGTGTCCGGTGACTTATGGACGGGATTGCATATCAGAACCGATATATACATAGTTTGAAACAGTTATTTTCAGTATTTTTACAATCCCTGGTTGTTCTCCAAATGTTTCTGACCCCTGTTGAAATCATGCCTGCGAGACGTTGGGAATACGATTTCAAAAGGACGCTACTCGCACCCGAAAGACTGAACAGTGAAAATTGTACGACGCCGGAACGCGAAAGTCTCAAATCTCTTGTTCAGCTGCCGTATGTACGCTACCTCGGTATGCTAATTGTTATCATTTCCGAAAGGGTTAACTGTGTGATTCGTGTCTACGCTATGAATGCATCGTGGCCGAATGTACTATGCACTCGGAGAATCGTTTGTAATTACTTCCCAATGAAACGTGAAACGAGTTTGTATGGATTTTGATAAATAAACGAAGCGATCGCTTGAAAAGAAACAACAATTCATCATAGGCTGGTAGAAACAATTGTCTTCCTGTTTCCCTTGGGTTAATTGGCTGCGGCTGGCCGCCGTACTCGTTAGAAGTAATTTTTTCCTTTGCGAAAATGTTCTGCGAAGTTTCGTTAAGGAGCTGTTAACGAAAAACACGGAGCAATCAGAGCGCGGCTACTACGGACGGATTCCTCCTCGGCCAACGCCAACGCCACGCTCAGCGGGAACCGCGCTCTAATTTGTCCGTGTTGTATTCGTTAATAATTCCCCCACAAAGTCGCGGAGAACATTATCGCGAAGGGAAAAGTTATTTGCAATGCTTTCAGGAATCACCTCTTTCAAGGAAGTCCAACATTTTTCGGACACCCTGTATATTTTCCGACGCTGCTTTGTTGCATACCGGAACGATCGGTCGGACAGATGAACGTCTGTTATCCCCGGGCAACGGGCGAAACAAAGAAAATCATTTACAATACACCAAACCATTCCTCGACCGTCACTAGCAAAATTCCAAGTGTCAGCGAATGATCCCGGAGCACACCGATGCCGTCGACTCTCGTTGGATAGGGGCTCATCTATCGTCGGGGGTTTGATGACAGACCACAGATTTATGGAAATCCTGTGGAAATATGTCGGCATAATTCCACTCGCAGCACCGGTACCCCGCGAACGCCGTGATGAGCAGGTAAATTTGCTTCTTATATCTACCACGGAATCTGCTGAATCCTGATAAATTGGCGCTCGATTGAAAAGCTCACGGGCGCGGCGTTGGAGAAAACCCATTTGTCATAGAATGGGATGTGTACACGTCGAATCGAAAACTCGCGGCGGAACACAAAATATTTCTTGCCTTCTTCGTATTATATCGCAAAGCGACGCTTCTAATCTTTCCTCGTAATAGAAAATACACAATCAAATAATCTATCTTCCTTAGCTACAAACGGCAGATAAAAGAAATGACATTCGGTCTCTGTAATTGTCGTATTGCGGATCTTTATGCATTTATGACAAAAATGGATAGGTGTAATTTAAAACAGTGATAACATTAGAAGAATTTAAAAGCACTGTTACATTATATTCAACCCATTAAATATATTACGAAAGAAAATAAATTTCCATTTCACTCCAGTTTGTTACAATGCGGATAAAAAGTTTTTATTTTGCACAAAAATCCGCCGTCCAATGATAAAAATAAAAAAAAATCTCTTCGAGAACTAAGATTATCCCTTTGCATTCGAATTTTTTAACTTTTCACTTCGAAGTTTTTATATTATTAAATTCTGTATTCTATAAATTGCTAAAAATTCAAGTGTTGTATTTTAAAACAGGTTTAATTGCATACGCGTAATGTAAACAAGGTTATGTAGAATGAAAATGTCCTAGATTGAAAGAAATCTCTTCATTTTGGGATTAAACTTTTTCGAGTGCAATTAATTAACCTAACGTTCCCCGAAATGCGTGGGATTCTGCAAAATGTTTAGAAACCACGGTCACGGCGGAAACACGATATTAATTGATTTCAAGTAAACGTTTAATGTTTTTACGAAGATGTCGCAATTTGTTTTTTCACTAATTTTTGTAAGGGTCGTGGCGACTATTGTATATTTAAACAAAGTACACAATAATTATCTAATTCGCAGAGGATGTTGCGGAAGCGTGTCTGAATGTCCCAGAACGGTGTGTTGCTCTCCGTCTCCATGTTGTTACCCACCACCGTGTGCACCACCCCCGTGCCCACCTTGCATCGTCTGCAGACCACCCTGCCCGCCGCGATGTCCCCCTAGACCAACCAAAACAGCAGTGAGTTTCGATAAAGATAATCAACATTTACATCATCCCCTAATTTCTTCAACCGCTGCCTATTATTCTTTCACTGACTATTACAAATTACTTTAACACTAAACCTACCAAGCAAAAAAATCGATCAAATTATTTTACCTTACAATAATGAGAACAGTATATTTAATTGGGTTGCCGTACAATTTTTATCACAATATGTTCTGGAATAAAGAAATTTATTGAAACATTTCCCACGGAAGTAGCTGTATAATTTTAATAGCTGTAGAATAAAAAATATGAAACCAGTCGTTTGACCAGCAGTGGTGGGTTTAGTGTTAAACAAAATAACAAAAATATGCCTGTCGAAATTTTTAGCAATTCTTTTTAATAATCTATACTCAAAGGAATAAATTTGTTGAATATTTATGGATGCATCTTTACAATCTGAATGTTCGTAAATTAAAAATATTAAAACCCGTCATTTCGAGCACGAGCAGCGTTACCGTATCGAGGGAATTGATAGAAAAATACTAGAGGAAATGCTATAGTTAGCACCCAGTGACGTCGCGAGTCTATAGTGTAGTTTATCCTCGGCACGAGGATGGGGATCCTATTACGATCCTACAGTAGGCATCGTGACGTCACCGCTTACCCCCATTATAGGTACGTGACGTCATGTACTTCCTCGGAGGGAATTCTTGCGGCAACTCGTGAGCAATCCGTTGCCCAGACCAATACTAATCCAATCAAGACAGCTGTGACTTTCAATAATAACATCGGAATTTACATTATTTTCCTATCTTTACGAAAACGGTTGCTACGTCTAAACCAATCAATACAGTAGAATAAAAACGCTAACATTTACACGATTCTCCCATTCTTACACTAATTTGTATACAAAGCCTCGGAAATGACCGCGAAACTAAAATCATGATTTCGTCTACTAGAGCAGCTCTGCAATGTGGCAAACCCGTTGTGCCAAAAGAAAGAGTGATCCAAAAATTCGTCCCTTTTAGGTCCCTATTGATTTTGGAACTTATCGATATCACGCAATAACCCATGTAGCACACAACGTCTTGAAGATGTCCACTTTACTCCCACTTTAGGTCTGAAATTCTTTGTGCTATCTGGGAATGAACTTTGAGAATCAGAGACATCTCAAAAACTGATTGTCAGTTAACTCGTTTTGAAAATGTATTTATATCTTGAAATCTGAATTTATATCTTGACAAAAACCATCATTCGACAAAGAATTAAGGCTAAATCCGAGGGACCTAAAATGGACGAGAAAACCCGTAATTTTTTGGGGTCACGCGTTGAAGGGCAACGGTGACGGCGGAAGTTTTCTTGCGAGATGAATCAAAGAACAACCGCGAGGAATAAGAATGAAAGTCCTGAGGAAGCTGAACTACAGTGAACCTAATTGCCATGTAAATTTATTAAGCCAGCAGAGCGCAGTCTTGACATCGCAGCTAACTTAATAACGACTGAAAATTAGGTTTACCTACGGCCTTGTCCGCCTTGTCCACCGTGCTGCCCGCTTCCTTGCCCACCAAAGGTAGTCGTGACCTGTCATCCGCCCCCGCCCCCCTGTCCCCCGCCGCCACCGTGCGTCACTTACGTTTGTACCAAGAAACTGGTTCCCTGTATGCCTTGCCCGCCACCCACGCCTCCACCATGCTCACCATGTCGACCAGTTTGCAGTCAGTTCTCTACAGCGATTTTCGATGTCGATCGCAATCGTTACAACCCGCGCCCAGCCTTACTTATCCTCGTCCTTTTTACACAGTGTCCTGCCCCCCTTGCTGAGGGACCGCACATGAAAACTACACATTGGTCAGTAGCTACAGAGGCGATATGCGCGGGCTCCAACGAGAGCGACGGATGGATACATCGTACATCATCGTAACAATTCAGGTAATACAGTTTATCCAGAAGACCAGAGTAGTCAGCTTGACTTGTGTCCCCACTAGGGTGGACTGAAATTTTTTTGCGAGATTTTTCACGCCTCCCCGTAAAATTGTTCCATCGAGTAAGAAAATAATTCTTGCACCAGATGAAGTTAGTCGGATAAGACGTGGCACATTCACGTTAAACCTGCGATAAATATGAAATTTTTGATCATGACTAAATGTTCTTCTTCTGCAAATATATTTATGATAATGGTACCAAAATGTAATATTTTTAATATAACAACCAACTAATGCTTATATTTCCTTATATGTTACATTTTACGTATGTTATCGAAAGTACCAAATTTTTTAGCTGTCTTCTTATACTAATTTAAAAGTAGAGAAATTAACATTCGACATAAATATGTTATATATATATATTTTGAAATATTTCTAACAATTAATTTCACCACTGCTTTCACTCGGGGGACCAAAAATTTAAAACTTTTCTGAATATAATATTATACAATTCGACGAAAAAATGATAAAAATTCAAATTCTAGTTTGCGGAATCCAAGATCTAACCCAGACCCAGTAGTAGTAGTAGTCAGTGATTCCACCGGGGAAGGGCGAATCGGTCGCCCCTCGCTTCCGTAAGGCACACCGTATCTTTAATCAACAGTTTCACTGCAGCCCTACCGGTGCTCGGCCCTGTTTGACGGGTTGCGTTTATCCATACGTTTTTCAGCCGTCCCATCTGTTTTATTTGGCCCGGGCCGCTTTCAGAGTCGTCGACTTACTAGATGGGACTTCAGACCTGCAGGGTGTCTCGCCTGCCCTTTCAGACTCCCCCCACTTACCCTATTTTCATGTCGAATGCGTCAAATTTGATTTCCCGTCCCTACTCTGTTTCCGGATATTCCAGAAATTTGCCCTCTCCCTTCCCCTGACATCCCTGGGTCAGATCTCACACCTACTCCGTGATTCTACAGGGAGTTGCAAAAGCAAGGGACCGCGAATTGCTTTGTTCGTTGGGAGGAAGTTAACCCGCAAATCTTGGGATCCGATCCGACTTTATCGAAATCTCGACGCAGCCGAAATATCAATTCCATACGGTCTTCACTTGCCGAGTCTATTTCGCGATGGGGTTGAGGACGGTCCGTTCACCAACTTCGCCGAAATTTGTTCCCCTGAGAGAACTAATATCAGTTTCATCGATGTCCCCCTCCCAGACCTAACCCAAACCTAGCGGATCCACTCACTATTTACCTATGTCTGGTACCCAATACAGCAGCGTTGTAACCTCTCAAACGCACTTGAAATCGTGCAACTTTACTCGTATAGAACTGTTAAACAAGTGAACCTCGCACACTGAAACTTTGATTCCGCGTACTAGAATTTCAAATTTTATCATTTTTTCGTCGAATTGTATAATATCACATTCGGAAAAGTTGACAATTTTTGGTCCCCTGAGCGAAAGTTCATCCTCGTTCTCCGATTGCACGCGATTTATTACCAATATTCTCTGTTTACAGAATTTCGGACTCGCCTCGATAATGAGCGAAGTACTTCGACGAATCTGAGATACCTAACTCGACCCACGATTCGACTAAATTCCCGATTATGTTCCACTTTCCCGAAATTGAAGATTAATCAACGTCGCGACGAAAAATATTTTAATTGATGTTAATTCCCGGACTTCGACTCGAACCGAACGTGTCTTATTACCGAATTTTAGACGATCATAACGACTCTGAACGAGAGCTTAGTACTATATTAACGATTATTCAAACGATATCGACGAGTATCTAATTTGGAGACTAAACCCGGATGGTCTTACCGAAATTGACAAACTCTTGGTTCGCAACGGAACTCAAAAACGGCAAAAATTATTAATCGATTGGACAACTCCCCGATAGATGACTATGTTTTCAGAAGGAGCGTGCACGTCGCGAATACTTATTTGATCGACGAGAAGATTCGTTTGTCGATGCCGACTGCAATTTATCTACAAAACCAGTTTGTCTAGAAAATTCAATTCATCCACGAACACCTCGATTCGACTTCACGATACTCCGATGCATGTTTTGCCCCCCTCGGAACATGTTCTCCGGCGTACCGAGGAGACACGAGGTGCTCCGTGATCCGAAATGGAAACTACAGAAACAGAACCACCTTAACAAGCACATAACCATTGTTTCCCAACGAACGCGTCTACGACGGGTCTCAGCGTTCCGATAAGTTGCGAGCAAAGAAAGCAGGTACCATTCCTTTTTTTTATTGTGATTTTTTTTATGAATCAAGTCACGTTGTCAAGATTTTGGTACGATTGCGGCAACGGGACGACTGATTCGGTCGTATCGCGTTCGAGACCGAGAAATCCATGTATCAAGAGAAAGATCTGCATCGACGAATCGCATCGTTCGTCTAGAAGAGGAACTGCCTGCGATCAGGCGTATTGTACACATGTCTGACAACGCAACGGTGCATGCTTGTAAACGCTATACTAAATAAAAATGGTAAAATTCTCTGTAACGTTCCTTTCATTTCTTCCAGCATCTCGCGGCGAGATTCGAAAGTATAGTGAATTGGCCCACGAATTTGCAATCTTGAGACTTGAACGCATTTATTTAATTACTTGCAATTTTTTAGAGTAATTACTCTGGCCAAAATTGAATTTTGGCGCGAGATTTTTTTGTTTTTAAATAAGTTAGGATAATATACTATATTCGTGTGATAAGTTTGGTTTCCTTGATGAACTTCAGCAGTTTGAACTCCACCAACTTTTATTGGTACAAATTTTATGAAACAACAAAGGAGAGATTCGAGTTGTTAATTAGATTTACGACGTTTCTTTAGAGGGGACAGTCGAGTGCTAAGATTTAATTAAAAATTATCAAATTCTCTGTAACATTCTCGTTTTCTCCGATCATCTCAAAGTATGTCATGATAAGATTTAAAATGATAATTTTTTCTCCTCGAGAGTCTTTTGTTAGGATACGGTACGTCTTTAGACTGTAACATTCTATAAAAATTTCAGAATGTTACATTGTTTTGAATATATAAAAATTATTAAGGGATGAAATCAATTTCTATTGAACACCTCACAATCGATGCAAAATATTTTTATTTTGCATAAAGATCCGCAGACTATTTATAACAATATATCGGTACTGTAAAAATCTAGAGATTGTCACTCTAGAACTTCCATGTGAAATCTGCATCGTTAACGTCTGCAATAAGACGTTTTTAAAACGTCCCGAAAAAGACATTTTTTTAGGATGTAAGGCTTTCGGACCTAAAATGGTCGTAAAATGGACGTCCTTAAGACGTCGTGTGTTATTTGGGAAAAAATGATGACTATTGAACAATCTCTTCATTTAAGGAAAAAACAAGCAGGGAAAAAGTGGTATACCATTATTTCTAGTTTGTATAAGTTTCTTGTTCAGTGTACTTTGGTTTTGTTTGTTCCAAATGTTGTAATAAATCTCTCATAAGATTTTCTCACTGAAAAAGAAAAGAAATAATTTCCTGTGGGTCATACCGCACTACATCTAATTAGACGGCCCCCGAATTTCAATCGGCGAAAGCAGTGCGCTTGATGGCGCACGGCAATCTCCGTGCCCCGTTGAATCGTGCTCCGTAATCGGCAGTAGCGAGACACCGGGCACGAGAACGCAATCCTGCCTGCCAGCTGTTTTGACACACGGGAACGAAGTTAGGCGGAATCCGAATCGAGAATATAACGCGGCGACGCTCGGAGACGTGGCCATGGCAACACGGCGCGCCGTGTCTCGTCAATTTTTCGTCCCCGTCTGCGGAACACCCCCCTGCACTCCGGCTAATCAGAGTTTCCACGTTCGGGTCGTTTGCTAAATCGAAACTGGAGGATCACCGCCGATCATTTTGGACGATGCGCCTCTGATCGCGGACTATATTCGAAGCAAAATTCCAGACGAGTATGAACAAGAGGCAAGACGCGTCCATAGCCTAAAATTTCATTATTCCCGTTAATAGATCGCTGATATCGGGCTGCGGATCTTTATACGTTTACGGGATACTGACCAGGCCAATACCAATCATGCTACATCGCATACTGGTGTATTCGTCCGATCAGTTTTTTAGAATCGGGCGAATTAACTTCTGCGCGAATCGTCAGAGTTAATAATTATTTATACGTAGATTCTAACGAAAAATTATAATGGTTGAACTGAAAAACATGTTCTTTCACAGTTCTTCGTTAATATCTCAAAAACTAATGAAGACCCGCCATTGAAATTTTATATTCAGGGTTCTCTCGCCCTTACTCAAAATCGCAGCTCATAAATTCGTGTGGGTCATACCCCACTACAGCCTCGAATACGATTGCGAAATGAAGATAAAGTAACAAAATTTGAAAGACATTGAGTTACTTATAGCTTGGAGCTCGAATGTTGTCAGGCTCTGGGACCCTAATCTCCGTTAACGTTACAGAAAAGCCTCGGTAGACAGAAATGCAAGGCAGAAGACACCCACGAAACGTCCAAGCGCGAGCAGCCTAAAGGCGAGAGAGAACACGATGCAACAACGAACCAGGCCCGAGAAATCGCCGTCCACGCAGAACCTACCTCACGCGGAGCACAAAGAACCGCCGCAAAATGTTGCCGACTGCTACATTCCAAAGACGAGGTTCACTACTCAGGACAGGTGTAAAGAGTTCGCAGCATCCTCGCCTAGACTGAAATACTTCCCAGCTGAGAAAATTAAGAAGGTGGAGAATTCTCCAGCGTTCACAGCCGACCCAATCGGCGCCATAATCATGCAGCAAAACCCTCATGAGTCGGGCACATTTTACGTTCCGGGATCCGCCGATCAGAATAACGGACAAGGCGATGCAACGACGAACTTGCAGTCGACGCCGCAGCAACGGCAGCATCAGGTTCTTCTATGTTTATACACAGTGTACCTTTTAAGCAAGGCCACCTAAATCTCTGTTCAGGTTCTTGTGACGGAAGAAATATTTGTTACGTAATGTGCACGCTGTCAATGGACCAAATACCTGGCAAGGATACCGTTTGCCCAAGGTCATTTTTTTCGGAGTTATCAAGGTCATCGGTGTTTTTTGACACATAAACTACATTTTTTTTATAACATGACCTTAAAATGAGCTTGAGCACTCCGGAAAAAATAACATTTGCATAAACTTCACCTCGTGATACCATGTATATTGCACTAAAAATATTTGTTATGTCATAAAAAATAAACGAGATATTTAGGTGGCTACGTTTAGGCGGCCATATTTAGTTGGACCACCGTGTATAAACATTCTTCTGGCGAATCTTTATTACAGAACATGCACACCATGAGCCAGCAACAGGTTGGCAACCAGCAGGCGGCGCATCAGATCGGTCAGATCAACCCGACCTCCGATTACACTCTGCACCAGCAAGCCCTATCGAATCAGGCGCACCGTCCTTGCGTGCCTCACGGTCAACAGGAATATCCTCCACAGAAGGTTGCTCAACCGTTGTACCGCAACGCGCCGCAGAACGCCGCGACGCCTCTACCACCGAATCCGGTGCAGCAACCTCTAAACGTCTCGGGATCGACGGCCAGTGCGGAGAAGTCTAAAGCCGAGAACAACGGAGAGGAATGCGCGGACTACGAGGGGCAGCCGGTCGGTGGCCGAAACGCGGCCTTGTACAGGCAGGCGATGATGGCCGGCCAACAGCCGCGAGCACAATCGCATATGTCCATGATGCCGAACGTGTCGCAGTCGAACAGCAGCCAACAGTATCAATTACCGGCCCAAGGTCAACCACTGCCGCAAAGTCAACCGCCTGGGTACACGAATCCTCAAAATCCTCAGCTGGCGTATCAGCAGTTGCAGCACACTATGGCGCAGCAGCAGCAGCTGCAGCAGAGGGCGATGGCTTATCAGATGCAAATGATGAGCAACGATCCTCGTAAGAATCAGGAGAATCTTCACAATCATGGTCCACAGTTTGGAGCACAGGCTCCCGCACAGGTTCCCGCACAGGCTCCCGCACAGGCTCCCGCACAGGCTCCTGTACAGGGAATGACCTCTCCTCAGGAGGCGATGAAAAATCGAGGTCTGCAGAATTCCCAGGCTCAGCAGAGGAGCTATGCGATGAATCCTCAAAACACTCACTTGCAACCTTACGCCATCAACATGATCAACAATCAGCCGCAGTTTGTTGCGCCGAGTGCGCAGCAGCATCCCGTAACGCAGTATCAACAGCAACCCGTGCAGCTGTACAGAAATCCTGAGCAACCATTGTACAGGAATCCTACAGAGCATCCTGGACATCAGTTGTACAGGAATCCCGCGGCAAATGCAAGCCAGCAGGCGATGGAACAGCCTGGATACAGCGAGCAAACGAATGGTCGGCAGATGGGACAGCCTGGTCAAGAGTCACCTGTAGACTCTCATCCAGCTAATCAACAGAAGAGGACGAAGTTGCCGTTCACCCCGAGCATGATACGCGACCAGGAGAAGATGGTGGCAACCATGAAGCAACAAGGGGTGCCGTTCGACATCATCAAAAGACAGTTCGAATCGCTGCTGAACGAGCAGTACAGACAGCTGGAGTACATCGAGGATCTCCGTCGACAGGACGACATGCCGGAGGTCGAGAGGCCCGTGGCTGTCACTCGCAGACGCAGGCAAACGGATGAGAAGCCGGAATGGATGACCCACCTGACCCCACCTAGAGTGTCCTATATGCAGCTGGAGAAGATGTACGAAAAACAAAAAGAGAAGGAACGCCTGGCTAAATCTACGGATCAGAATAAGCAGATGCAACAGAACGAGATGCCCAATCAAACTCATCGACACAACGAGCAACAGTACCAGCACTATCAGCAGGACAACCGCCAGCAGCCTCAGCAGATGTTCCCCCAGCCCAGACCGATCGGTTCCGTTCAATCGAGTCCCAACGTGCCCGCGACGAGCTACCAACAGTACCAGCATCATCAGAGCTTCCCAAGCTACCAACAGGCGCAGTACGCCTATCTGCAGCAAAATAATCCGCAATTCCAATATCAACAGGTCTGCCAAGAGAACCCCCGACAACCCGAGAGCCAAGTGCATCCCAATAACTCCTCGGCTTACGAAACCGTCAAACGAACGACCGAGCCATCCAGCTTGCTGAAACTACGAATGTACAAGGAACGTATTCGGCCCCAAGGTCGCAACAACGGTTTGCAGGATCCGCAGATAGTGCGGAAGTATCTGGAGCGGTCGGCGGAGTCCACGGACGTTCGAAGAGGATTGGAGTATCTAGCCAGCTTGGAGCAGAAGACACCGAGAGCAAGATTGAACGGGATGCAAGAGCGCGTGGAAGCGGAGCATCAGCTGAACGAACGACTGTTGGCGGCTTCCAGTCAACAAGCGCCGAAGAGGATCTCCGCGAACGGCCTCGAGAACAGTAGGAATCCCAACAACCCGCCTCCGCAGCGCTTGACGCATCTGAAGAAGGCGGACCACGAGTTCCTGCGGGAGTATCCGCGGCAGAAGCAGAGCAACCCGGCGAATTGTTACGTTCAGGCGGAGAGGGAGAACGGGACCGTAGCGGCTGACGCGCAGCCAGCTACATTCTACGGACAACAACAGTTAGGGTCATCGACGCCCATAATACCCTACAACGAGACGAACCCGACCGCGGCCCGTTGCAACGTGATGCCCTTCAGATTCGACGGAAATTGTTCCCAACACTATCAGCAGATGCAACAGTACTATCAGAACGCGCGTAATCTCGTCAAGAACATCGGCGAAGGCGACGCGGGACCCACTCGAAAGAACGACCCGACGGGCAAGGTCGGGTTCGATCGGGCCGGCGGCGACGCCACCGGAAATGTGAACGGCCAGACGGCGGATACTAAAATGCCGATGTACAGAACGCATTACAGCCAGCCTGATCTCCACGAAGCCAGAACCATCGGGGGTGTGAGGTACCTGGCCAGGAAACAGGACTACATGCCAAACACGCAACTCGTGTCACCGGAAACTCTGATCGCGAGCAGACACCTGCAGCCCCCGGTGATCTACTGACGGGGACTTGTCATGTACCATTTTTTTTTTTTTGTTCGTTTTACCGATTTCGTAGCATGTTTTATTTTTCGTATGTCCTTTTTATTTTTTGGTTCATTTATTTTATATGGTGTTTTTTTTTGTTTGTTTTTTTTTTGTAAACAGTGTTGTTTGTAAGAACCGCGTTTCTTGAAATCGCCGTTGTTACACCCGCGGCGAATTTAAGAAAGGTGGTTTGCGTTTTGAAAATTTTGTGAATAAACCCGTTGGATTTTAGTATGCTCCAGTGGTTTTGTCTTTATTGTACCTCCACGACTTCTGGATTTCATGGAAACTCCAACAGGCAAGTATTACTGTTTGAAGGTTCACGAGAACATTTGCTATTCATCGCGGATAGTTGTTCCCTTTCAACGCGAGGCTCACCCTCGTTGCTAGAATTGCTGCTTTTCCTCCTTTTTCGCTCCGTTCTCCGCGCTCCTTCCGCGGCGTTCCGTCCTCATCAGCAAATTGCTGTCTACCCATGGTCCCGTCTATTGACAAAGCTACGACTCGTCTCGCCCCATCATTCTGCACAGGGATTTTGGATTTCAAGACGCGTCGGTGCCACGAAACTTAGCTATCGATATTTCGGATCTTCCGTTTGACGTTGACCAGCGTATCTTTATGCATACCTTACCACTAAATCAACTTCACTGCATTTTGCGTTAACTCGTCGACTGTCGCGTTGGTCACACCAGAAAATATTTATTCGTTATGCAAATGAATTTTTTATGATATCATTTTGTCTGACTGACTTTGCCATCTATTTATATTTCTTTTCACAGTGTCAACAAATCAGGTTCCACGAACGGGACGCACAGTATGGGTATAAACAATCCCAGATAGCACGCGACGTCTTAAAGACGTCTTTTTTACGTCTGTAAATCTTTTAGGTCTGAACGTCTTACGTCCCGAATAGACGTCTGAAATAAGACGTCGTGGGCTTATATAGAAAATATAGAAAACAAGTTTCGTAGATCAGGATCAATTAAACATATCTATTTATTCTCATGCACTCGGAAAATTAACAAAAGTGGTAAGTAGGTTGTAATTTTGTCCCTGACTGTATAAGGATGACACAATTCTTCAATTATGCTATCGTCATTGCGTTATTCGAGTTTCATCTAAGTTTGCAAGCTTTATAATGGTTGATAAATTAAGGATTGGATTTTATTATTAACAGACATGTTTATTAACAGACACGTAAAAAACATTATTATGTTTATCGATCCTTCGAGTATGTATTTTGAATCAATTCGAACACCAAGTACGTGCGTCCCTCTTCTGTTACTCACGAAAAAGGAGTCAGCTGACTTCTGCTGACTGAGTCTCCATTTTTCGTGATGTATTAGCAACATTATACTAAATTTCTCGTGAAACAACCTCTGAACAAACATGAACTGCAAAAAGCACCGCGACTACATGGACGAATTGTTAAAGATAATAGAGCACATTGAATGCCTGTGAGTAGTTAACCAGAAGTACATATCTTAACACGGTTGTCTGCCGAACCAACGCCATAACAAATTCTAAAAAATCAGAGTAATCTGACGAAATTCGAACTCCTCCGAATCCTACTAAAATTTGGTTCACTCGAACGTGTCGGCATGAATTCCTCAGGCCTGGATTCAAGTTTGAGTCTAGACCGAATTTCCATGTAAAATTCAGTGTTCTAATCTCTCGGATCGCCTTTTTCCAGAAAACCGGAACCGGAAGTATGCAACGTTAGGTGTCCACCGCTCGGATGTCCACGCGGACCCTGCCCAGGATTATGCTGCAGCGGAGGCGTTTGCGATCCTTGCTGCATTTCCAAGGTGCCCTGTTGTCCGATACCACCCCCTTCACGGCCCTGGTGTCGCGCACCCCCTTTGTGCTGGCTGCGAGCTTATGCCAAGTCGGTTGGCTACCCCCCAGAATCCTGTCTCTCCCCGCAGAACGCGTGCTACCGCTAGAAATCCGGCTGCACGTCTTGGAATCAACAGAATCATTGCCCTCCTAAATTGTCCCCCACCCTCCCAGTTTGCAAATCACCCTGTTGCCCCGTCCCAATACTGCTAGACCAACTTCCGTGATTAATTCAGTCGTTCAAACGTGGAAGAAATATTTTTGTTCTTGTATATACGACATTTCAGCGGATCAAAAACGCGAAATAGATGTGCTCCTCGAATATTTGGTTTTATTACTTCATCGCTTCTATTAACCCTTCGCACTTCTATAGTGACTCCTATTAATATTCGGACGCTTTTAAAAATACTTTTTCGAGAAGTTAGAACAATTAGTTCATTACCGTAAAAAACAAATTTGATCGTTGAAAATATGTAGAATTTGCAATAGGAATAATCTTCAAAAAACAATCGCTATGCCATATTTTTTATATTTTACATATCTAAAAATGTATTTAAGGATAAAATAAACTTTACTAAATTATGTGATAAATTAGATGTTTATTTTAAGAACGTAAGAAATTGAATGAATGAGAAATCAGCAAAAACATAATAACATTAATAATAACAAAAGAACATTAATACATAGCAACATAAAATCAATAAAATAAAAGATAGTAATTAAAAATAATAGAAATCAAAAAGACCGCTGTTAAGGAAAACAAACAGGAAAGAGTTGCCGCGGATGTAAAATTTGTTTCCTCCTTGAAATGCCAGTAGCGCCACGGCGGAGAGCGGAAGAATCATCTTGACGCTGAGGTGCTACACATATTTCAAGACCTAACCTAGACCAAACAAAGTCAAATAATATATTTTTATACTCGTGTCGCGTATAATTTTCGGGCAATAAAAATAATAAAAATATAATATTGTTATTAATAATTAAATTTAATATAAATCTTTATAGTGTACCTAGTACACGATGTAATGTAATGAATTACACAAATCGAATTTACTCGTATTATAAATTCTTAAATTTTTGACAAAATTAAATTTATGATCAAACATTAATATTAAATTTTACTTTTCTCGTTTATATGCCAGCGAATTCATCAATAATTTCATTATTACTTTAAGAAACTATTTTTGCGAATATCTCGTAAACTAAAGCCGACCACCATATACTTCCAAAGGAAAAAGTTGTTCAGAATGGTGATCTTGACAACATATTTAAAGCTCGTTGAAATTGGCGAGTAGATAACGTTCCGACAAGTCAGGGACAAGTTTTACCCTTTCGTTTATTAGGCTTCATAAATCATAGGAAACAGTATCTATTGACGTCGTCTAGCAGTTGGCAATTAAGTAAGGCGCATCGCGTTTCGCAAGCTCGGAAACTGCTGCTTGGGAGCCGTCTAAACTTTCACTAATTTTGGCTTAACCTCTCAAAGAGCCGTTCAACGTTCCGCCGCGACGGTGTGATCTATATCAACCACGGTATCGCATTATGACGAGCATCAAGTGGTGGCGTGATTCCGGCATTAGTTTAACAAACTTCGTAATTCAATCAAATTTTATTCGTTTCTCTTTCATCGAACTTTGCCGATCGTGTCGGACGTCGGACGAAAACTATTATTCAAACACCAACTCTCGTACATTTTGGAAGACACTGTTCGGGGCGCCCTATCAGCTAAGATCGGGAATGAACTAAAGCGTATATGTGTGCGGCAATCACACATAGTTAACCTCATAAATAACCAATATTTAAACAATTATCGTCTTTTTCAGAGTGTCCGAATATTAGTGGGAGTCACAAAATGTTGCTTCAAATCATCTTAGGAACCTCCCTTTTCCGGGACTTGAAGGAAATTTGGGACACCCTGTATAGACAAAATTCAATGCAGTAGTAGCTGCAATTTTTAACAAATATCTCAATAGGTGGGACCGTGCGGCGGTAACATTCTATGAGGAAAAGTTGTTCAAAATCTTCATCCTGACAGCATATTAAAACATCATCGAAATCGGAGAGGTGTAATCTGTTATGTACAACTATGAATTTTACATTTCAGGTGTGGCACTGGCATATTTTTTCCAATTCGGCACCTTACTGCGAAGTTATTTTATAGCGTCCTCCCCCCTATATTTTTTTTAGAAACAATAGTGGCGAATTTTCAGGCAATAAAAGTAATAAAAATATAATATTGCGTGTGTAATGATATTTGGTCCCCTCAGTTTCAAATCCATTTACCACTTTTCCCCCTCTTCTACTCTCACTATCGCCTAATTTCAGCGGGACCTACTATAAATATATAATATTGTTATTAATAATTAATACAAATCTTTATAGAGTACCTAGTACACAATGTAATGTAATTAATTACATAAAACACTACATAAGTACTAAGTAGAATACATAAAACAAATCGAATTTACTCGTATTATAACTTCTTAACAAAATTAAATTTATAATCAAACATTAATATTAAACTTTACTTTTCTGGTTTATATGCTAGCAAATTCATCAATAATTACTATATTACTCACTCACTCAATTATTCACAAACCTGCTAACCGATCTTCAGACATGGATGACCTTAAGTAATTTTTTATTAGTTTCAATCTCGAGAAAGATTTTTCCGCGGAAGCTACTGCTACGAGTAAAATTTTAAAAATTCGTAGAACAATGATTGCATTTCCAAATACACACAAAGTCGCCTAAAATTTGATCGACATTTAAAAATCAGGCGGCCCCTTATTCACATCATTGGGTCGGCCCTGCGGGTGTAATAAAAATTGATGTTATATCTGGTTGTATTCATACAAACCACGCAGGCCACTACTGTGCTGCCACCATAATCGACGATCCAGAAACAACTATAATTCGTGTTCACTTTTTCGCAAAGGAGATCGAAGATCGAAATAAACGAAAATTGACGCGACGATAGGACATGTTCACCTTGTTATCGCGTTTCTCGGCTAAGTGCTCGATGCGTTTGCGATCGAGTTAAAAGCTGTTCAAATATCACGCGATCAAGATGAACGAGGAGAAACTGGATCGAATAAAATACCTCACCGAGGCGTTCAACGTATTAGACATTATACAGTGTTTGTTGGCACAGCCACGGAAGAGGATCGATGGGGAAGAGAAAGGGGTTGGTTCGGAAACCTTCTCGCCGCTGCTAAATCTCTGGCAAGTTCGCGAGGAATAGAAAGTAGAGGCTTTTAATGTTTCACAGTGCGCCCGTCCGTCCGAGTTCGTGAAGCAAATGCTAATGACGTCGGAGGAGAGGATAGAATTTATTCTAAAATCGAGGTACAAACTGAACCTCTCCCTCTACTCGAAAACCTACGACTGCAACTTCGATGTCACCCCCAGCGTCGTAATTTTCCAACGATTCAATTCCGGGGAGGTGTTCAATGTGACGATCACTCTTCGCAACGTGTCCCAGGTAACTATCAGCGCGATAAGTTGGCAATTTTAATTTAAATGTGTTCCAAAATACTATGATTTTCAATTGAGTTTTCAATTACACGCGTTGCTTCTCCAAATACAGAAGTGTTCAATATTGTATAATATGTACTGTAAAGTTGCGATCTAGCTCTCTCGGAGCTCCACGATATAAGTCCCTTCGCCTACCCCTTCCACTGAGGGGCATACCCCGGGAGGGGTCAAGAAGCTCGAGCTTTTTTTTTTTTTGTTTAAGGGCGGTGGGGAAATGCATTTACGCACACCCCCTCCACAGATAACGTCTGGAGGGAGTAGTGTGGGACTCGGCTCTCCCTAAGATGACAGTTGGGAGAACAGGACTATATCCTTGCCACTACCCACTAAAACCCCACCGCCCAAGGCCTTTTAGGCCCGTCGCCTCGAGAAATCCGGCCTAACGGGGGCACGAGACCCGCTATTCGTACTACATCGTGCCCTCCTGACACGGAGCTTCGCTACAACATGTTCTTATCAAAACCACTCCTGTTCTTTTCAAAAAAGAAGCTCGAGCTGCCTCGGTCGCCGAGGAGTGTAGACTGTAAACATGCCACGTAATCCGATATCGTAGTGTGAACCACTACTAATCCAATTACAAAACTTCTTTATTTTTTCATTTTTTTCTTTATTCTTTTCTCAATTTTTATTATTTTTTTATGGAACTTTCACCAATATATTCGTGGCATTTTTCTAATGAAAATGATACCAAATATGATATAATTCCGATTTGACCAATATATTTGTGGCATTTTTCTGATTAATATGATACCAAACACGATATAATTCGGATCATATACAGATATATGGTCATTTATAATACAAGTCGGTTCGTCCCTGCAAGACACACTCTCTTGACCGGGACAATTCGTGAATCTTAAACTAAAATCGTAAATATCATCGGAATTATATCATATTTGGTATAATTTTCATTAGAAAAATGCCACGAAAATATTGATGAAAGTTCTATAAAAAAATAATAAAAAATAAAGAAGTTTTGTCATTGGATTAGTAGTGATTCACACCGATACACCCGACCCGGTATCGGATTTCACTGCTCGGCGGCCGAGGCCTCTCGAGCTTCGGTGTCCTGTTCTACGTTCGGCAAAAGTCAAAGAATAGTATCCCTTCACGATAATTGTCTTTGGCCAGACCCGTGGTATAGACAATTATCGATGAATTACTGTATTTAGTGGTTCAATTCTGGCATGGGCAACTGCTGCTCCGAGAGTTGATGGCGTAGAATAGGAAATTTGAAAATTTGAAAATCTCTAGTTACTTCTACGTTCACACAATTCTTCATCGATTTTCTCGAGACATACAACTTGTTAACTATTAATGATACGTTCTTTAAATGATCAAATTAATAAAGTATTATTTTTCTATTCTTCGGTTTTGTTAATTATCTATTAATACAGGTATCGCGGTACCTGAGGACTTCCTGCGACCTAAATCCATTCTTCTCCATTGAAAATCGAGGATCGTTCTCGATGATGGTCGCGCCGGGTCTCTCGAACACATACAATTTGAAATTCATTCCCGAGAACAAGATGGATTACCAGTATCGATTGAAGTTCGAGACGAACGTCGGCGAAATCGTTGTGCCGGTCATAGGCGAGTGGAAAGTCTGTTCCTTCATGGTTTCAAGTAGATGCGATAACGGAATTGTTCTGATTTAGCGATCGGACCGAGAGGAATCTTGGACTTCCCTGATCGAATCGAGCTGCCGACCACGCCGGTGAAGATTGTGTCCTCGAAGGCGATTTTTGTGCGCAACGTGGGACATGCGCCGACTGTTTTTACTATTTACAGCAACACGTACTATTTACAGAAATTTTCAGAAAATTTATATGACCTTTTCTATTGCAAAAAAAAATTAATATTGCTATTAAAAAAAGAAATACCAGAGCGGAATGAACTCAGTGATTAGTTACAGATGATTTTTTCGCTGCTCTGCGCTGACTTGGCATTAATTTTCAGTGCGTGTTTCGGGATCGAGCCGTCGAAGGGAAGGATCGAAGAAGAGGAGACTTTGCAGTTCACCGTTCACTTTTCGTCGAGGAAAGCCGGCGATTTCGAAGGGAGGCTGTGGCTGGAATACGAAACAGGTTTCTGGTCTCCATAAACGACTGCCGTAATCAGGGACCTCTAATCTCTTTTACTTTTTACATTCGTCAGGGGAGAGGTTGGAAATAGACGTCTGTTGTACCGCGGAAAATTCGCCTATTCGCGTCGACAGAAGCTGCATCAGAATCGAGGAAACTTATTTAGGCTTGTCAAGAAGCAAGACACTGACGATCCACAACGGCAGCGATCACATCGTCAAATTCAAGTGGATGTTGCTCAAGGATTCGGACGCTGACGAGCAACGGCGCGCTGAGTGAGAAAAATGAAAAACCTACGAGTTCGCGTGAAAAATTGAAAAATTTCATTTCTCGCAGGTACAGGAAATTGTTTCATCTGGTGTACGAGTCGGAGCTTGTCCGATCCGTCAATCTAGTTCATTACAACGTCTGCCTGCCTGATATTCACCAGCTGGTGTATCAGCGGATTTACACCGACGAGCTCGAGTCGCTGAAAAAGGAAACCTTCCCGTACAATAATATATCCTTTATACTTTCGCCCGAGGTATGTTTTGATCATTTGGGAACAAGTTCACTGGGGAAACGTAAAACGACGATGTTCTTAGGAAGGCGAGATTTGGCCACAGTCGTCGACAGACATTACGGTGTTGTTCCGCGCCCTGGAAGTCGGTGAAATTAGTAATATTGCCTACTTGGAAGTAACTGGCCGTGAAACTAGAATTCCACTGAGGTTGGACATTTGTTACCGCTCTCCTAAAATTAGTGTTGGGAAACATGCGTTTCCAAGATTGTGTACCATATGGAAATGGAGGAGTTTATTATATTACCAGCTGAAAACCATTAATTTTCGTAAAAGCGTTTCGCACTAACGCTAACAGTACATATCTTGATTAGAACTATAAACCAGAGTCGCCAGATTAAGATTTGTATCCCCACTCTACCGTTTACCTTCTACGACGCTATACCTCCACGCTTCCACCACGACCCGGTCACGTCACGCGTGCCGTCTCTGTCGTGCATGTGTCATAATGTCACGTGACTAATCTGGTACTGGCAGAGAGACACTAACTTTTTCCTCTTAATTCGTGATCCCCTCGTCTGACATTTTGGTGACGCTACAGATGGCAATATTAATCTTCCTTTAAAAATGTGTTCATCAATTTTTTTATAAGGGACTGTCGTAAAAGTTGGGACACTTTTCTTTTTTAGCTATAAATTTCATACGATGATAATTACGCAAAAATATTTACACCGTTGGAAAGGTATAGGCGCCAGCTCCATTTTCACTAACAAACACTGTCCCAACTTATACAGTGCCCCAACCTTTACGACAGTACCATACCATTTACTTAATTTTAATACTTCGTCTAAATAGTTAAATACATTGACCTTACTAAGTCAACGACCATTGCCTCGCTGAAAACACCGGTTCTCGTTCGATCACCGAAGTAAAGCGGCGTAGGGCGGGGGACGCACTAGGATGGGTGACCGCTCGGTAAAAAGCCGGGAAGTGGCCCTCTGGGTGCGTTTCACGTGTTGTTGGCAAAATAGGTGGTTCGGAACCCACCTGAAATTAGAAATTAGGCGATAGTTGAGGATTGGTAAAGAGAGAAGTGGTGTAATGGATTTGAAACCCTGAGGGGACCAAATATCATTACATACATTGACCTTACTACGCTCAATTAGACGATCTTCAATTGAAATTAATCATAGAAGCTGAGTTGATTGTACAATGCAAATTTTTGGTGAAACTAATATCTTTTTCAATTCTAATGAAAATAACAATGTTGTCGCGACAGTCTGTCTGGAATCGGCAAAGGACCATACTTTCGCCTGAACGTGCTCACGATCGACATGTCCAACGTATACTTGTGTTCGGTGCACAATTTCGAGGTATCGCACAGCTGAATAGTGAACGGTAACTCGAAACCGTGTAACACACAATTGAAAATTATGTAGGTGGTGGCGGCGAATAAGGGGCACATTCCCGGTACATTGATCTACAAGCCGAAGTCGAGCGATTTCGGCGGCACGATCGAGATCACGCCGACCTGTCTCTTCGTGAAGCCGGACGAGCACAAATCTTTCAACCTAAGATTCTGCTCGAACCGCAAGGGCGACTTCATTGAAAGGTTGGATTTTATTGTTAAGGAGAGCCTCGAGGTGCACAACCTGCATATCAAGTGAGTCGTTTCACCTGGAACACGTAAACAGATTGATCGAGGACTCGCTGTATCTTGCATCTTGCAGGGGCTGCATCGTGTTACCGAAGTTACGCTTCGACAAGGAGGTCCTCAACTTTGATGAGACACCTTTGGGTACGTTCAGAAATATTCGCAAGAGACATTAGGTGCAAACAGTTCGTTCTGCTCCATATTCGAGTCATGAAATTTCGTTTGGATCATCGAAATTTGCGTCACCGTCTTCGACAACGTTTCTCCATCTTTTAATCCACGAGTCCCATTACGAGGATAACTTTGAGTCGATGTCAATCGTCGCTGCACTTTTCTTGTCTCCCGCAAATTTTTCAAGCTGTCAGCTAGTTTTTACAATATTTTTACAATTTTACCTCGGAATCGAAGCATCCTGAATAGCTAGCTAAATAATAAATAATGTTCCTCCTTCTTTTCGGTACGGTTAGCTGAACGTTCCCGTGCTCCACGGGATCACTTGTTCATTTCCGCAGCCGGTAAATCTAGTTTTTCCACTCTACTTCATTGCTCGAACGGATGAGGTGACGTTGCCAATACTCTAAACTAAAGCTCATGATAAACTACATCCTTGGTATTCCACCAACTGTGCAGTAACATACAGGCATGAATATTGGATTTCAGTATCGATTCTGATTACTTTGTATGCACGATTTTCTATGCTCAGGCTTGTGCGAAACCTACTTCACATCACAGGCTACAATCTTGTGCAATGAATCCTCCATAATGATGTACTTATTTTCTTTTTATATTGCGTATTGTTCGGAAATCGTCCTACATACTTTTAGTATCCGAGATATCTAAGTGTGGGTAGCCTACGATGTGGGCGCACTGTGGTCGATGGAAGAAAATATGTGCCCAATATTTTTCTAAGGACTATTTCTCGCACAAATTTCAAAATTCCCTAAGTTTAACACGTTGACTGCCATGTCACCCATATGTGGGTGACGGAACTATTTGTCCGAGTTATAAAATGAATTTTTACGCTAATATATTAATCGTACCAAATTTTATTAGGATCTGTAAAATGCCAGAAAGTTGGAGGACTACTCCATGTCATACATATAATTTTTTTCAATTTTTATTTCATTAAATAACCTACATTGATTTGATGGAATTTTTTAGGTTTCTAGTTTGGCAGTCAAAGTGTTAATGGCGCCAAATTAATGTGTGTACTTAATATTTTTAAATGTTCGCTCGCATGTATTTAGGTCGATTTATACTACCCGTACAGACATGGAAATGTATTTGTTCAGCACCGTTCAGGCAAACATTCTTTAATGCATTTGAATATAAGTGTTTATTAGCGTGGATCTTAGCTACAACTGCAGATATTTTTTTGCGAGATTTTTTTCACACCGCTCCCTAAAATTGTGTCATTAGGTAAGAATGTAATTTTTGCCAGAGATGAAGTTAATCGGATAAGAAGAACACGTAGCACATTCACGTTAGAGTTGCGATAAATATAAAAGAATAAAAAAAGAATGAAGAAACAGAACCGTTCCATGTCTGTACGGATAGTATAAGGCCCGCTACACACATCCGTCGTTTTAACGCGCGACGACCGTGCGGTACCGGAATTGCGGTCTGAAGTACTATGGATTCAATTAAACGCTGCACATTTGTTTGGACCGTAATTACAGCGTCACACGTCGATCTTGCGTCGCCGCAATCGCACATACGGTCGTCTTTACATTATCACGTATCAGTTGGTGTACACGTCCGTTATTCTGCCGCACGTTAGAAAAACGGATGTGTGTAGCGGACCTGAATCGGTATTTATTGGTGATACGCGAATGAAACAGAGCGTTTTGTTGAATTGTTAAAGGCTTCAGCAACAAACGAGAGGTGTACCTGCACAATTTGTCTCTGGTCCCCGTCTCGTTCAGCCTGAGAATGTTGAACGATGGATACCAGACACCGTTGACTCACGAGGAGTTTGCCAGGGCTCAAACAAAGCCTAGTTTCCCATCGAATCCTCGCGAGTTCTCCGTCAGCCCGAAGGCAGGGGTAATCTCTGCCAACGGGTTCTTCAAACTGAAAGTAAGCCTTCATCCCGCGCGACGATCAATCATCCGCACGACCTCTAAAACAGCTCTACTGTCCATCATCGCGCGACTCACAGATCATTTACACCGCCAACATCGTCCGGGAGGGTCAGACGAGGATGGAGGTTGACTTGTGGGACACAGACTCGGATTCTCTAGCGTTGCCGATCAAATTCTACGGCGTCGTGGCTGCCCTGTCGATCGTTCCGAGAGAGATCATCCGTGAATTCTGTTTCCTCAATCATCCCTGCACCAAAACATTTGACGTGGTGAACGCGTCTAACTTCGACGGATTTTTCTACTTGCAGTCGCAACTGGTAATTGTTATATGCCGGTTATTGACGACCGTAGTGAATTTTGGTTATCGACACAGGAGTTAACGTCAGTTAAACGACTTGCATTTTCCACGAGAGTTCTTAAAATGTCCTGATGCGATTCAACGGCTTACAGAATCTTGTACGACTGATCATCGTTCCATCTTCGTGCACAGGTTTCGGACTTCGATCCAACGATCTATTCCCTGTCGACGAACCAAGGTCTCGTCAAAGCCGGTCACAAGAAAGCTATTAGTGTGACCATCATTGCGACAGTGGTGGGCGAGCAGACAGTGAACATTCAGTAAATAATCGACACAATCGCTGAGAAACGGCTACGAATTCCTTTGCATATCTGACGATTACAACATTTTATAATACTATTTCTTCGTCATTAGTATGTTGACACTGGGCGAAGAATCCCCTAAAGTAGCATGCACCATAAATTATATCGGAAAAGGAGCCCTCGTTTCCACAGAACCGACTGTCTTGAACCTCGGCGAAGTTTCTGTTCTTCAGGACACGCCAACGAGCTTCTTGGTGACCAACAATTCGCCGATACCAGCGCAGTTTACGGTGTCGATGGTAAAATATTTTCTTAACAGTTTATTAAACACGGTCAGCTAATAATAAACTTGATTGATTTGTTTATTAATTCCCGGTTGCATTACGGTTACTAAAACACTTTGTACCGTCGATAGGGTGCGAATTTTATGTACAATGTTTACCAGAAAAATGGATAAAGCACCAAATTTGGTTAAACTTTCGCTCAGGGGACCAAAAATTTTCAACTTTTCTGAATGTAATATTATACAATGCGATGAAAAAAATATAAAACTTGAAATTCTAGTGCGCGGAATCAAGGTTTAACCCTCTCGAACACGCTTGAAATCGAGCAACTTTACTCGAATGTAACTTTTTCACGAGTGAACTCCGCACACTGAAACTTTGATTTCGCGCACTAGAATTTATAGTGTTATTATTTTTTCGTCGAACTGTATAATATTACATTCAGAAAAGTTGAAGATTCTTGATCCCCTGAGCGGAAAAAAAGTATTAAATCGAGCAGAGCTTACAATTAATAACTACTGAAATATTCTCAAACTTGTTTCATTTTTCAAACATTAAAAAATGAAGTGGTATATTAATAAATTAATAACATTAATAAATGAAGTGGTAATAAAATGTAGTGGTATGGGATTGGGATATGTATGTATAATATACTGCGGTGTTTCGAGGCAAGTCAAAGACCTCTGATTTTCATTTATAATTCCGTCGTAGGAGAAGCACAATTTGCTCTGGAGTGTCGACCCGGATAGCGGTTACTTGGAGCCGAACAGATCGATGAAAATCGACGTGAAACTGCGTCTCCGCGACGTCGGAAAATTCCACGACAAGATCTTGCTGATTGTAGTAGGTGGCTCGGCAACCTGCGTCGAGCTGAGAGCTTTTGGAGTCGGGTGCAGCGTCGTTTTCGAGCCACACATCTTTCCTGTATACGATCTAGGATTTCTGTTCAGGTATTCAAAATTCATTTTTATAAGGCGACAAATGAAAGCCATTATTAGAGCTCGGTAGGTTTAGTGTTGACACATCATTTAGAAAACTAACTAACTTCTAAATTCTTGAAAAAAGTCAAGTCATGTGGTCCGCTTTTAAAAAAGTTACATCATTTTCAAGTGTGTCTGAAGACCATTTTGACTATCTGTGAGTAATTTCAAAAAGTTCAATCGATAGCAATTTTCGTTATGAGGCCCACAGACCCGTGCACGAGGGTTAAAACGAGAACCAAATACCTTCCTGAAAAAATTGGAAAGCAACCTGCAACGTGTTTTTACAGTAAAAAGTCAACAGAAAAGCGAATGGTGGTTTCGAAAGTTTCGATGGGGCTAACAAAATTCATTTCGCTCTACAAACTCCCGTAATGGGTATACAGATAGTGTCCCCTTCCCAACGAGTATACAGGGTGAGTCAATAAGAATCACCACCTAAAATGACTCATTATTTATTGACTTTATGAAAAAATGTTTGAAGAGAAATTCATTGTATCCGGCAGGGCTCATTAGGAAAACACAGTTTAATTTTTTATGACCAGTTATATTTTCGGAGATATCAAGGTGACATTGAGTTTTTCAAATGGCGCCGATTTCTTTTTTGTTATTAAATTGTAGTCCTTAAAAAGACGAATACTTCGTATGTATTTTTGTAATATTATTGCATTTTCAGTATGTATGTTATTTTACATACATACCGAATGTGTTTCTTCTTTCTTCTCGAGTTTAGCATGCCTGATCTATAAGAAAGTACATATTTTCTATTGACCTTAAATCTCTACACAAAGTAAAAATGTGCGGTGCGTTTTAAACATTTTTCGAGAAAGTCAATAAATAATGAATTATTTCAGTTGGTAATTCCGATTGTCTCACCCTGTATAAAATGGAATGAATGATTCTTTGTTGTACGATGGTACTTTTATTGTGCTGCTGGTATTGAAATTGTCAACGTTCTCGGCGATTCTCTAAATTTGAACGTCGGTGTATTCCCTACAGCCACCAAAAAGTCTATCGAACGATAACGTTAAAAAATTACGGGACAAACGCTTATCAGATTGTCTGGTCGAACACTCCGCATGTGCAGCTCAATCGAGGTCAATTGATGGGACTGCAAACGTGAGTATCATACAAGTATTTCGCATTTTATCTGGGTTATGATTAGACAGCGGGTCTCTGCACAATTTAATCGAACTTGAGAAGAGTATGTCAAATGTATTTCATTAGTTTTTTGTTCGCAACGCTTGATCTACATGTAGGAATACATTTTCGCCGAGAAAAATTAATCATAAGTACCTCTGGTTAATAATATCTATAATTACGGTAGAAATTCCAAGATGAGAGTTTAATCGTGTCTCCGCTGCGTTGAGCAGAGCTTTAATTTATCCTAGCTTCTGCAAAGTAGTTCGCCACTGTCTACAGATTCGCTCAGACATTCGAATTTCTGCTTAACACAGAGCCAAGTTTGAAATTAAGCCATTGGTACTCGAGATCGAACCGGAAGAGGAGAAAGTCGTGGATTGCGAATTATTCTGGGAACAGTAAGCGAAACTCAAACTCTCAAAGGCAAAATGGAACTTTTCGAAGACACTCTGTTTCGTCGCTAGGAACGAATGCGTGACCGAAGATTGGTATGTTTTTGGTAAAACTGTGACTGCTCTGAGACGCGAGTTGATTGGTGTTTCTACGTTCAAAGCCACGCTTACCGAGCCCCAAATCTTCTTCAACAAGAAGGAGCTACTGTTTCGTGTCGACATCTGCCCCGATGATGACATACGTCATCAGACAGGTTCGGTATCCTCGAAAAAATTTATTCCATCGTCAACCAATCTGTTTCCTCCAATTTTCACATTGTGATCATACGATCTCAGCTTTATTTTAAGCTATCGATTTCATCGCGATCTCCTCTTACTTTACTATGGCTTCAAGTCTTGAAACAATGGTAAAATCTTCGTGAACAACTAATTCGTCGAGTGGGACCACTGTGCGGCCCGTGGGTCGCAAGCTATTTCTTTAGTAGGATACTGGGGATGGTGGGGGACGCTGGTAGGTACTGAGAACAAAAGAAAGAAACAGCGTGCTCTGTTTGCTGGCTCTGCTCTTATTTATCGTTTAATCAAAAAATTAATCAAAAAATTTAAATTTACCTATTGTATAAAATTGAAATCGGCCACTACGTTTGCATCAACCTAATGTTATACGTAGATTTCCGAATTGTGAGATTGCATATTTTCTTGTCTTCTCGATCGTATAAAGGTTGATATATAAATTGATGATGCTCTCGGCGCAAAGGTTCGATCAATATTAAATATTTCATCGAATCAATATTTAATATTGATCGAATATTGATCGATAAAATATTGATCAAACCTTTGCGCCAAGAACATCATCAATTTATATGTAAGATTGAATATTTGAAAAATCATTCACGGGAGGACTCGTCGGCTACTTTAAAGGTGAAGTAAAATCATCGAGACAAGTATTTCAGGAGTTAAGCGATACTTTGTCGAATAGAAGATAGATTTTTTAAACAAAGTTGACAAGAAGGTGTCTTGATCGTTGATTCTGCAGAGGAATTGGTGGTAACCAATCGGTCGAAGCTGCATGTGAACGCGAAAATCTCAGTGAAAGCCCCGTTCCGCATATTAACCAACGAAGAGAGACAGTTGCAGCATATGAAAATTATTTTATACGACGCGCAGGCCACGACAATACGTCTGTTCTTCTCCGTGGACGACAACAACCTCTATTCACGAAATTACGTCGGTGTGCTTCAATTTGAATACGATGAGCACCCTACCAAGGTAAATTGAATTCCTCGATTCGATGGGGAAGTTGCAAAGGCGCCATGCCACCGTAGACATCCCGCCTAATTGAACTATCGAAAGTTGTACTGTATACAAAACTTCGTTCGCCTGTTTACCAGGTAATTTGTTTGTCGCAAAAATTCACAGAGAGAGAACGAGGCAAGACAAATGAAGCTGAGGTGAAAATATTTTGTCGCGGTAAATCTAAATTTCGCAAATTATTCATCGAGTAAAAGAGAAATTAAAATTACCTAAAAGTGAGAATTTAGATTTGCAACTTTTTGTCTTGTCGCTTTCTCGCGAGTGCGATATCTCGGCAGCGGATTTTATGCATTTATGACAAAAATGAGTAAGCGTAATTGAGAAAAGTAAAGACATTAGAAGAATTTCGAAATATGATTTTCAATTTATTAAACATATTAAGAAAGGAAATAATTTTCTAGTTTACTCCAGTTTCTTGCAATTGATTATGTAAAATATGACGTGAAACGTTGACTACACCATTAAATAATTACTACGTTCGCACATATAATTTTTACGAGTTTGATAAAACTTGCGACGGATTTACCATCGCGGAAAATGCAACCCTCGAAGCTACAAGTGATCAATAATTGTTATTAATAACACTTATCTCAGCCGCGAGTGAAGTAAATAATACTTGAATGAAAAATTCATGCGGCAATTAACGTGTTAATTATGGAAAGTGGCTTGTAATCGCGTTAACAGATATATTTCAATCGCCATCATTAGTCTGCGGATCTTGATGCATTTATAGCATGATAATAAAATACCAGAACGCCTATGTATACAGGGTGTACGCGTCATTAGTAGCCAGTGTTTTTTTCGAAAGCTATTGTCATTCGAAAAAAATGAAAATTTTTTTGTAATTGCATTATTATTTTAAAAATGAAGAATCTTCATTTTAATTTCTAAAAAAATAATGCAATTACAAAAAAATACAAGCACCATTGCATTGTTTGCAAAAAACTGTATATAACCTTTTCATTTTTTTCGAAAAAAAACGCTGGCTTGCAATGACGCAAACACCCTGTATATTAATTCAAATTACTATTTTTCTTTCGTTCTTGTTACGTTTCAATGTGTATTTAACAAACTGGAAATTCGTGTAAAAATTCGCAGTTCGGCCATTATAAAACTATGAATCATTATACATATAAAATCAAAACGTTCTGCATCGATTGCACGAAACAGGAAATCACCTTTATCTATTTGCAGCACATTCTAACTTCACGTCTTTTTTTATATTGTAATAATAATAATTATTATTATTTTCTATTTTTCTGTGATTTATGTGATAATACTTGGTACAATTTTTTTGCTTTTCTGAAATTTTTTATAGGGATTTTAAATATTCTTTTTGCTTTAATGACTATTTGTAAATTGTCAATAATTTAACAGCGCTTTCACGTTTTATTTTGTCATTTTCTGCGACGAACACGTAAAATCCGCAGTCTATTCATGGCGAATCGTTGCGCGATTTCGCAAGGCAGAGGTTGAAAGACCTTGTTTTAAATAGGCAAACGATTTATCCAGGACAAAATAGTGTGCAAGGGGTTCGTCAACTTGCCCAATCTGGTTTTGGAACCCGCCAATTTCACTGTTAATTGCGAACTTGGCTCGAGTGCCGAGAAAATATTGACGCTGACCAATAATGGCCCCGTATCGGTCGTGTACAAATTCCTGTGGACAGAGGACTCGATCGAGATAGAACGCGACACGCATAGCGATTGCGTAAGTCCCAAAATCGACCGCGACAGTAAGTTCCGCCGGCGTGGCACCGGACTCGTTCCGAACGCGTTTGTTCGATTCGCGCGTATCGATCCTGAACGGGAAAAGAATCGGGGTCAATGCCCCTCGGCGCAATGTAATTCACTTGTAATTCAAATAAATCTGCTCGTGTCCCGAACGCGGAGTATCATTGTGTCGGAAACGTCTGCTAACTTGTGACGAGAAAATCGCGTAGCGTCGAAATGGCTTTCCGAGTGGCATTAGGTACAAGTTGCAGTGCACTTGAGACCATAATTATGAAATTGGTCTGTCAAAATTTAAAAAAAAATGAGCTTATTAATTATTTCACATCAAATTATTTTTAACTAAATTCATTCGATGTAATTTTTACGATATTGTCAAAAATGAACCGTTATATGGTGCTTGTTATTTCAATATTATATGGAATTTAGTGTTTCAAATGTAATCCTTTAAATATCTCGAAACAAGAAATATATGATTTAGACCTCTTTCATTTTTTTTTTAATCACAATAGTTTTCGACAAAATCCGTGGTTAGTAATGACGCGAACACCCTGTATATTAAATTAGAGTAGAATTCGAACTGTTCACATTCAGCGTTCGCTGAAAAACGGAGAGCTCTGAACAATGCCACAGCACGTTCGCAACACATGTGCATTCCGACTTGTACCTAGGTGATTCCTACGGTAATTCTCCACAGCCTGTAATTTCGCTAGTGAAATTTGATTAATCTGTGCTCGCAGGAGTGCTCGATGCATACGCATGGTGCAACAAAATTACCGACTTCCGATGCTCTCGTGTCAGCTGCGACCGTTGAAGACATTTTCGTGAACGACAGACAGGATGGAAGCGGAGATGGGCCACCTCAGTCGATACCACCGCCCGTAAACTGTATCTCTTCCTTTTGTTCTGAACTTTTTTGTTAATGAAAAGAAGCGGATCTGGAGATGTCTAATGAAAAATTCCATTTATATTTCAGCATCAGTTTCCGAGAAACACCCCCAGCAATTGAAGTCGAACAGTACGATCGCGGACGATAACATGGAAAAGAATATTTTCACGGTGTCCGAGGGAGAATTGAGGAATTTTTTGCTACCCATAGTTGAGACGTTCTTTACGGACGACTTGGATCTCGCTGCTTTCGAAAATATGAGGAACGAACCTCCGAGGACCCATTATATCAACGATGTTAGTCAATTTTCATCTGTTACGGCGCCATTGAAAATGCATCTTCCTATTCCCACTGGCTGGATAGTTCTATCTTTTAATAAAACATTTATCATGGTTGAAAGACGCGCTGTTAGAATCTAAATCACCACAGAGTCGTCAGATTAACATTAGAATATTTCTACCAAATATATATAATTTATTCTAAGCTAATAAATAATTCTAGAGCTATTTCTACCAAAATCAGTCAAAGTGATTGGTCTTTAAAAAATACGTAATAATAGAATATTTTTATATTTATTGATTTATTGCTATCTTATAATAGGAATTCGATGTCATGGAATTATAACTACTATTGCGATTTTGCCATTTTTAGGGCTTGTAAAATATCGTTATATAAAAAAGAATTGTGTCCTATTCCAACGACTATGATATAAAAAATGACTGATAAAAGATTAAACAATAAAAAGATTAAAAGAATCGAAGAATTGATACGTTCCTTTCGACCGACTAAAATCATTGGCGAAAGAGTGCAATTCATAAATGGCTCGTGTTTCCCGTAACAAATGTAAAAACTGTTTATTTTCCATAAAATTTCGCGGCCTACTTATAATTTATTGAACTAAATCAGTATTCCAGCCATTAGATTAAGTGATTTTTATTGGGCGAAGATTTAATAAATGGAACGGATTAATCGGCGATCATTTTCATCGAATGGCATATAATTTGGCGGAAATGTAATAATACTGTATTGTCTAGATACTGGAAATCATTCCACGCGTTGGTGTTGTACCGCCGTACACGACACAACACGTTCACATTGGATTTCACGGATACGAACAGCTCCGGATAAAAGCTACAGCCATTTGCGAAATATTACGCGGCCCTACCGAAGTGTTGCAGCTGTGCGCGCAATCAGACGCGATTCGATTCACCGTTGAAGCTGACACAATCGATTTTGGACAACAGGTAACGCGTTCGCTTAAACGGAAAAACACTCGAGCATAAGTTTTCACTGAAGTTCTTCCACTCGTCCCAAGAGCGATCGCGGTGTCGCTCGAAGGAATCACCGATTCCTTACGATTGCCTTGAGAGTTTCAGAAGTTACAATTAAAAGGTCCGCAGAGACTCCTAAGGGCAAGCGAAAGTATCTCGTAAGGACTTATAAGATCCAAAGGGTCAATAAAATGTCCTAAGGGACTCTGCAATAGACCAGAAATTCCCTTGAAGTATCTCAAACGATTTGTTCCGAGCAATGAAATCAAATGTGATTACAGCACTTTTGTGAAACAATTTGCGATGCAATTATTCTGACGGAGAAGTTTTTTTTCTCTAGGTCGTATTTTCTTTTAATGCGACGACGTATTTTGATTAGTGTAACATTATAACTAATGAAAAGACAAGTTTAACCGTGTCTACCATTGAATGACCTTCGGAAAAATCGAAAGTGACCTTCATAGGTGCTCTACTCTAAAACGATTCGAAATGAACTGTCAATGGAACTCGAATAAAAGGCGTAGATGAATCGTGTATGTATATGTTGCAGCTACTTCTGGAGCCGAGTCACAGGAGTTTCACCGTGAAGAACATCGGCAAGGTGGCGTTCTGCTATAAAGTAACCGGATTGGACAATTTCGTCGAGGAGACGGTCAATAGCTTCGATATAAGTCCACTAATGGTCGAGCCAAGCACGGGATTCGTGGACGCTCTGTCATTCGTGGAATTTGATGTGAAGCAGCGTTCGACAAATCTCGGTCCCATCGATCATCGGTTCCAGCTCGAGGCACGTCTCTCTCTCTCTCCCTCTCTATTCTCGAGTTGCTCCAAATTTCGAGGTTTTCGTGTCCCGAACCGTGATTCGAACGGGGCGATCCGCTTTATTTATTTTAGGTCGGCCATTTAATGCCCGTGACGATCACCGTGAACGCGTTCGGATCTTTTCCACAAGTGTACCCGTGCATTCCCCGAGGAAATTTGCATCCGCAGCTCTCCATCGAGTCGGAATACGCCGCGATAGGATCGCTGACCGACGAATTTCTCGCGAACGTAGGTACTCTACGGTACCCCGCTCTGTCGTGTTACTAGCCCGAAATTTTTTCGAAACTGCAGCAGCTGGAGACGACGAAGAACGGCTTGCAGGAGTGCAAGCCCGCCGACAAAAAAGCCGAATTACCCGAAGACTTCGTCGCGCAATTGGCCGGTGAGAAAGGGCCGCAAAACTCGTGGGAAATGTTAGCTATAAACAAATTCATTCGTGGTTCTTTTCTCCCTTTCTTGTTCGTTCATACACAACGAAAATATTTGGCTGCTCCAGAAATCCTTTTCGTAATGTACATGAGTGATATTGTTAGTACTTTACGGAAAGGGCTTCTGGAAAAACCAAATATTTTCGTTATATATACAGGTCTACCTAAATGTGGCCTTTAGGTATAAATTATTTAAAAAATGGCTAAATATTTGAATACACATTGGAGTCGACGATAGAGACATATTCTTGTTCTTTTTCTAAAGAAATGTAAAATAATCGGTTATAGTGTACCGTAAACCTAGTGTTAATTGCGAGAGCCACGAATGAATTTGTAGAACGAATGATTCGTCGCACTTATTCGCATGAATGTATCTGCTTCGAGGCGAGGGATGGAGCGTCGTTTCCTACGAGGAAATATTTCCCCGTGTTGTGGACGTGGAAATGGCGGTGGAGAGACATTTGGCAAGGAAACTCGTCGACGGGAATTCATACATCTTGATACAGCACGCCGCAACTTCCAAAAAAGAGCCTATTCCTCATCTCTTCTCCTCCGAATACGTTATTGGTATGCTCCCGTTCGCCAGTTCCATAAATCAACCATCCTCGACACTGTTTCTACCGAGAGGACACATTCTTCGCAGATATGGAGTACGTAATCGTCGGTCAAGTTGCCGATTATACGACGACAATTATTAATTACGGGCCGTGGATAGCGGGGATGCGATTGAAGAAGTTGGAGAAGCTGGGGAAAATGGATATTGTCGTGCAGTTCAAAAGACGAGCGAACTTAATGGTCGGCGATTCTGCGAACCTTCGAGTAGTTTGGCACCCGACTAGGGAAAAGTATAAGGAGAGATGCACGCCAGTTACGCATGCAGTTTATATCGAGGTGAGTCACCGCTGCATAGTGGTCCGGATCGGAGAATTGAATGACATTTGCCTAAAAATGAACTTTCTCGTATCGATATTTAATCAATGAATTTTGCTTTCTAAATGTCCATGGAAATCGGAAATTAAGAAATTAGTACAATTCAATAAACATTATAGTTGTAATAAATAATAAAAATTGGACATTTAAGAAGAATACTTTTTCACGATAAAAATTGCTTCTCTTTAACACACAATTTTAAATATTATTTTAAGACAACAAAATTTACAAAATTATTACAAAAAATATATATTTATTATGACAAGTATTAGTAGATGGGAATAGTTTTTTAATGAATTTTAGTGTAAATTTCATCTTGATATCTCTTATGGTTCAAATGTTATACTAAAATGTCACATAATTTCTCGATCCGGAGCACTATGGGCCGTGTCTAATACAGATCGGAACATGTGATGTGGCAACATCGCATACAGACAGAACATCAGTCCAATAGCAATACTGTCGGCAGCAATAATGGTAATAAGAACAATAATGTAAGAATAGGATTTTATATTCTCAATTCTTTTATTAAAGAGGGACGCAAATACAATTAACTATACGCGAAAGTACAAGCACACAGATGATCCGCACGCCTAGTCAACTTATAAATCGCAAGCCGTATTCGTATCCGTGGTCGTAGCCGTGTTCGTAATCGTATCGTAGTCGTGTTCCGTATTCAAAGCCGTTGTCGTTATCGTAATCGTAATCGTGGAGTAAACCGTATCCTTCGACTGTCTTATTGCAAAAAGTCCTCGCCGCGGCGCGGACACGTCCTTTTATCGACTTCCCGATCGAACGTTCTCGATTTACTCCGTTTTGAATTTTGGGCGTTGAGGTAATTGGCCTCAACGCCCGCTGTTCGTTACCGCGACTGTTATCGTTTTTTTTTTGGTGCGCCGTGTCACAACATTAGCGGCGCTCACGCATGTACACACGCACGCGTCTATCGGGCGCAGGAGAGTTCAAGAACCTCTGGACTAAGACTAGGTGTCTTTTCTACGTGTTTTGGATTCTTGAACTCTCCCTTTTTAACGCCTGCCTCCTACAATAACTACGTATAGGTAGGAAGAGGTTGCACCATTCCCATAATCATAAGAGGAACAGTGACTTATCCTTACGTGACGGTCAACACGAAGTTCCTAGACTTCCAGGACGTGGTTGTGGGCGAGTGTTTAATGATGTGCATCCAGATAAAAAACGAGTAATATTGAACAAAAGTATCAGATTCTATTATCCAACTGTTTACTCTGTGACGAGAATTAAAATATTCCACAGGGGATTCGTCGACTGCGAGTGGAGAATAAAATTGTCCAGCATGCGGAAGAAGCAACACGACCACTGCTCATTTCAGGTGGAAAACGACTCGAATTATTGCGCACCTGGTCAAACGGAGGTTGTTCGTATTTACTTCAAACCTCGGAGAGCGGTATGCAGCCTACAACATTACGAACAAATGATTATTTCTACAGTGAGCGATCAAATTGTCAGAGCTACAATACAAAAACCTTATTTCGGTGAGCTTGTAGAGAAGGGCCCACCCACAAGATTTCAATGACGTTGAAATATGTTGTCAAGGCTAGAGCCGACCGACAAAAACTTTAAAGGAAAATGTTGTTCAGAATTGTGACCTCGACAATATATTTCAAGGTCGGTGAAATCTGAGGGGAGGATCCTTATTTCTTACCCACGCAACGGATAATATACTGGTGTTGCTAAATGTTCACAATTCAGTAGCATCGATGCTCTATAAAAGAATAATAAGGATTCAGTGCAGTAGTGTTTTCATTTAACAATCGACCGTCCCGATATGAAATTTTTAATGTATGTATATGGCTCTAATAATTCGATCAAGTTCTTCTATATCACGCATCTCTCGCGAATGAGCTTCCTTCATGTCCATAAAAATACAGAGATGATTAAAGCGATCAAACTTGATGGCTCATTCTGTGCACGGCTCCAGCGAAAAAACAAATAAACGACCCGCGAGTAGCGATGGGTAATCAAGCCGCTCGATCGATCTTACAATTGGTTCGATCTGCCCGAGTTTCCTTCGAGCTGCTCGATTCCCGTAAAGCTCGACTCTGATCGAGACGAAACAAACAGGTCAAGACTCCGCTTGCTGTGCGTTCGATAAGTAGCCACCACCTGGAGTAGATCACCTCCGATTTGCGAGCCCCAGGAGCGGCTACTTACCGGGTGACCACTGTTCACACGGTTCACACACTTGACAACTTATGTCTAACGTGTATAAAAAATATTAATAAGAAAATAGATATGTTCACTTCGTTACAACGTACAGAGTGAGAAAATCTAACAGATTTTCTACCAATACTATCTGTAATGTTTCAAATTTTTTAAGTATTGCTTACTTATTTTTTAAAAATCAATACAACTTCACAAATATACAAATTTTTTCTTTATATTTTTCTCCAAAAATCTACGGGGTCCAATTACACTTTCCTACGGGGTTAATATTAACGCTAAATTTATGGACCACTAAAAGTGACTATTCTATATTATAAAGTTTCAGCCATATTTTTTATAATATATACCTAAAGAAATAAATTGATTTAATAATTCCTAATCGCAATATTCGTAAATTAAAAATATTACAACGGGTCCCGTAAACCTAGTGTTAAAATAGCAGTACACATGACTAATCCGGTACCGGCAGGGAGAGAATAACTTTTTCCTCTCGATTCGAGTCAATTCCCCTGATTTGGAAACTCCGAGTGGTTCGGTAGCGTATCGTTCCTTAACTTTTTTCGTGAAACTATTTTCGGAAAGCGGATTATAGATTTTCAATTGGTTCGGAGGGTGAAATATTACTGATTTCAGTGTTACACGGAGATGAAGTTGAACGTCCTCGTGAAAATGAGCTCGGAAACGGCGACTGTCGTGTTGACGGGTCGCGGCATCGAGAAAACTTTGAGCATCGCCGAGCCGGTTATCCGATTTTTGCCGGTGGTGCCTTACACGCATGTCCAGGACGCCGTTTTCGCGATCGAGAACGCTTCCGATTATCCCGTCGAGTTTTTCTGGCACCATATAGACTGGTAAGCAGATCGATAAACATTTAACACTGCGGCTAGGGTACTCGATGGGGTGCCCGTCCTCGCAAAGATCTTCGAATGAAACGACGGTGTTTAAGCTCGTTCCAGACAGACGATCAAGTCATAAACACTTTATTGGATTATTACGGAACCGAGGAGATACTCCTGCCTCCCAGAAAGCCCGGCGAACCGTTACCCGCAGATTTAATAAAGTTTTACAACGAACTCGTCGACGAAATGGCTCGAGTTCGATGGCTCCAGGAATTAGAACAGGAAGAATATCCAGGAAGCGAGAGCCGTCTAGAAAGAAGAACAAGTGAGTGTGCAGATCGTTTCAGTCTCCAGTGTACTGCCAATATTAGGTATAGAAACGAGTTCGTTTCGATTAACTTCACACAACTGGCTGTTGAAACGTTGCGATAACCAATTAACTGCCCCATTATTGAAGTTTCCGACATAATCTTATAAACCGGTAATCAATGTAATTAATCAATGGACCAAACGACTTTAATTTCTCTGTAAAGATAGAAGAATTAGTTTAGCAAATGATGTCTAACAAACATGTTGAAAAAATGCATTTGGACGTAATTGTGAACAAAAAAAATGGTAAAAGTGATTATTGCAACTTTTTTATCTGGGCCAATTAACGAAAATTTAAAAAATGTGTTTTGTAGACTAGTATAAGCTATATGCACGTTGTAATTTTCGAAATGGGTTAATTGGTTTACGAGTTGTAAACGATCAAACTTATCACTGCCGGTCAAATGACCGCTTTTATATTTTTCATTTTACCATTATAAAAATATGAAGTTGCTTATACGAAAATTGATTGGATACATTTCTTTGTTCAAGCACATATTGTGTTTAAAAATGCACAAAATCTAAATAAATGGAGCCTTGTCACTTTTGTAAGCTAAAATATTTTTATTGCTTTTAGTGCTAGGTAGGTGTAGTTTTAAAATTGTCAAGAAAAGAAACAGATGTCAAAAAAAGTCCGCTATCTATCTATTACATTTAGAAATACACCTTTATGCAAAATAAAAATTGTCCATATAGATAGCAAGAAATAGAAACAAAAGTTCCCTTTTTCTTTAATCATTCACTAGATTGAAAATAATGTACTGGCTAGTGTACAGCTTAAATTAATTTTTTCCTACTATTTCCATCCAATCGATTGTGTCGTGGCTGCACAAAATCCGCAAATGCATAATTAAATAATTACATTTCTAGAAAGTATTGACTTTGTCCTGAAATTGGAAAGAATTCAGTTCTACACTTAATCCACTGTTGGCAATAAAAGAATCTTTTTCGTCTCGAGCGAGAACGCGAAAGAAAGTAACATAAAGGGGGTTTAAACAAAACAACTGATATACTTCCCTGATTTAAGGTTACACAGAAAGTCTGCACGACACTTCAGACTTCCGGGGCAGAATGGGAGACCCCGTGAAAGAACTTTTCGAGAGTATCGAACGGAAATCCGGCCCGCTGAACGATCTTCCGGACCCTGCCAGGCCGGAGAAGAAAGTCTGCATTATTTTCCATGGAGCTCCTTTCACTGGTACTATCTCACAATATCACATGTACATCGCCGTCATTCACGAGTTAAGAATAACTCTCGATAACAGCCTCGAAGAAATAACGATACGCTCTAGGAAATAACTTCGGATTCTCGATCCAGACTTTAATTAACTGCGCTTGTTCGAGCGAAAAGTATAACTTCCACGCGTTTTTGGAATGTTGATACTGTTTCTTCAAATACATATTTACTATCATCCTGGTCACGCACACTTTCTTTTTCACACACTAATTCTTTCTCAGAGTAAATAAAATGTTACTTCGTTATATGTGAAATACTCACAATTCCCACTAAAAAAGTGAATCATGCTTATTTCTTTTGATCGTCAATTATAACACCATTGAATGCAATATCGAATAGTATGTTCGTCACTGAATCTTGTCCAACAAGACGAGGCAGTGAAGTACAGCGTGCGTCCATTGCTGCCTACCTGAGAACGGTAACATCAATCGTGCGGCTATGTTTACGTTGACTGCCTTGTCTCGTTGGACAAAGTACAGAGTGCGGATCTTTATGCATTTGTGGCTTCTAAAAATTTTAAAAAAATGCTAGAACATAAAATTCCACAAAATTTAATACAATTTTTATTTATTTCAGATCTATAAAGGTTACTACCAGTGAAAATAAGATTCTATTTGTTCTCACTTTCTTGACTCTTGCGCGCAAAAATTAAAAATTGCATAAACATCCACAGTCTAATAATAACAGTGAGTAGACAGTTGATACGATGTTGCGTTCATAAATGAAAATTAATTTTCATAATTAGAGATGAAAGGAACGGTTGCACTGATAAATTTTGGTTTGTAAATTCTCTATTGTTGGAAGAAAGAGTTTCAATTTTCTGAAATTCACGCGGATCCTCGTGCAATGACTGGTGTATTAATACCGACTGAAATCTGGTGTTCAGAGTACCAGGAAGCGGCCTGCAGAAGCGCGAGAGTGCTAGCAGCTCCGGTACTCTCGATCGACAAGGCGATCACAGAAGCCATAGCTCTCGGCGAAAGCGAATATTCGATTACACTGCGACAGATCATCGACGACGCTTATCAGAATTACACGGAAGCTCACGAGCGGCACAAGTACGGCCAGCAATTTCATTCCTAAATGTAGTTCATCGGTCAAATACCAATTCTAATCGACTACCGTCCCGTCGCGTCGCGTCCTGACCTTTCGAAATTTTTTATTCGTCTTTTGATACCTTGTTTGAATGTTTCTCGGCTGTTATCCCTTCGAAAACGACGATAGGTTGTTCTACAGGGTATCCGAAAGGTCATTTGAAGTAAATTTTTCCATTGCGAAAAAGTTCTCTGCTGCTTTGTTAACGAGTTATTGAGTTTACTTCAACTGTCATTTTCTTAAAAATTAGCACGATCTAACACTCAATTCTTTTCGTGTTCAATTTGTGGTTTTGATCTTCCGTTAGCGACATACCTGAAGAAACTACATTTTTATTAATTACATAGAGTAGTGAAACTATACACACTTGTGAGTTCAAGAACATTTGTAGGTCATGGTGTTCCACACCGTTGAATTCGCCTTGACTTCAGCTACTAAACTACGAAGTTAGAAATATGTATACGACGCCATTTAAATAACCATCGATGACCTTCAAAAGCCCTTGAAGACAACAAGTCCTTGAACAATAGAAGTCTCCTCGTTGACATTTTCTTCTATTTTTAATTTTAACGGAGATATTTAGGTGTTCTGTTTCTCGTGAATCATCCGGTATAACAGAAATAATTTTGGCCATCAAGGTCGGCCAAATGCCACACTGTGCGACGTGAAGTGCAATAAATCGTATCGTCTGTATGCCGTTTTAGGGAGCTCGAAGCTTCGCGAACGACTCGGAAAACAAACGGACCCGGCGCCGAGATGATAAGCGAGGAAAAACCGAGAGGAACAGACCGGGCCAAGAGGAAATCCCCGCGCAGCGAAAAATCGGCCGGCATGGACACTTTACGGGACGGGAAGAAACAGAGAACGAAAAAATCCCGTGAAACTGAAGCGCCGAACGTGAAGCAAGAAGTAATCCTTCTTCGACTTCCGGAGGAATCGGATCCTTTGATAGAATTGAATAAAATCCCCGATGCCGACAGGCTGGAAACGATGGATCCTTTGAGTCGGTACGAGTACATGATTCAGGCTATTCTCCTGTTCGAGAAGATACTGGGGAAAGATTACTCGGCCGTGAGTAGCCCGCAAAGGGATAAACTTTCTCCAGGAACGGCTGGCAGAAGCGCCAAGAAAACTGTCAAGTCTACTTTCCTAGGAATCGATCCTAAACTGCTCACCGAAGCACTCGCAGAACGGTAGGCCATCCAATAATAATATAATGAGAAAATTAAAAACAGTATATGTAGTATTAAGGTGCCTCTTATTTGCTCTTGTCAAAATTTTTTTTTCAAAAATGTTTCGTTGGCACCCCCCAGGGGATTATTCCAAATAATTAATAAATCTGTGGAAAATTTAAGCTCGATCGGGAAAAGGAGCCGTTAAGCATTAAAATCATTAATTGTTTTTCTCGAATATCATCCATTTACCGCATGGAAAAATATGTTGGACAAAACCTAGAATTGCTTTGATTTTCTGAAATGTTTGTGATCGCCGAATTCCACAGTAACTAAAACAGGAAAAATATCGGTTGTCAATGGTGTCGGGTTCGGCAGGCGACGAAAGCTGCGCGCGTGTCGGGGAACATGTTAATTACTGAACTTACCTCCTCGTGAGTTGATTCTCGTTAAACTGTTCGTTGCAACAGGCTCTTCGCGGAAGACTTTAAACGCGGCTTCGTCCTGCAGTCGTTGGAGAGCAAGTTCCTGAACGACATCCCAGTCGAAACTCTGCTGGTTTTGTTGAGGATCGTCGGCCACGCGGAGTACTTTCTGTTCGTCACGTTCCTGAACTCGATGGCCAATTACAATCGGAGAACGGACGAGTTGCGTCGCGAGCTAAGTGAAACACGTAAGCGTGGAACGTGTAAGAAAATACACGGAAACTGGGGACAACGGCCAAAAATAGCAGGAAATACTCGTGCAGGTTCAATCCCGATGCTACCCAGTGGCGGAACTACAAATTTTCGGCCCCCTGCAAAATATAATTTTCTGCTTCGTTTCTTCTTTCGATATTTTTATAGGATTGAGATTTTTTAATGCTTTATCGGGACGCATACGGCCCACTCTGGACGTTCCGCGAATTTCCTAGCGAACGTTCGATAAGATAAAGGTATTCGAATTTGCGCGTGGCCCCGAATTGCGAGGCCGATAACGCCGCGGACCGCGCAGATCGCATTACGGTGATACGGTCCGGGGAAACGGGGCATTGTCGATGATAGACGGGACGAGAAACGAAACGAGAACGAGATTTGATCTTTCGCGACAGAGAAAACGACCGATCCAGAGACGAGGATCCGGGACATCGACGAGATGTCGTTGTCCGAATACGAGCTGCTTGCCGACGAAGACAGGAAGATGTATCTGGAAGCAATTCTGCCGGCCAAAAGGGAGAAGGCATCGCTTAGACGAGCTCGATTTGCCGAACGGATGATGGAGCGTCGAAAGAAAAAGGTCTGACCCGATGGGGCACTGCTAGTGACACCAATTTTGTATTTATTAGGTTGTCGCACACGAAATCTATGATCTTTAACACGGTAACGTCGGACAAACAGAACTTCTTTTCTAAATAAAACTTAGTCTAAAGAGTTTCAATAGCAGCAAAGATTTCCGTAAGACCGCGGAGTTCACGTGACATTACTAAGTGAAATTATTCGTTAACTATTAAGTTTACAGATAAAGATCAGTAGTTTTTTACTCAAAATTTAACGCTCTTCGATATTTTGGCATAAAAGATATAGCATTCCATTAAAAAAAAAAACGAAGTTGACCTTCACCTCATCTTGAAGTGTCCACCGGGAAAAATAAAAGCCCCACCGCATGATGCCTCCCTCGGTACTGAACAACTTTCATCTGAAATATTTTTGGAGATATTCGTCTGTAACGCTTTATACTTTCCACCCTGTATATGATCTAAGGTTGCTACGAGCGAGGTTTTACCGTATACTCGAATCGCGGTTTCTTCTAGAGAACGCGCTTGACAGTCGGCAGACAGCCAGAAATGATGATCGCGTCGCAAGTTTAATTTATTCAGAATAAATAGAAGCAACTAGGATAAAGAGTTCAGACAACCGTGAAACGATTCGACATTAATTCTTTAGTGGAGTGTGACACTGTTTCGCAGGGTGCCCCAGCCGGTGGCCGTGTTCCGAGATCAAAGACGCCCATGGGAAAAGGAAAGGAAAAGTCGGCGAAGCTCAAGCAGACGGACAATAAAAGGTCTGCGAGCTCGAAGCAGAGCTCCGGCAAACGGGGGACGACTCCGAAGAGCGGAGGGACGAAGAGCAGGGACAGCTCGAAACGCGGTAAGATCCGCTCGTGGAATAGTTGGGTCTCGGGTCCAGGACGAACGGAATTGAAGAAACGAGACCGAGAAATCTAGCGAGCCAATTTGAACCGGGCCAGAGTAATTCGCGGCCCGTGATATTTGCAGATTCGATTAAATTACGGCGAATTAGACGGCGGCTGTTGGATTACTGGCGAAATATTCTAAATAATTTCAAGCCGCGATCCGTGCTGTCGCCTAATTCCCCAGGAAATTGAGGACCGATGAAACGATTAACGTTGCAGGACACGAAGCAGTTCCGAAGGAGATCGCAGTGATCGCCGCCGCCATGAACCAATATCAGTCGGATCTCTCGGCGATGCTGGATGTAATTCGCAGTTGGGATCCCGTGAGAAAAACTGCAGTCAGTGATCTCTCCGTATCGTTTTTTAACGCCAAACATGCCCTGTCAAGTGCTCACTGAAATCACAAAGCATTTAGAAATCACAATATGTTTGCTGGGACTCCATTTATCCGAACTAATATGGTGGCTGAGCTTCTGTTACGCAAATTAACTGCTCCCGGCGTACACTGCTTATCCGAACTCATAACATAACATTCATGTATGTATTATACAATACTATACAATCAACATCAGCTCCCATTACGAACGATTCAGTTATCCGACCATCGTCGTGATTCCCGAATGGTTCGGATAAATAGTGTTACCGTTGCAAAAAATTAATCTGGTAACTTTTACAAGAGAACACACTTGGTAAATACCTGGTACGTTCAGTGTTAAAAGTAACACTAGAGAAATGGCGGAAGTACAATACCGCATGACCCCGCGACGCGGGGAGGGGGGCTTAAAATTTTTGCATTTATTAGGTTGTACCAAAAGTTCGTTTCGTTTTCGATTAATGTGCTCGATGCAAATTCAGAGAAGTTTTTAAGAAAACCAATGGCATGGTTAAGAAAGGGGAAGCTTAAGGGATAATAAAACATTGAAGAACGGAAGATTGTGTTGTTCATGTATGCTAATGTTATTCAACAATATGGAGTGTACACATAGTGAAAGAAACTTTTAGTACAACCTAATTTTATTATTTCAAAATTATGTTGTGAAGGGTGGGGAGGGGGGATTTGTTGTTATGCCACTGCACTAAAGGATTCCTATCCGTGGGTTTGCTTATGCTGTTGCTCTGTCGCCAGGAATCGCTTCACACAACGAAAACCAAGGCGTCGAAAAGCGAAAAGTCCAAAGATGTAGCAGCCGATGAAGACCGTGCTAAAACTGTACTTGAACTTCAGAAATCTATAGTTCCCGACACTATATACATGGTATTTATGGAATCAACTTTGATCATGAGACAATTAAATTTTAAATACGCAGTCCGGATCGCAAAGTTTCGTACAAAATTAATAAGTGCTAATTCGCGATGTTCTCTTCTAAAGAATTCAGGGAACTTCTTGCAAGCAGAGCTGAGAGAAAATTACGATTCGTGATTCCTTTATCAATTATTAATCACGAAATGATTACATTTTTGATTATGATTTAATCTGTACATAGTGCAGTAATAACAACATTGTGAGTATTTTTTTAGAAATATAGTTTTTACATAGTTTTACATAAAAATACCTTAGACCAAGTTATTTATTTATTTTCAGTGTAATTTGTTTTTAATACAATATTGAATGACTTAACAATTACTGATTATATTAATGATTACAAATTACAGAAGGTAACCATGATTACTGATTTATTTCAATGGTGATTGACTGATTAATGATTACAGTTGCTATGATTACATTACATAACCGATTACAGAAATCGATTACAAAAGAATTAATTATTAGCCAACTCTGCTTGCAAGACGATGGTGGACACGAGTGTCGCCGGTTTGATGTTTAATTTAAGGTTGCATTACGATTTCAGAAACATCATCTGTTAAATATGCATCTCTAAAGCTGGTTCTGAATGGCTATTTCTAGGACAATGTGAACAAGTTTCATGTGTGGTACGTGAACGCCAGCGATCCTTGGCAAGGTTCGATGTACGACGCAGTGGTCGCAGGAATGGCCGACAATGATTCAGCAAAATCTGCACTGGGTAACTTACGAACTACAATATTGTCAGTAATCTTTCAGCTGCCAGAGATTTTCTTCCGCCTCTTATTTTTCTCTTTCGATCTTTCTTTAGAAAGTATTCATTCCTTTTATACATAAGTATTAGGCTGGTGCATATGAAATGTCCGCTTTGTAACAGTAACGTTGAGCGAACGTCACTTTTTTCTAAGTAAAACTTACTGTGCAAAGCACTCACTGACCGTGATTTATCACAGTGATCGCAGAATCACTGTAAGAATCATTTTAACTTCATTCACGCCGTGATCGTGATTTTTTAATCTAGAGTGAATTTTCTTATTATCATCCTAATTCATCGTCTAGATTGAATTAGTTCTTTTTTTAAATACACTAATTAACTTGCATAGAAATATCTGCATATAACATAAAAAAATTATGTTTATTATATACCCTGTATCAGTATTTTAAAAAATAGAATATTAATTCTTCATTTTAAAATTGGAAGTGTCATTGATTTTTCTGTAGAAGCTGACCCAGCACCTCAGCTAGATCTCGCCCCGAAAATGTACTCGGTTTTAACGTTCAGAAATATTCAAGAACGAAGCAGACGAGTCCCCGGAAGTACGTCCATAATTTTCATTAAAAATCGCAACCTTTACTTTTCGCTTTGCAAATGCGACCAATAATAGTTTTCAAAAACAATTACTTACACATTAGCTAGTAAACTAATCCTTCTAACATCTCCAAAAAACTCAAATCGTTTGATCCAGTTTTAAAAAAGTTATTCGGTTTTAAAGAGTGTACGAATACTTTTTATACTCACTGTGTGTACTTACGTACTAACTTAGACGAAAACAGTGCTACAACTTACGACGAAGATCCACCGAACTAAACTCTCGGTCATCTTGGTTACTTCGTGCTTTGGCACTGAAACTTTGAACACGTGCCTAAATAAATCTGTCGATTCTCAGACGTTTACGAGTTAGTCTCGCTGTCGCCGGCACCGGAAGTTCTTTCGCTCGGCGAATCGATGTACACGGCCGAGATGAGCGTGCCAGAAAAACGTATTGCCACTCGAAGATCTTCCAAAAGAAACCGACAGGTGGAGGAGCAAAGATCGGCGAGCAAACTGGAGGATCGATCGCTAATCGCATCAACGATCGAGAGCAGAGGCACAAACGTCTCTGTCGCAGAGAGTATCGTAGAGGAGCCTTTGAAGCCTGAATGGATCCTCCAACCGAATGAAACACAGAGGTTCAAGGTCCGCTTTCAACCGACGGAAACCGGCGACTACGACGAACTATACGCGATCACTATACCGGATGGACGCGGCGTCACCTACGAAGTGAAGGTCCACGGTGTTGCAGATATACCGACGCTCGACATGAAACCGGAAGCGATTTTTGGCAAAGTAAAATGGAAACTATGTATATTAGTATTGTACAGGGTGAACCACGCAGCGTGGTCAGCTTAGATTATTGCTGTTAGTGGTCCAATCAGAAATTTTTTTACCTAACATAACACGCTTCCAGGAGAGCTTTAAGGTGATTGTACCGAATTTTTTGTCAACTCTTTTTTTCCAGAGTTATCAAGGTCACCTTCAGTTTTTTATAGGTGAACCTAAAACTTTTTTACAAACACCATAAAAAGTATTTCTTTTTCATCTAAACCAACGAAACATTAAAAGAGTACTATTTACTTAAATTGAATCGACGCTCAAAACGATATTCACTAGCAGCAATACACTCGCGTAAACGGACTTTTTTGATCGTTTTAAATTCGGAAAAGAATATTTGTTAAGATGCTTGCGGAATTCGTCTCAGTATCTTCTAAAAGATGGATGTAAATGTAGGTTCACCTAGAAAAAACTGAAGGTGATCTTGATAACTCTGGAAACCAAAGGTTTGACAAAAATTCGGTACAACTTAAAGTTCTTCTCGAACCATATCGTTTTAGCGACAAAAATTTCTGATAGAAAATCTGCTGTTGCAAAAATGATTTTGCGATAGCTAACCGTTTGGTCCGATCTCAAAAAAGTTATTCGGTTTTAAAGAGTGTACGAATACTTTTTACACTCAGTGTATATTTTCGAGTATCGAGTAGTTCAGAACGAGTGCAATCTTAACGGTGCGAACAATTGGAAAGTGGAATTTTCTTGAAAATTATCATCTTTCAATAAACATAGGTAGAAGACACCGGCGCCGTTTCAGACAGTCCCGCATACTTCTTGGACCGCGGTGTTTACGATTTCGGATCGATAGTGGTCCTGCCGAAAGACAAAAGGTTCGCCTGCGCCGATTACAAATCGGAAACGCCTCGATACGGAACTTCGCGAAATCCGTAGCGAGAAGTTAGCCTAAGTGCTTCTCGTAGTTAACTTCTGGAACTCCGCGAGCTACATTTGCTTCTTATCTGCGAACAGGCCGTACCGTCGCGATGCCGAACTCAAGTTCCGTAATATTTCGAAAGTGGAAGCGGAGCTGAACTTCTCTCTCGTGAAAAACTTCGACGACTGTTTCGCGATCCATCCCGGGAATCTGCTTATCGATGTACGTTCACGGTTACGACGCTCTTCCTTAATTACCATTCAGCTACTCCTGGCAGAAAGTAATTGATCGATCATCCGTCCTACTTATTGTAAAATCAACCCCGAATCATATTACGGTAATTGTGCATGGAAGTAATGTCCCAGTCAGCAAAATCTGATTGTGTCGATTAAGACCAAGTGTCTGCAATCATACTTTGCGAGTAAAAGGCGGTCATTTTGGTTCCAAAACACGTTTGGAACAGGATTTGGTCCCTATTTGGTCTGAATCTGCAGACCAAGCTTTGGTGCCAAAATTGAGAGCAGATCCTGCACTCGTTATTAGAGGGCAGGTTGGTCGCACTAAGAGCGGACCTAATCTGGTTCTAAGAGCAAATATGTATCAAGAAAAATTGCAGTAAACCTTGCTGTAGGGGGGAAAATCGAATTTTATCTAAATTTCTAAATTTATTTAAAATTTCTTTTAAATTTAGTTTAAATATAATTTTTAAAATTTCTAAATTTTAAGTTTCATGGATTTTCAATAATATAAATACTTACGAACCTTACAATAATGACAATAACGATTTTTCTCGATATTTGAAACATACTAAAGAAAGATCAATTCAACACTATCGGATAATTAATTTACGAATATATTATGAACTCAGAGTATCTTATAAGCTACTTAGAAATTATCAAAATTAAATTTTGCATGCACTAAATTATATTTCATTGTGAACAAAGTTCTTCACAATTGACATAAAAAGTGATTCGTTCAGCACGTTTATCTGTCGCGTTTGTGTGTTTATCACTTAAACACTCTTTTAGCCAGGAGTAGAATTTTGGGTGTGGAGCGAAACTGCTTTCGTAATTATCGTATTCCTCGTAGCCAGGAGATCAGGGGATCTTGACATTGTCAGCCATTGCCACGAGACTTGGTGCCAATTCTGCGAGCCTTTACCTCTGCATAAAGAATAACCCGAAAGCAGAAGTGTTCCGAGTAACTAAGAATCTAATGGAGTACAGTAAAGTCGCAATCTAGCTCTCATCGCCTGGTCCGAGCAGGGACAAGACTATCCTTTTATGACTGCGTCGATCACCCCGAAAGTATTATACAAAGGGACAGTGCCAACGTAGAAAAGGATAGCGCATGTAAACACGAACCGCGCGGCCGAAAACATACCCCATACCTTTTATTAAATCAGGCAGGAGCTACTCGTGCTCTACCTATGCTTGACGAAAATTATTTCGCAAGGTGTTTTTAGTTTCACCACCCAGAACTGTGACAAGTCCTGAGGAAATGATCTGAAAAAAAATTTGAGGCCGAATGGATCATGGAAACCCAACGCAAATCAAATTTTCAAATTTCAAATTTCAAATTTTCAAATATCAAATTTCAAATTTTCAAATTATCAATTTAAAAATTTTCAAATTTCAAATTTCAAATTTTCAAATTTCAAATTTCAAATTTCAAATTCCAAATTTCAAATTTCAAATTTCGAATTTTCAAATTTTCAAATTTCCAATTCTACATGCGTCATCAATTCTCGACCCATCCGGGCGGACTGCGCCAGTCAGCTTGTCCGGACCTGTCCGAACCTGTCTGGACCTGTCCGAACCTGTCTGGACCTGTCCGAACCTGTCCGAACCTGTCCGAACCTGTCCGGACCTGTCCGGACCTGTCCGAACCTGTCCGAACCTGTCCGAACCTGTCCGAACCTTTCCGAACCTGTCCGGACCTGTCCGAACCTGTCCGAACCTGTCCGAACCTGTCTGGACCTGTCGGGACCTGTCCGGACCTGTCTGGACCTGTCCGAACCTGTCCGGACCCGATTCTACTCTCATCGATTCTCGGAGCACCAATTGCCTATGTCAGAATTGAACCACTAAATACAGCTGAATTTATATCCTGTTTAATGTCATTTGAATAAAAAAAATGCCACAAATAAGTTAGCAATGGTTCACATTACGGTATTGGATTACACGGCATGTTTACACCGCTCGGCGACCGAGGCAGCTCGAACTTCTTGGCCCCTCGCGGGAATGCCCCTCAGTGGAAGGGGTAGGCGAAGGGGCTTAGATCGTGGAGCTCTGAGGTTGCTATTGAGTTGTCGGAAACGTCATGACGGATTTTTCGTATCCATCTCTCGTAATAATGCATCATGACATTTCCGATAACCCAATAGATCGCGATTTTACTGTACCTGTTTCAGTACCAAAATGCACTTATTTAACTTGATTTTCCGTGTTCTAGTTACAAAGCGAAGGCACGAAGTTGAATATCGAACTGGATCGGAAACAGATTTCTTTCGGCAACACGCTCCTCTATCGACGAGAATTCCAAGTGCTAACAATACGGAACAATAACGGGACCGAACTCTTCTGGTGTTTAGAGCCTGAGGAACCCCTCGATCCGCAGATCACGTTCTCGCCTAATCGAGGCGCTATAAAACCCTGGGACGAGCAGAGGATCGAGTTCTGCTACCATGGAACCGCGGTAAAGCTTCTTCTTCATCAAACCCATTGAAGATGAAATTAGAAACTTTTATAGCGTGTGTTACAGATAGGTGTGATCAAGACGCAGACGATGATATTCAACGCGTCAGTTTACGAGGATCAGGATCCAATTTTCACGGATATAATTCGTTTATCGGGTGAGACATACGACGTCGCTGTTGATATCGATCATGCGAACCCGATCGATCTGAAGAGGATCAAAGTTAATGTACCAGCGAGTGGCCTGATCACCATGAAGAACCGCGGAAATTATGAAGTGCAGTTTGTGTAAGGAGTCTTTCATTTAACTCTTATTCTAAGAATTGGGTACCCACTTTCATTTCTTTTTAAAACTAAAATTTTTGTTGACAAACAGCATAATTATTGTAGATTCATGTGGTTTTGGATGAATACAGATTAACTTTCATTTGGCGCATCAAAATATGCGTTGAAACTATGAAGTGCAACTTCATTGAATATTGTAACAAATTTTAAACTTTGTTTAAATTTGCTGCAACTTGCTTAAAGTTTAAATTGTGAACTCAAGTAAGTTGCGAAAAATATTGTAGTTTTTAGGGATTTTTTGGAATAGAAAGGTTTACAAAATATGATGCAATAAAATATGAACATGAAACTATAAAAAAATGTTTCTGTCAGGAAGCATGTACAACAATATACTAACAATTTCAAAACATTTATGAAAGCATTTCAATTTTTTAAAACATCTCGTAAAATTACAATACTTTTGACAAATTACTCGAGTCTCCCCCATTAAGTTGAAAAACACAAAATTGCGATTATAAAATAAAAGATTTTGGATTATATTAACAGTATCGTGCTCGAAGAAAGCGAGAAACTGTCGAAACTGAATTTGCCTGTGAACTTGAAGAAGAGTCTCGAAGTTCAACCCACGTCTGGTATCATTCCACCGAACGTCGAAAGAGTAACAGAAGTTCGTATTTATATGGCATTATGGAATTGATTAACCTTTCTTTTGGAAGTGTATATTTATTCAAACAAACAAATCCTTGTATCAGGTAGTCTTTGTGGCAACGACGGAACTGAGTATCAGGGAGGCTCCGATATTAAAATGCCATTTAGTTGATACTAATAAGGACACGGTCATAGTTGCTGAAATCCCTCTCACTGTCACCCTTAATGCCTACTATACTAGGTACCACATTGTTTAACCCCCGGAAAGCGCAGACTAGATTGTGGACTTTATGCATTCATAAGAAAAATGGGCAGATTAAACAGATTCTCGTATAATTTCCATTTGTAAGAATTGTAGTGTAAAGATCCGCAGTCTAACGGGCGCCTCTGTCAACTGTACAAATGGCAATGCTTAGGTCCATTTAGACCAATTTAGCAATTATTTGGAGCAGTACTTGGATTTGTTGGAGTATTCAAAATATTTTTTCTATACAAAACTAGATCGTACATCAGTGTTCTAATAATCTTCTAATAAATAAATCTTCTAATAATACATAATTGCGTCGCAGATTTCGAATCGATCCATATCCCATGATGGATTTCGGGACGATGGCCATATGCACCGAGAAAACCATGTACCTAAACATAGAAAACACGGGAAAGTTCCCATTACATTACGTCGTGAATCTGTCACATAGACATCCATCCATGTTGTACCAGAGTCAAATACTAAAAGATCTTCCGCGTAAAAAGAAAACTCTGACGGCGAGAACTGCTGCGTCCAAGAAGAGCAAGAAATCCGTGAAAATCAAGGCGTCCGACTTCAAGTAACACTCTCCAACATGTGTTCGAATTTATACAAAACTTGTCCCCTACTCAATAATTTCATTTTAGATTTTTGATCTCCGACATTGGTCCATGGCAAGGTTCCTGGACATGTTGAACAGTCTCTACGCATATTGAACAGTCTATAACATTGCAAAAATATATAGGGCGGTCCACCTAAATGTAGCCACCTAAATATCATCTTTATTTGTGATGAAATAACAAATGTTTTTAAAGTGAATTCTTTGCAAATGTTATTTTTTCCGGAGTGCTCACATTAATTTTCAAATTAAAATATCATTTCAAGGTCATGTTATTATACATATCTGAATGTATTTTTCGATCAATTACACGATGCAATAAAAAAAAATGTAGTTACGTGTCAAAAAATACCGATGAACTTGACAACTCCGAAAAAAATGACCTTGCAAAAACATTATCCTTGTCAGATGTTTGGTCCATTGACACCATGTACATTACGTAACAAATATTTCTTGCGTCACAATAACCTGAAGAGGTATTTAGGTGGCCTTACTTAAAAGGACCACCCTGTATATATATTGTTTTATCTGAGAGGAGTTGACGAAACATTCTGACCAAGAAACATTTCTTCTGAAGTTAACTTTCTCGGAAACTCTCTTTTGTTCGTAGAGATCCATAGACTCGTTTCCTTCGAGAAACACTTTGAAAACTCTCGCAACTAAAGCGCAAAGATACCGAACTTGGGAACGATCAGATTCGTATTCGGCTCGGGAAAATTTATAGAAGCTCGCTATCGATTATTCAGACATAAAATATGTATTTAATTTATTGGAAAGCGAGCAACCGGAGCCAACAAAGTTGATAGTGGGGCCGATGACGGTGCAGAAAACGGAGGGCGACGTCGACGTGGGCCAAACAGAGACCATCGGCGTCACCTGTCGCCCAGAATTTGTGGGTTCCCAGGACGAGCAGATCCTGATCAAGGTGAATGACAGCGTACCCGAAGACAGTGATGGTAAATTCGTTTCGTTGTTGGTGCGCTCGTCGGTGCCTTGCGTCGATTTCGAAGACATCGACTCGATGTTCCAAGGGAATCACGTGGTAGATCGGATCCAAGACTTCGATTGTCCGAAAGAGGTATTTTCGACTTTCCTGACGAAAGATACAGTCAGTCAAAACAGTGTCCATACACCCTTTGAAATGATGTAACTTTTTAAAGTAGGTTTTTCAAATTTGCATTACAGACCCAGATAAAAAAATTGTAAAATCAATATTTATTAATTTTTTTGGAAAGTCCAGTCAATTTCAATTTTCTTGAAATTCTCTTTATATATCATTTAGTAACCTAATTGTTGTAAATTCTTGAAAAAACTCAGGTTATCTGGTCCACTTTTTAAAAAGTTACATCATCTCAAAGGGTGTATGGAGACTTTTTTGACTGATTGTATACCGGTATTCCCGATTCTAATAAATACAAAACGATGTTCCGAAACGTTTATGTAGATCGGAGCGCACACTGTGTTCACGCGGCAAGAAAAGTGCCTCTACTTCCGGTACGTCTGCGTATCGACCACCCACGCTACCTGTTTCAAATTGTACAATCGAAACATAGTTCCAGCGGACGTGCAGGTGTCTTTCAATCAGGATTCCTTGACGCCGAAGACAGCCAAACCCGACTCATTCTCCGTGGAGCCGACGGTTGAACGAATTCCACCATCGAGTTACAAAACGTTCACTGTGTCTTTTACGCCAGCCATGATAGAGGTTCAGAGAAATTATTCGTTAATCCTGTCGTGTGTTTAACAATCGTTATGCGATGTTGACTTATTGTTTTATTTAGAATCACTCCCTTTTCGGTTGTACCACACAGTGATGGATTTATAAATTTTTACCCCTCCCCTATCGCAAAATATAATTTAGCCCCCCTTAAAAACAAGTTATACTACGAAAGAAAAATTATGTTACATAAAAATACAACTTATACTATATTATATAAAAAATATTGATATCACTATTTCATTTTTTTAATGTAAAATTTTTGTGTATAGCCAAAAAGTTTTCAAATGAACTTAGAGAAAAGAATAAAAATAACAATGTTAATTTTTATTTGTACTTTTCATAATAGGGGTATAATCCTCAACAATTTTTTACTGTTTTTCTTTCGATATTTGTATAGGATTGAGATTTTTTCGATAAACGGAAAAAGTATGGTTTTTTGTCAGTGTACTTTTAATTTAGTTTATATCAAGGATAACTTTAGTAAAATTACAATTTTTTTTTAATGTTTAAAAGGTGTCTCACAACATCTGTGGTAGAAATAGTGTTAAATAAAATTTCTAAAGCTTTAAAACTTAGTGTCCTTTTGTTACACATTCGCAGACGTTTCAAGGATCATTGGAAGTATTGGTGTTTCTGCCTTCGCACCTGGCAGAAGAGAAGATGCTCATTAAACTGACGGGGGAGTCCTGTGTACCGGAAGTGGAGATCATAGAGCCGTCTCACGGAAAACGTGAGAACGCAACGTTGAACTTTGGTCGTACGTTGGTCAACGAAACGAGCTGCAGACAATTTGCTCTGGAAAATGTAGGATTTGTGAAAGCCAAAGTGATCATAGAGGTCGACGAGGACCGGAAGCTCTTCACCTTCGAAGCACACCCTGATACGCAGCATTTCCTGCAGATCTGGGACGGCAGCTGTGACGGTAAACTTGCGAAAACCGTGCGACCGCTGCTCGCTGTTGAACGTTTTAATTTGCGGATTAGAACCGAACGACAGATGCACGGTGGTTCTTTTGATGCCCGGGAATGTCGCCCGCTTCAAAATCAGATTCTCGCCAATCGACGTTGGGACATACGACGGAAAAATTCGCCTATTCATCGTCGACAATCCTTACGAGAATTTGGTAATCAATCTGAAGGCAGAATCGTACATGGAACCGATCATTCTGGAGGGACTGGATTTCGAAGATGTCGAGGCCAGAAGGGACACCGAGGAGTTGCTTGTTAAGGGACGGAAGCTCTCGTGGAAACGAAGCTCCATTACATCTGGTAGACCATAATGCCTGTTTTGTAAATTCATCAGCCGTCTTTAGTTATCTTCAACTCTTATGTCAATAACAGGCCACCCGGGTATCCGTCTGGGTGTGTTTCATAAACATTTTTTATGTCCCCGTGAAAATTTCGTTCTCTTCTCAGATCGCTTGAGCGCAACATTTGCAGTACCACTTTCCTATGTTCTCGATTATGGACTCTGTTTCGTGGGGAAAATATACAGAAAAACGTTCAAGATCAGCAACAAATCCGTGGGTAAGTGGTTCCGGTTCCAATGGAACGCGCATCCCAATCTGGTGTTTGTCCCCTCGATCGGCCATGTGAAATATCAAACGTACAAAGAAATCGTAGCTACGTTTCTGGGAACGGAACCTGTTAGTCACACGAAGGTATTGGTATCCTTTTATTGTTACTATTGCTGATTACACTGTTCACCATGTAGAGGAGACGTTAGGAATATAAGATAGGGTAAAAACACAAGACGCCAAGGTTTTGACCGATACACAATATTGATAGTTTTTAGAATGGTTATTCAAATAGCATATAATTGCATATCCGAATTGTGTTGGTCTAACACAAGTCAGCACAACTACCCATTTCCCCAACACAACGATCCCAGATAGCACGTGACGTCATAGATTATTACATACATATTACACATTATTACATAAATTACAGTTTTAATATTCGAACACAATGTAGCACAAACTTAGCACAATTCAGCACAACTGTTGAAATTTTGTAATTCTAAAAGCGGAGGGCTATTCGGCTGCCTTTATTCATGAGTGGGCCGAGAGTTTATGGGTTCCATAGTGTTGTCCGGCAGACCTTAAAGTTGTCAGCCGAGCAGCGACGCATACCCTTTCGTTCTGGCACGATGACTGCGGTCACAGTGGCTCCGGAATCGGATCTCTCTCGTTTCCAGAGAGAGAATTTCTGGATTGAAAAATAAAATGAGTACCTCGTGTTCCTGCCCTCTCCTCTATTTGAACATCTAACATTCGACAGGCGACTCTTCATGAAAAGATTAAACTTTGTCGAACCGTGTTATTATCGCTTGGTTACGCCAGACTCGCATCGAATGCGTGGTAAACGAGATCGACGGTGCGCAACTGATCAACGTGGCGGCATGGGACGACCGACAGACAGAAGTGCGCTGGGAGAAAATGCACCATGATATCGAGCACCCGAAAGACGTCGAATTTCTAGCAAAGAAGATCGTGCAACCGGCTCCGGAACCTGAAACGAGCGCCATACCCGGCACTAACAAGTCCATCCAAGTTGTGTTTAGCGCGATAGTCGCGTTCTCGGAATATTCTTGCCCGGTCGAAAATATTTACTTCAAAGACACGCTGATGTTCCAGGTTCTTTCGTCGCTCCGTAAACTATCGGAAGATTCGAAAAAATGAAATAAATATTCGATTATCTCCGGCTCGATTCTTGTTACAGACCAGAGTGTACACGTTCGTGTTATCGAATCCGGGGTCAGTGAACACGACGTACGTTTGGACGATAAGCATGGACGAGCAATACCCGAGGAAGTACATGGAGGATAGCCCGAACGTGACTGTCAGGCCGAAGACCGCGGAGAATTCCCGTTCACGGCCGAATTCGAGGTCATTTAGAGGCGTTTTCGCTGCAACAAGTGCACGATCCAGCTACAAAGATCTGGTCGGCCGCGGGAAGAGCAACGGTGACGCCGGGAATGTATTTTCACGACGATGCACCGTCTCTCCGTTCGGTAACGTTTCTCCAACTTAGGTAAAAGGGTTCGTGACTCCACGAAGAGCCACCGATCATCGATTTCCCGTTGCAGACACCTTCGAGTTAAAAGCACCTAGCACCAGGGCATCGGACCTTTTCAGCAGCTCCGCCTGTTTATCGGAACGGACCACCGACAGCTGGTTAGAGGGCGACGATCTACCCTTCTCCATCCATCCTGAAGAAGGATCCATCCCGCCCAAAGAATCCATCGAGTGCACGCTCAAGTTCTCTCCCAACGACGTGTTTTATTACAAAGTTTACCTGACGTGCAAGTACGCGATCATCGGTGCCAAAAGATTCTTAAAGAATTCCTGTTGGTCCTCTTGAATTATATTTTCTGTCGCAATGACGATTCATAAGCTTCGATGCCTCTGCTGATGAATCTAGCAATCATTTTTCTCGGCCCATCTCAGTTATCGAGCCTTCATTACGATCGTTAAAAAATTTCAGTTATACTCCGTCCGTCAATGACTTCTACTTTGATCGGCATAGAAATCGTTCTTATCATTATACTAAGTTATTAACAAATTTCATTGAAAAAGGATTCTGCAGATTGTACGGAATTGTTTTGGAGTTAGTATAGGGTAATTTCATTTCAGACCATAATCAACAAGTTGCAAAGAGCAGCAAAATTATTATGTTGTAAACTAAATAGCACAAAGCCGTCTTGAATATCCTACGAACGTTTTCTGAACGACTTCTGTTACAAAATTGTTTTTAGGACGTACTACTTTCAGACCTAAAATGGACATAAAACGGACGTCTTTAAGACGTCGCGACGTGTGCTATCTGGAAAACAACCTTTTTGGCTTCGCAGAGAGACTGAAATCGACTTTTGAAAAAGTTATTTCGATTTAATACGTGTGCGTTCAATTACGCGAGTCATTGTATTTTCCTGTCAGCCATCTGAACTGTTCGGTGTTAGCAGTTAGTACGCGTCGAAGCAGACGATAGCTAGTGTCCGGTGTTTGCTGTTTTCGACAGAATGGAGAATCTCGATCCGGGGCTGTCGATGTTGACGATTCCAGTCGTGGCGCGAAGTTTAGTGCCGTATTGTCATTTCGACGTGGAGGAAAGCGACTACGTAACCAGCGGCAGGCGGGATCCAAAGCGGCCCGGTCCGCTGGGATGCTGGGCAGACGATCCCGCTTTGTGGCAGAATATCAGAGTAATCGAATTTAAAGTGGTCGGTGTCGGCGAGACTCACGTCAAGTAAGTGCGGCACGCGGAACTGCAACGCCGTCGGTTTTAACGAAGTTCGCAACAAATTACTACGGTCTCATTTGCATTCGGCACGGAAACGCCGGAAATTAATTAGAACGGGAGCTCGGTGCTCGTGGAATTTTTCAACACCGATTCGCCGCTCGTCTCTTCGCGTTTTCTGTCCGCGGAACAAAATATTGCCCGTTGCTTATCGTTGCTTCTCTCGAGCCGGCGCGGTGTATCGGGCGATCCGTGTACTGCGCGTGACTCGTAAGAAGTCCCGCGAAAGGAATGCGGAGCCGATTGGTCAGAATTGATGGGGCATGCTTCGTTTCACCCGCATTCTCGGCGTTAACGAACTATTATTGGCTAAAGCGTTCTCGCACACGCTATGTGTGTTGCGTATGACGTCATTGGGACTACAAAACGAAAGATACATTTCGATAAATCGATCACATTTAACAACATTTGAAGGTATCTGCCGTGTCGGCTATTTTGAAATTATCTTAGGAATTATCTTGTAACGTCGCATTTTCACTCATCTTTTCTTCACTGGATTTTCGGCTTTATACTATACTCGACATACTATACCTATCCCGGGTATACAGTCTAAGGGTGGAACGAACGAGCGCCATCTTGTCTCTCGGGCCGTTCCCCAACACTTCTTACGAGGCACGAAGTGTACGCGAATCTTTGCTGCGCGATGTGGCGCAGGTAATGAAATCAGTTTCGACGATTTCAGGAATTTTCACCTGGTCAACCCGACGACGGACGACTATCGTTTCACCTGGACGGATCGAACATCTCGCTTTGTGAGCGATGTGCCGAATTTCCATTGCAACGTACCCGAGGGCATCGCGGAACGCGGAAAACAAACCAACCTGGCTTTCACGTTCTTGGCAGAAGACGTCGGCGTATTCGAATCCTTCTGGCTCTTCTCCATCGAGAGATACAATCTCGAGTGCCTTTTCCTCGTCGTCGGTACCGTCACCGAACCCTCGGTGCATTGCCTCACGGTCCACGTGAAACTGAAGCCAACAATTTTGGGCGAGTCTCGAGCATTCTTCTGCTAAACCTTCGTTCATCATCTTCCCTTTCATCCTTCGACTACACGTACATCGCCTCCCACGGAATCGCGTTTAACCTTCACTCAACTTCACCTAACTTTCACCCGAGTAATTTCTACATTTATTGAGATATGAAAATATGTTTCAGAAAAAAGTTGTTTGGTTTCGTGGAGTCTATTACGTGATGTAGATAACTTTTTTTCAGGTGGAGGTGCTTAGGAGATTTAAAGGTCAACCTAATTTTTTTTTAATGGATCCACACATTTCTGAACTCCTCCTTTGCGAGAAAATTTTAACGATCTAGTCATTCAAGGTCATATTTTTTTGGTCAGATTACCGCAAGTACTTGAAAAATCGTGAAAAGTGTTACATGGGACAGCCTGCATAAAAATTCTCTAATAAATTTAATAATTTCTAATTTTTTTTAATCATGCGTGAAATATGCACAGATAACATTACCAAAAGAACTTTCGAAACTTTCCATTCGGCAACCTTTCATGTACGTTTTCATTAGTCTGGGGTGCGTTTACATTCCTACACGCAGAGTGAGGGTTAGAAACTCCAGAATTTTCAGCTTATCGCGTCTTCTTAAGGCTTAAAGGGTCGCGTCTAGATTACCCCTTGCTACGCAGGTTCCGTGGTGATATGTACCGACGTTTAAGCACAAGAACAAGATAACAAGTACAAGAAACATGAGCAAACTAGAAATGTCTTCTTCCTTTTAATCATTTTAATAGGCTGGAAATACTAAATTGATGTTCTTAAATTCTTTTTATATTATTTTACTATTATACATTTTAAATTGTGTAAATACGTTTTAAAAAGTGGGTAGATCAAATACAAACAGTGAAAACAATTAAGGAATTTGAAAATACTACTCTATTCCTTGCAACTAGTTACAATTATTAAAACAAGAAATAAATATCAATGTAGTTCTTATAGCTTGTAATTAATACAGACAATTTTTATTTCGCATAAAATTCGCATGTCTAGCCGTAAGCGTAGCCAATGAGAATAGGGATAAATTGTTACAATATTTTCAGAGTACAACGTGCAAGAGTCCATTCGTCTGCTGAACGACGAAACATTCGACATTCCATTTCAAATACTGGACAAGTCCCTGTACTCTGAGGGGAAATTTCAGAAGCTGACGGTGACTCCGATGACGGGAGTCCTAGCATCGAAGACCGAGCAATTACTATGGTGATCGATGCGCTCCTGAATCGTTGTACCATTGGCGTTCGTCGAGCCATTAATAAATCCGAGTTCGCGACTTTACACGCGAGCTCGCGAGCAGAATGGCACGGGTGAAATCTTTTAATTCGTTCACAGGGTCGAGTACCATCCGACCCGGGTCGGTGAATTCCACTTTTCCATTCAGTGCGCCGTGAAGCTGATGAAAAGTCCTCTCACAGTTTTCGTGACCGGCTCCGTTCACGAGATCGTCTCTTCGGTTTCCTATTCGGTCGCGGCCGGCGAAATTGTACGAGCCTGCGAAGACACGGAAAATGTCATCGACCTGGGCAAGGTTCGTAGACGATCTCTTCAACCTCAAAGACAGCTGCGATCGACAACGAGCACCTACTTTACCGTCTTCTCCTCGTACGTACTGTCTGCTTCGGCGATCGTGGTGCAATCGAGTAAACGCTACATCGAAAAATTTCGTCGATTTCCCGTCGTTTCTATTCGATCCCTTCACAGTTAACCCAGGAGTACAGATTTTCCATTCCAAATTCACAGGCCAAAGTCTCACACTTGCAAATCAAAATCACCTTGTGAGTGATTTTTCTCTTTTTCCCGTTATCCGATCGAGCTCAAACTTTGCACAGATTTTTCTTGGAATTATTTCGGAGAATCGTAGAGGCTGCTAACAAAACATTTTTGAAAAAAAAATTTCGACAAGAGTAAATATGAGCCACCGTAATCTGCAGTGTTCATAATTCATCATACTCCACTAGAGACCCTTCACCCGTATAATAATATCGTAATAAAATAATTTGTTGGCTTTGTCCGCAGTTGGTGGTGAACGTGCCAATCACCGTCAAGTTCGACATCAGTAATTCCAGCAAAATGACGTTTCATTACGTCTGGGATCTCGGCATGACACCGGTGATCTGCAGCAGGAACGCCTACAACCTCGAAATGCCTCAAAGGCAGGGGCACGTGACCAGAGAATCTCGGTCAGCTTGTGATCTAATACTAACGTCCTTTCAGAAAACTGTAATCAAAGATCACCGTGTCGCTCTGAAGGTATTGAAAACTCCTCCTGTATAGTCGAATTACTTTGTACAACTATACGTACATATGTATAATGTATAACTTCCGCGGATGATAGATCAGCAACGGACCAACCTATCGATTCCTATTGAAAGCCACTTCGAAGAAGGTTGCTGTCCAATTCAGCTTCAATCATTACGATTTTGGACCACGCTACGTTCAAACCACAAACGGATTATCTTATCACGCTCAACTTCGCGTGACAAACTCCGAGAGTTCGGCTGTCATGTGAGACATCATCTCTTGATTCAATCGTCATTATTGTATTTGGTGTACAAATAAGTCCGGTGCCTTTACATACATTTAACTGCAATTACGTTTGAAATTAAAATTTTTTGTACTGACAATTTGAACGCTGTTAATCAAAAACAATTTCAATGCAGACTCGAGTGTAATTTCGAGGATCAGCCACATCTGTCGGTCGACTTAAATCCGATTTCCGAAGCGGTTGCTGCACAGTCAACGATCACTATAGCGGTGACTTTTCGTCCTCTGAAAGAGACCAAGTACCGCGAGTGCTTAATCTTCAAAATCAACTCGGCGAACGAGAAGAGAATAGTTATTACTGGCGAAGGAATACCTTACAGGGCAAGTATTCATCGCTAAGCCCAACGATCGAGTTGTTAAAACTTCGGTGGGAACCGTAGGCGAAACTTGAAACGGCTACTTAACCTCCTCTTCCTCCTGTTTCGGGGGGGGAGGAGGAACTTCGCTGAAGAAAACTTAAACAATTCAGCTTCTGAAAAATGCTAAGCGAGAATCGAAGTGAAAGCTGCGGAGGCAGCTCGCGTGAACAGAGAATAAAAAAAAGAGCATACGATAATAGAGCTAACTTGTCCCTCCAGTGGGACTTGCGAGGGAACGTATGCGAGTGATAGTTGCCGATTCGCGCGCAACTTTGGTAGAGAAAAGTTTTTACATAAGTGACTACACACTTGAATAGCTCATGAACTTAGAAACTAATAGCAGAAGCGGAGGAACGTTGTAATTATCTTGCAGAAGGTACGAGGAAAATTCAACCAGGATAACTGGTGCTCCATAGTGCAAAGTTAAAGACTCCTGTTTATTCGTATTGTACGTACACTAAGTAAAACATAATTTAATAAGACCTCGATGATTATTTGATAATCGATGATTATTTGATAATCTGCAAAATTATTTATTGATTTTTTAATTGATCGAACCGTAGCGCCAATAACACTGGAAATTTATAATTTAATAAGATGGTGGATTTTAGACTGCCGATTTTATCCATTTATGATAATGAGTAGGTAAAATATAGAATAATTACACATTCGAAGAATTTTAAAGCACTGTTGTACCACTTTCAACGCATTAGAATTGTTAAGAAAGAAATAAATATCAGCCAGGGGCGAAACTACAATACCGCAAGACCCCTCAACGCGAGAGGACCCAAAGTTTTTGCATTTATCGTCTTGTAATTTTGTTGTTTTTTATAAGTTTTCTTTCTTTATATACAGTATGAATTGTTTTGAGGATGGGATTTGCGGTAAACTTATTACCAAAGTTTCGTCGGAATCGGTAACTCTATATCCTTGTCCTGATCACTATCAATAGACTGCGGATTTTTATGCATTTATGAAAAAATTGGCTGGGTAAAAATTAAAATAGTAAAAAATCTAAGAATTTTGTTAGATTGTTTTCAATATATTAAAATTATTAAGGGGTGAATTCAATTTTTATTGAATACTTTTCACAATCGATGCAAAATATTATTATTTTGGATAGAGATCTGCAGTCTACTTATAACAATATATCGGTATTGTAAGAATGTAGAGATTGTCACACTAGAACTTCCATTTAAAATCTACATCTTTAAGACGTCTTATTTCAGAAGTTCAAACGGCGACTCTAAAAAGATGTCTTATTTCGGACGTTAAAACGACGTCTCGAAAAAGACGTCTTTTTAGGACGTAAGACTCAGACCTCAAAATGGATGTCTTTAAGACGTCGTGTGCTATCTGGGGTAGAAGTGACAAAAAAATGCGGGAGATATCGCTGTTATAACGAAACGTGTTTTTCAGATTCGACTGGTAAATCCGCGAGACAAGTTGATCGATCTGGGCTGCGTCCCCTTGGGTAAAACGGCAGTGAGGAAGATCGGGGTGTTGAACGAGGGTTTGGCACCGGTGGACGTGAGGTTCGATCTAACGAAACATCTGTCCGCTTACGAGAAGTATCGGGACCGGGAGAAAGCTTGCCCGATGAATGCGCACGAAGGATACAAACCGGAAATGGAGAAAGCTTCCGTGGTGGAGACAAAACGTTCCTGGACTGATGATATCGAGCTCCAGACCAGGGAAGGGAGCCTCGCGGACGTTCTGCAGATCCAACCGTCCTCGATCACTCTGCAGCCGAACAAGAAAATCGACGTGACAGTGAGATACAAGCCTCTGCACAGAGTGAAGAGATTCACAAGTAAAGTGGGCATTCAGGTGTCTTCGACCATATTCCCGCTGTTCATGGTGCACGTAGGCTGCATCGGAATGGAATTTCGACTGAACGGCACTCTATTTTCGTTCGGAACGATCGTCGAGGGCTGCACCAGGCAGTCCAAGATGATCCTGATGAACACCGGGGACATAGGCGCAAGGTTCGTCGACTGTTGCCGGACGTAGATACCGCGCGACAGAAAGATAGACACGATCCGGGGAACCGGGACACGGTTAACGCACACGATAATTCATTTAGATTCAAATGGAGCACGTCGAAATTGCCGGCAGATTTTACGATCAGCCCCGTGTCTGGCTATTGCTCCCCCGGAATGGATGTCAACTTCGTTATCAAGTTCCAACCCCTTCGGCAGAGCAGTTTAATTGAGGGTGTGGTGAGTGGACGACCCCGTTTCCCGTTCCGGCGGACAAATATTTCGAGCAATCTTTTAATTACAGTGTCCACATCTCTTGCGAATCCTATCCAGTTTCCAATTAATTAACCAGTTAACCAGGCAAGGCGGCGGAACTCGCCGTTCCTCGCCTCTATTTGCGTTGGCTTATTTATTTGCCGGAAAAGTTTCCAATCCATATCGCGAGATTGATTTAAGACTGAATTATACTTGCTGCACAACTGCGAGCAATCGTTGTTGTTTCCTCGACTCTAGACTGGAGATTTTATACATTTATGACAAAAAAAATTAGAGATTAAAAGTATTCATCCTGTTTATTCCTTATGATAATGATTAAAATGAGATGCACTCTTTTAAATCCCTTCAATGTGCGATTACTATTTGTTTCTGCTTTGGCACAAAAGTAGCCGAAAGCAGTTTCAATATTTAAATTGGATTGTTTGGAACAGTAAAAAAAATGGTATATGTTTCATATACAATATAGGACTGTATCAACACGAATACGAATTGACCATACATTCATAGTACGTTTGGAACAGTATTTTGTTTTTAATTGCTTTTTATTGGTTTACTCAAATTACTCGAAAGTAAAGCTGCCCTTTTTTCACTTGTAAATAATATAAAATCATCGTCATATATGCTATTGGAAGCATAACAATACGTTCTGCAATAAAAGAGAAATTATTGGAAGTACAATATTAATTCCAATTGTTACCGAACTTCAAGCAAATAGTGGTTTAGAAGTGTTCCTAATAATTCGATCGGTCTCTGTAACTTCCTTCAATTTTTCGTAGTTACATTTGTATCTCACGCTCGTAATTTTCAAAATAAATTGAGAACGTTAAAAAAAAATGAACGAAATATGATAAATGATGTTTCGTACTTGAAAACTTCCAGGCGACGGTGGATATCGAGAAGTACAACACCCTCAAAATAAAAGTCACCGGAGGCTGCTGTAAACTCCCCGAACCAATCGAGACTATCGTTTTCGAGTCGGTGGTTCGTCAGCGACAAACACGGGCCGTGAATATTACTAACAATACAAACTTACCTTGGAAATTGTTGCCTGAATTGACCGGCGACTATTTCTCCGTCGAAGAATCATTTCACGTTCCAGCGAAAGAATTGGGTTATTGCACGGTCACTTATGCACCTGCAGTGATGAACACCGAGGACACTCGGCATACGGTAATTCATTCTAATTTATTCTGTGCTTATCAATATTTAGCATGTTGACTCGTCAATTGCCGATTCACAACTTGTCAATGGCGTCTCGACAGCCATTCATGAATGTTTACTACGTCTGTTGCACTCTGAGTTTGTGAAATGTTCAATAATACTGTTAGTGCCAGACAAACAGTGACACTCAGCTAATCAGTTACACAAAGTTCGATGCTTCGAATAGCAAATAGTGATGGCGCGCAAAATTACTAACCATCGTTTATCACAGATTTTTTAATCTAGTGTGAATTTTCTTATTATCATTCTAATTCTTCATATGGATTGAATTAGTTCTTTTTTTGAATACATCGATTAGCTTGCATAAAAATATCTGCATATAACATAAATTGAACATTGTTACGTGTTCTGTATGCAGCGCAAACTCATTTTATGATAAAAATAAAAAATATTCAATTTTCTGGTACCTCGTATCAGTATTTTAAAAAATAAAATATTAATTTTTCATCTCGATTACGAAATCGTAATATTTATTTAAATGGTATATAATTACCGACAATATATTTTATAATTATGTATGTATATGCTGTGTATAAAGTTTTACAAAATACCAATGTATTATTTAACAATTATGTAGCAAATGATAGCTTGAGAAACGTCTTACTTTACGCTTACTCATTCATAATCATTAATTTAGTCATTATTCCTCATTATTTCTTTACTTTATGCGGTATAACGCACAATTTTGTTTTGATATCGTTAATACAAAACGTACAGATTACGTTTCTGTAATTTGCGCGAAGAACAGTCATGCTCTCCGCCAATCAGAAGCGATCACGAAAATCACGAATTGCTGTGAAAAATCATCGTCATTGGGAATGAACGTGATCGAAAGTAGCAGATCACGCCAACCCTAATAGCAAATAGATCGTCGTAGTCAGACCATAGGAAAGTCGGCTGATATTAAATGTGATTAATTATTTCTTTTGTTATCCTTTACAGGGCACACTCTTGATTAGATTGCCAGACGAGGGAACACCGTTGATATATTCACTTCGTGGCAGCAGCTTGCCACCGGAAGCCCTGACCAAAATTCATCGACAATTCCCTGCTAAAACAAAGTACACCGAACTGTTGCCTGTTCATAATTGGCTCGACAAACAGCAACGGTTTTACTGTAAAATTGAGCCACTGCTTACCGCCCCGATAGAAACGCAGGTGAGACTTTCCGAACTAGCACCCTCTACTCTAACTTCTTCATTTTAATCTCTATTATCGGTGAGTCTTGCCCTTTTTGTCCCAGCGGATACCGGTCTTCAATTTTTCCGGCAACGAGAGAATCGATGTTCCGCCCAACAAGCATCGCGACTATCGCGCAATATTCCACTCTTTCGAGGAATACAACTTTCATTTCAAGGTATCCTTTTCAGTTGTCGAACGTTCTACTTCGACAAACCGCGTCCCCGGAGGGTTGAAATGTTTTGTTTCGCCCGATGGACACAGGTAACGTTCATCAACGAGGACAACGAGTATCAGTTTTACGAAATCGAGTACAACGTGACGGAACCGGACGTGTTGGAATCTATCAAATTGTCGACCTCGGTACGGTCCCGAGTGTGTCACAATTTGACGCTGGAAAATCCCCTGGATCAAAGCTCGATCACTTATACTGCAGAGTGTCCGGACCCTTTCGTCACGATCGAAGGAATGCCGAAAGTCGTACCGCCATTGTCAAATGTAAGTTGTTTTATAGAATTTTATAGAATATTTATTATGTATAATACAATATTTATATAATTCTATAAAATTCTATAATAATGGATTGTATATTATAATGTATAATATAATATTATACATTTTTGCAGTGATGCCCCTCCGCATATTTGCTAAAAACATTTTAATGAACATCTGCACAAATATTAACCCGGAAGAAGAACTATTCGAATCGTTCTTCAAACGTTGAATTTTTATTCCCAAAGAATCTATCCTTCAAACTTTAGCTGTAGAAACTCTGTTTAATAGGTTTTCAGAATTCTATCAACTGCATATTGCGTAAAATATGAAACAAAGAGTTATCAATTCGTATCGAAAATTGAATAATGGTATGCTTAAAATTAATTGGACCCTTTTTCACGGAATATCGAAGCACGATTGTCGCACACATTATAATTTCAAAAGAAACACGATTAAACACGATTTATTAAAAACTTTCCCAATTGATCAGCTTTGATTTTTGACATACTATTAGATATCTGAAAAATATAATAGTACACCAAGCTGCGGTGTCTTCTTTTAAATAAATGATTATTCCTAAGTCCGATTCGTTGGTCCACGACTAAATTGCCGTTGCTATTGGAAAATTTGCTAATTCTTGGCTAGATTTTTTTCTAGTGTCGAATGGTTGCCGGTAGTTGACGTGTTACGAAACATCGCGAATTTAAGTTACCAGCTGTAAAATTACAGGAACACGTAACCGTGCAATATCATCCGATGCTGCAAACCGAAGAGACGGTCGTTAAGCTCGGCATTTACTGTCAAGAGCTCGGCCATTTTCCGTACGAATTAAAATTGAAAGCCGTGGCTGCGCTTCCGGAAAAAGTGACCCGCGTGAATGCTATACTTGGGACTACTTGCACGTTTCCGCTTCCGGTGACGAATGGCACCACCCACAAAGCCGTATTTACGATTCAAGTACGTCGCGCACGAAATTATACTTATCTCACCGAAACGGAAGAAATTCCTTTTATCTTTCGCGATTAAATGCCAGCCACGGTACTTTATAGGTGGACAACGATTGTTTCTCGAGTCCAAAACAGATCGAAGTAGCAGAATTAAGTAATGGGACGATAGAAGTCACCTACGAGCCGTGTTGTACCGAAAATGTGGCCGCCACGTTAACCGCCTCGTCCAAAGTCGCAGGAACATTTGTGTATGGGAATTATTTTTTGTTTTGAGGGGTATTCTCTATTGTACGTTTTTAGTTGACTTTTAGGAGAAAATAGTACAGGAGATTTATTGGTTTGTATATACGAGTAGACAGACTGTCCCAAAAAGTGTTGTACTTATTGAAAAATCGATTTTTAGGAAATGAAAAACAAGAATATCCCTTACAGAAAAATTGAAAATGTATTTAATAATCTTCTACTCCTTCGGCTAGGTTCCCTTTGATAGGTGGTTCCTCATTACCAAAACCCTCCGGACCTTACATCATTACCCAAAAATCACCGGTTTCGATTCACTTCAAGAACGTTTTCGAAGGAACTAAAACTTTCGAGTTTTTTGTCGACGCTCCTGCAATTTTTGCCTTAGATAAGCAATCTGCTTCGCTGGATTTCAAAAAAGTATGCTTTTCAGTAATGTTTACCTGGTTTTAAACATTTTTTTGATCGTGCTAATGTTCTTTTTAAGTATATTGATGTCAATGTGAGGCTACTTGATGAAGAAGAAAAAAATACTGAAGAACAGTATCCGGTTACAGGAAAGCTTGTAATATATTGCACTGATCATAGTCTTTCTAACATTAATTGGGTGTATTATCTCAGAGGAATTTTCGAGTGAAGAAAAGATCAAATACACAATTCTATAAAATGAAATGGAACAATTATTTTTGAGAGAAAGAGAAGTAGAAACATTATTCACAATTGACCTGCGGAACATTATGCAAACTTCGTGTTTGGTAAATTATTTTATAAAAGTCAGAATAAGCGAACCAACAGTTATATGTAGAATTTTTTAATGAAACTGCAAAGCTTCGCATCTGATATACTGTTTATTACATGTTAATATCTCCTGTACTCATTGAGTTACAATTGTTTAAAGAAAGAAAGTTTAAATAATATTGAGCAACTTTTGACCGATTTCGATGAAATGCGCACATAGCGAACAAAGCATATTTTTTAAATTTTCGTCACAAGCTGCAATGAAAAAGTTGTAAAAGCAACTTTTAATATTTTATTCGTAATTCATAAGCACAACTTTACCAAATTTTCATTACACATCACCTAGTAAACTAATTCTTCTAGCTTGGCCGAAAAACTGAAGTGTCCATTTATAGAGAAAGTGATTCTGATGTAAAGTGTGTGCCACAAATTATGTGACTTTCTAAATATTATAAAGTATTATGATTAGCCTAATTTCATTTACGTACAGCCCTGGGCTGGAAAGTCTACGAGACGGCACTGACGATATACGCAGCCAATCAGCTGTTTCTACTCCGTTTCTTCGAGTTATTATACTATCAAAGTTCTGCCCCCTTTGTGTTAGATTTCGTTCTCGTTTAAGGCTGGAATTCTGCGCGCAATTTCCTTGTGATAACGATTTGTGAGAATCACGTGGAAGAACGTTGTAGCTGAACGGCCGATTGGTTTCACTTTTCGGCGAGAACACCGTTACGATGAACACCTAACCTCACTTTCTCAGCCGCAGACCGAAGAGAGCAACCATGTAAGCCGTTGAAAGCATTCCAATGTGTCGTTTAAACCGAACATTCCTCGCGAACCGTGTATCCATCCACGTTTGGTTCTGCCGAGTGTTGGAGCGGCCAGTGGTTCTTCTCCGTCGATTTTCCTTAATGAAGTTTCACGCTGAGACCAGTCCGTGCAGAGTAGATTTTTAGTACCGGTCCTCGGGATCGAATCCTCCTCAGTCTCAGCCTCGCAATGACTGAGAAATCGAGGAAAATACTGACAAGGTTTCATCCCACCCATGGGGGAAACATTGTACTCATGGATGACAGTACAGTAGCCTATCGTACTACCAGCTTCGCCAATTCCCTAGCTTTCAGCGAAAAGCCTCTGCAGCCAGGCGAGATCTTTCTGGTAGAGATCGAGGGGACGCAAGGAGGATGGAGCGGGCATATGAGACTCGGGCTCACCTTAATCGATCCAATGTCCATGGACGGCTGTTTGCCCATGTTCGCATTACCTAATCTGGTCAAACTGGGCAACACATGGATGTTTGCTATTACCAGGAGTAACGCTATATGGGACTGTTTGGATGTCATGAGATTCGGTAAGAATCCACCGTAGCAAATATATGTTAGCGACAGCATAGTTTTTAGGGAAATCTAAGGCAGATATCCCAATGCTATCTAGCTTTCTGTAATTTATAACAGGGTCAGAGTTGAACGTGGCCTCTGAAACTGTAGTTTTTTTAATGCGCAAACCCCAAATATTGTATTTAGTGTTGTATTTAGAAAGTTAGAGATCTTTAAGTATGGCAAGCGACCCGACACTGCACCGCTTTACTAAAGAATAGAGAAAGTGTGCTTAAGGTTCTGGTCATGCATTGGGGAACACGAGGATGCTTTCTAGTAAGAGGACTGTGGTTGATGCTGGGCACTTATCCCAGAACCATAGAAGAATAAAGTTCTCGTTTGCCCATAGAAAATTTCTAATATATATTATATTTTTTAAATAGTATCTTCTTGAGTTCTTGCAAATATATTTTTTTCAACTAATTAAAAACAGTGAACTTTCCATACTAACCATGTAGTATAATTTATACTACAAACATTTCTGTACTACATAAATCAGATGAACCAGATAACTAATCTATTACCGTGTTCTTTAAGGTGAAGGAATACCATCCAGAGAAAAGAAGCTAATAACCGATGGAGTTAACGTGCAAACATCTCGAGGAGTTATTCCCATGAATGCCCTTAGACCAAACACCATTGACTCTTCTCAAAATATTCTACCCATGGATGCTGGAAGTCGCATTGGATTGATGTATGTGCCACAGGCTGGTTCTGACAAGGCAGAAATGCACTTTATAATAAATGGAGAAGACCAAGGTGTATGCGTCAAGGATATACCTTACAAAGCAGGACCCGTGCGAGCAGTGGTAGACGTGTACGGTACTACCAAACAAGTCAGGATAGTTCAGTTGTATGGCGGTAAGTTGATAATATAAACTGGGATAATTATGGTAATACTTTCATCTCTTTTTTTCAAAAATTTGTTTCAGCAGTATCTACCCTACAGAGTGCCTGCCGTGATGCAATACTGCAGTATACCAAGGGAAATGCGATTGACTCGCTTCCGCTACCACGGGTTCTGAAAGATTATCTACTATACCAGTCGCAGTGAGAGTCGAGCACCATTCCATCTTGTCCCTCGACTTTTATTCTCCACCTTTATTTAGATGACGGTTTCAGTGTTCGTCGTTTGTTTGCGATTTAATGGTCCCACAAATGTTGCAATGCGTTCTATCGCGTGAATCGTGCTTTCATTTACTAGTTACTTTACTTTAGGACGAAACAAAGCATTTTACAAAAATCGAATGCCGCTTTCGTCGTTCCAGGTAGACGTTCTTTTAATTTGTATTATACACTATTGTGTATCTAATGTGTTATTATTTTCGTTTTGTTTTGTTGATACAATTGTAAATTATCGATGCACGCACGAATGCTAAATTCTGACCTGTACATAATGTAAGAAATCGTTGGCTGAGCACCTGTCAGTTCTGATGGACAAGAGAAACAATGTTCTCTCAGTGCATTAGCATTTATCGCTGCTACACGTTCGCAGTTACAATTATACGAATCTACTAGACTCACACAGTCGTGGATGTAACATTCTTTTCTACTTTTACGACCACTGTACCTCGTACAGATATTGTAGAGTTGAGTTGGGCGCACTGTTAATATTCGCAAAGATTGATCTGATCGACGTAAACGATTAAGTTCAACATGTTTTTTCAAAATAAATGTATTTATAAAAAAGTAACAGAAACAAATGAATTATTGATCATCGTTTCACGTGTGTTGGTTCGTTCTCACCGGAAAACAACGCTCCCGGCAAAAAGTATTTTACGGTGCGAATATTTATTACTTTCTTTATATTTCTTTTATTCCATCCATGTCTCTATATAATTCCTTTAACACAGATACATTATTTTCTATGTTTAATGCGTAAGCAAATAATATTGGTCGACATATATAATCTGCAAAAACTTTTAAAGGAAGATCCAAATCTCCAAGTTCAAACACGTTTTGTGCTCTAGAAGTGAAAAATATTTACAAATTCGGATTTAGCGCATAAAAATCTACAGGAAACGCCGAGTTCAACTTTCTTGAGCAAGAATCATAATAAATCACCTTTGTGGAGCAAGAACCATAATAAACCTTGGCATGAACACTTTCTGCCAGAACGATGGAACTTTCTATTCGGTATTACATACACATATGTATACTTTATACAACAGAATACGTGGACGAACTCGTCGGAAGACGAACGATCAAGAGTATTATATAAGTAATTAAAACAATAACAAACGCGAGCCATCCGATCACAATGGATGTGTATCTCCAAGTCAGTTCAACTTTATCGAAGGACACAAGATTAGTGTTATCGTCGTTATTCGATACGATATGTGCCGACAATTTCGGATCCGAAAGGTTCACCAAGAATATCTGGCCGACTCTGCTTTTCAAACTGGTGTTGACAATCGACGATAGCCATGAAGGAGCTTTGATGGTCATGTCTTGCATGTGGCGCAGTAGAATTGTTACACCAAGCGAGAACGTGGCCAGGGCCAGAGAGTTCTCGTACAATTGAACTAAAAACGAAAAATCATCTTAGTGCTGGCTACTCTTTACATAATAAACATAATGTGCAAAGTTAACACATCAGAGTCTCGAACGCGCGTCGCAACGCTCGAAGCTTCAAACAAGCAGTAACTGCCTTTTAAAATGGCTAAATAAGCTTCAGATTGAACGAAATGTTTCCAAAATTTTCATTACATATCATCTAGTAAACTGAACCATCTAGCTTAACAGAAACATTAAACTCGTTTGTAACTATAAATTAATAATAGCTAGACACCACGAGGTGTCAGAATGATTAAAAATCTAATTTTTCAACATTTTGTGACACAGCTCCTTCTTGCCATGTATCCCTCAATTGCTCGTAATCGTATCCTTACGGTTTCAGTAATAACTAATTTGAAGCGAATCATTTTACTCGTCCAGGATTTTAGACACGAAAACAAGGTGGAACAAATGGCTCACGTATTTTTGGTTGACGGCCTCCGCTATAGGGAATGCTCCAAGACAGCTGCAAAAAGGACAATAAATGAAGAACGAAATTCATGTTGGCGAGCAACATCCGTTCCGTAGATTTTGGCTCCAGCCAAAGAACCAACAACGTCACCGTCATTATTGCTATACAGGAACAAACACCGGACGATTAGCTTATGCAAATACGAATAGTATGCTTGTTCGCATTAAAATTGCTACGAACCTATGGCGATGGTGGTATAGCTTGTACTGTTAATGGAAGCGCGTCTTTTGAGGAGAATGTTGTACGACAGCAGTTTGGTGGCGACGTCGAACATCGAGTTTGTCTCGATCTGGTACGTGGTGATATTCGTGATGTCCCATTGAGGATTCCCTCCGGAAATAGTCATCATTGTCTAGAGGCAACACGAGTCCAAATGAACACTTTATTTTTCACATGAACGATACTAATCGTAAAGGATCATGGTGAACACCTCGTTAGTATCGTCGGACGGCATGAACTTCAGGGAAATGTCTTCGGAGGAATGAGCCATGGAGGAAAGCAGTATGCTGCAGTTCATTGTATCGTAAGGCCACCATGTGGTGTCCCTTGCACAATATATTGGGTACATGATCTGTGGTACGCATAACACGTGGCCTGTAAACATTACCAAACAATCCGTGCGCGGCATATCCGCGTCGATGCTCATGTCCGTCCTGCGTTCAAAATCAACGACAATGTTAGGAAAACAAATCAATGTGAACAACTCGAGTGATGGGTGGACCGCGGATGTTTGTGCAAATTAGAAATTGTCCGCATCGGAAACGGGAGTCATAGAAATTCATTACTTAGCTTAATGCTGAACCTACCACCACCGCTCGGATGAACAGTTTTATATATTTTATTTTGTTATTATCGAAATTACAAAGATTTTCTAATACCGTGCTCATTTACATGATAAGAATCGCGCAGTATTGAAATATTGTGTTGGAACGAAAGTTCGTAGCGTTTTCTAATAAAAATTCAAAGATAAAATTATTTATTCATAGATTTATTCAATTACATATTTTCCATTCTGTTGTATTACTTTTTGCCATTCTTGAGATAACTTATCACGTTATCGAATAAACCTATGGATAAATATCTTAATTTTATCTTTGAATTTTAATTTACAAACGCCACAAACTTTCGTTTCAACACAATACATCCGATTTTGTAATTTTTATTTGTTAGTGCTTCATTACATAACGAAATGATGTGCTCGTTGAGGAGCATTACCTAACGATTAAAGCCCACTGTTTACAACCGTGTTTTTAACGTATGGCGTCCGTGCGGCAACGTAATGGCGGTCTGGATTACTATAAATTAAATTAGGATACACTTCGTGTAAACGTAATTGCGGCGATGCGCATGCAAACAATAGCAATTACGTTACCGCACGTTAAAAATACGGATGCGCACAGCGTTTTTTAGTAGTTGTAGTAACGGAGAACGATGACAATATACATGTGTATCTCATGGTAGATATTGATAGCAGTAATGCATACGAATAGTCATTGTAGTAATACATTCAACGGCATTAGAAGATAAGCGACAAAAAGTTCATTTGCTAATATTACGACGCCATGTTGAAAAAATATTAATGGTTACCTCGTTATGCTAATCAAACTCAAGTTATTCTAATCATTTCAATCAGCAGATAATATGACATGTTTATAGTTCTTTCTTGTCTTCCTGTATTTAATATAAAATTATAAATAATTCATTACTTTTATCAGCGTTTCTAAATAAGCAAATTTTACCGTGTAGAATGAAATACTAGAAAACAAAGAGTATTTATACATGTGTTAACAACGTTATTAGGAAAAGACTAAGTGTACAAATACCTCATTAATCTGTTTAAAATAATTCTGTGAATACATTTTGATAAAAAGTTTTCGTAGATTCGATAAAACTTTATAACGTTGTAGATTTATTTAATAACGTCGAACGATAGCGTGTTTGTAATTTCAAAAATGACAGTATAAAGAATGTGAAACCGGTCGTGATGCCGTTATTGTTAATTAATCTAAAATAAGAATGTGATTAGGTGAGAGAAGGCCAAAGAGTTAGGGAAGCTGAAATAGGAATTAAATGAGTTGGAATGGTACGTATAAAATAATACTAAAATAGTCGATCGTTGCGATTGGCAGTGATTGACAATCGAGTACTGTTCTCAAACTTACGCGCTTTGCAGCGTAATGTCCGGTACCCATATTTGACCACTCTTTACATGAACCCTATTGATATCTTGGAACTGTGACGGTTTCCACGTGAGAAAAGAATCGTTCCATGTCTGAGGCATATAAAAAAATTAGATTAGCTCTGAGTTTCGTCGCGAAAACAATATTAATTTACTAAACGAGTAAATCATCAAATTTCAGTATTTGATTGCGCGAGTATAATTAACTCAGGTACGCCCGTTCTTTGCTAATGATGCAATTAAAATAGAAGTTCCATTTTGATTGTATGTACTATTGAAATACTAGTATGCTGAACGGCATCGTTCCGTGTCTAAACGGATAGTATAAACAGTGAAAATTCAAATGTTAATCTGATTATGCTAGAATTTAATATGTTCGACCTAATATGAAATAGTAAATAAAACACGATTCGTTAGAGGAAGGTTAATGCAAAATATTTCGTAGGAAACGAATTTAACACTTTACCTATATCGACTCAAAAATCGATGATGAATAATCGAGAATTTTGTAAAAAAAATTGTTCGACAAAGATTACAATTGTTTAACGATTTAATTGTCTATATCCAACATATAACACGATCTATAGACTTTTCTCAACACTAGTCCTACCAAGTACGAAACATAGTTTATGATTAGAAGTTTACGATTATGATATACGTGTCTAAATAAAGAAGTCAATCGATTTTCTAATATCACTAATCATAAATAGAAAACCGGCGATTTGACCGTGGCAGGTTTAGCGTTAAAATGGTTATTTAATCGCGAAGTTTCTTTTCGTTTGAAGGTCTATTAGGAAGGTTCCGGCAGTTAAATCGTTAAAATTCTATCGAAGACACGGACGAGCGAAGGAGGACGTATTATTCAGTTGAACGATTGTCAGCGATCGGTACTCACCAGCGTCATCCAAACATGAAAATCGACGGATCCCACCAGATCGTGCTGCGGAATAGAGACTCGATGAGAGAGGAATCTTTGGACAGCAGGTCGCTTCGCTGGTTGTATGTACTTACAACAGTGAAATGCTGTAGATGTAATCCAACGTTGACATGGGTGGCGTGTCTATGGTCGATGGTCGGCCTGACGTCTATCTCGTAATTGCAAAGAAGGTGCCATGTCAATTGCGCGTAGCGAGTGAAGCTCGTGTTCGATTTGCAATCGGGAAACGGCAATGTGTACTCCTGAGACAAAACGCCGAGGACCGTCAGCCAGACGAACAGGAAGCTCCTCATTTTTGTTGGCGCATAGAAATCGGACCGGCAGACACGCAACGACTGTAGTTCGGAAGGATAGAAGAGAATAGTTGCACGCCCACGTGAAATATTAAACCGAGGACGCCGTAAACCGCCCCCTTTCAATGATACGCAGCTGCGGCACTTCGCGCGACGACGACCAACCAAAATAGTTTCGTTTTGTCCTTCATCGTCTACCGTATCATTTCCTATTAACCCTAGAACAGCGCGGAGAGTTTTACACCCGCACGCAGCGGAGCCGGACCAAGATTGCCCGAGATAACAACTATGTACTAAGAACGCTGCCGCCGAGGCACGCACACACGTCTAGACATACGAGCATGGCAGCGAACATTGCCGTGCTCGCGCACACAGTTACACGGCTCTCTTGCAAGGGCAAAAATTCTCCGCATCTATCCCATATTCATCGATTCGTTCTTACACAATAATAAATGTATTCGTGTCGTTGTACGATTAACTCCAGATTCGATTTGAACGTACCGAACGAAGCAACCAAGATATCGAAAGCGACGAGTTCCGATAGGGAACCATGTTGCACGTTTATCGCGGAGAAGAGTGGATCTACTAATTGGCGGAGCTTGTGTTTATCGGAGGCCGATTGGCGAGGATCGATTACGGGTGGAACAAAGGGAACAGAACGTGAGTCCAATTGAAAATGAGAACACAACATCGTTTATTTGAGAATTAGCATTCCGCCGAGAGGGAGATCAACGGGGTACAATAGAAAAATTGAGACAGGTGACATTTATTATTAACAATGAGCATCTACAACTGATCGATTGAAACAAGAACGGGACGAAAAGCGAACGAGTTTCGCTCGCCCAGGTCCCCCTATCGTTTTGTTTTAAGTGGAGGGCACGAGGGTGACGAGGATGATGGCGTAGGTGAAGACCACTGCGAAGAAGGAGAGCCACTCGACGATGGCCGCGAAATGTCTCCAGGACGAGTTTTTCGCGTTCTCGGAGGCCTTCGGCATGTCCCCGTTGTCCTCCGGCTCGTTGTTCAGTATCCTCTTCGAGTCCTCGCCGGTCAGGATCAGGAAACGGCCGGCCCTGTTGTTCAAAATGAACGAGGTGGTCGACGAGATCCAATATGGCGCCTCGATGTTCATACTTTGGATTTTGCGGAGGACGGCGGTCAAGATCAAGGCGAAGACGGCCAGCGCCAACGAATCTCGGTAGTACAAGACTAGAAGAGAAGAAGATCCGTTTGTTAATCTCTCACGTACCGGCCGCAATTGTTCTCGTTGCGCGAGTGCTTACGTATGTTGGGCGTATTTAAGCCATTGTGTGGCAATTCCCAATGCAAGTCGAATATACACAGCATGTGACACACCAGATTAACGCTGCCCACAGCCATCCTCTCGGTGGACCTTGAGTCCAACCACAGCACCGTCAACGTGAGCAACATCATTGCTGAGGACGGAACACGCGCCAATAAATTATGTCTTTATATGTATAAACTCGTAGAAATTTTAACGTCGTCGATGTCTAGACTTCAAGACCCGTGAATACTATAGTTAATAAGAACGTTTCAAATTGGAGGACGGTGGATATATTGGTAGTTATACATATACGATAATTAGCTAAAGTTGTAGAATTTCATTATTTCAATCACGAAAGTACATATTCTCCTTCACCCTCGGTATTTAATGGACTGCTAAACCGGCGACTAATAGATTTTCAACATTTACAATTCATAGAAAAGAATTATTTAACAACTATTGCAATTTTACAACCAACAATAAACTCTGGGGAACGTAATCCAATTGTTTCTAAAAGACGATCTTTACGTTCCGTTTAACATACAGTCAGCATAAAAAGTGCTCGGACACTCTTAAAAAGCCGATAACTGATTTTTAGCGAGCAATTAGAAGCATTGGTTTACTGAATGAAATGCAAAAATAGTATTGAAAAAATTGCAATTGGTAGGGATTACACGAAAAAATAGAAAAGGCACTTTTTACAACTTCTTTATTTGGGCCCGTAATGAAGATTTAAAATATGCGTTTTGTAGATGTTAGTTATATCCTCTTTAAAAATTTCATCCAAATCGATTAACGTAGACATGAGCAACAAGCGACTGGTGAAAATTGTAGTTTTTCACGACTTTTGGTCAGAATTTACAGATTCGTACATCTTTTGATACTTGTCGTTTGGTTCTGTGTCAACCAATTTCGATGAAATCTTCAGCATGTGTATAGCTAACATAGATCTACAAAACGCATATTTTAAATTTTCAAGACGGGCCCAAATAAAAAAGTTTTAAAAAGTGCTATTCTTATTTTTTCGTGTAATTCCTACCAATTGCACGTCATTTAGTAAATCAATGCTTCTAATTACTCACAAAACATCAGGTTATTTGGTACAATTGTAAAAAAGTGTCCAAACACTTTTTACACTGACTGTCTAGAACAGTTATCGAGAATCATACTAATGAGAAAACTGTTCCAATCTGTCTCGTTCGTAAATGGTTAAAATATAAATTCAATAATTCGTTAACAGACTGCCCAGATCTTCCCGACGTCTAAGAAAATGAAAACTCGTCGGAAGGTGAAATGGTAATTGAAAAGGAAAGTAGTTTTGTTCTTGTTTCAGAGTATCTACACCGGGTTCTCGTACCTACGGCCGGAGTGACGTAAGTGGTTTGCATGATCCCGTGATGCCGAGTTATAGAGAATTCGTACACGATCATGGGGTAGGTGTCGTTCGGGCAGCATTTGTACTTCTTCAGGACCTTGTACGCGTCCACCACCTTGAAGTCCCACGCGTTGTTGTTCGTGTAACCTGACATTTGGAACTGGAGAGCCGTTGAAAAATTAATATAAATTCTAAATCAAAGCGGGTCTCGAACGAATCTGATATTACCCCCTTTTGATCCAGATGAAAGTCCACTTCCTCTCCGGCGTGCGCCCAGGAGCCGAAATTTATTCGGCAGAGGTGCGTGTCGTAGGGCCATTTCGCGAAGTCCGTGGCGCATTTCGCGACGTGCTTCACCGATGGCACGCAGCTGACCGATCCCGTGCTGAAGACCAAGCACGTCGTCAGAGGTATACTGTTCTGATCGACGTCCATGTCGCCCCTTTTTGTCAGAAAAAGAACGTTCAACCGACGAATAATCACCAAACGATCTTCCGATAGCTCTGGAATGCTTACGAGTTGTAAACGGAGAAGTCGGGCATCCATATTGTGTCGCTTTTCATGTGTATAAAGCTGATGCCGTCGTAGTCGCTGGGCTTCCAGGTGAGAAACGAGTCGGTCCAGATCTATGGGAAATTGTTCAAGCTCGATCGAACGGATTCGAACAGATATATTAACTCCTTCGCATACATTCATCGAAGCGAAATATTCTTTAACATTAACAGGAAATATTCGCATCGTCTCGAGCGCGCGGCTGTCTTGAATTTAGTTTTAAGTTAAGCTTGCTTTAATAAGCGAACGACGTGTGAAAAATCAGAACGGTATCTTCAGTCGCGTTCCATTCAATTCATGCGCGAAGGGGCCTCGGTGAGGAGGGAACGGTGTTACTTACGAGAGTCATCCAACTGTGCAGAACCATCTTGCCGTCCATGTCATCCTGAAGAAGAATCGCGGCATTGTAACGGACTAGAGTGACGATCGTGTCAAGGTTCTATAGTAAAGACTTACGAATTCGAGTATTTTCGGTATCAGTTTGATGGTCACGTTGTTCACATCTTTGTGGGAGAGAACCGGCCGCACAGTGTTGTCGTAGCCGCAGAGTAGTTGCGACTTCAGCTGCATCAATACCGGAGGATGCGCGAGGCTTTTGCATACCGAACGCTCGATCTCCGGAAAGGTATCTGTACGGACAAAGTTCAGTTTTTTAATCTCGAGAGAAAAATTTCGATCCATACCGTTCGCAATGTTTCTTCCGGTTTTGTGAACGGGCACGCGGCGACCGTTACGAGAATGGATCGTGGAAGCGGATTTCATGGTTTCCGACCGGGCAACGGTTGAGATCCATGGGGATTATGTGGTTCCCGAGCGAACGAGACGATCACATTGAACACTTGGCGACACTTTACCCGAGCGACACGATCGGAGGACAGTGAGGAACCAGAGCACAGTTAGTATTCTCATATCGATGGTGGAAATGAGCGTACAGCCGCCAGTCGACTGAACGATTCCTCGGTTCGCGGCGAAACGATTATCAGACGCCCCATGAAATCCGAAGCCGCAGATACGCGAGACGCCCCCAGGGTGGTTCAACGCTTTTTAAGTATTTTCAGATAGAATAATAATAATGAGTCAGCTGGACATGTATAAATAGCTCGGGAATAGATACTTATCGAGTTTTTATGCGCCGCGGCTATCGCTCACGAAAAACCCCTGTCGATTCGAACCGAAGATCGGAAAATCGACGACTTCGATGCACAGTGGTCCGCATCGAGAAATTTGGTGACATTTTACTAGAACTTCTGAATCATAAGAGATATCCAGATGAAATTTCCGCTAAAATTCGTTAAACAATTATTTCTATCTAGCGACAATAGTCAGTCATTTATTATAGTAATTTTTTAACTAATTGTTTAAATTTTATTATCTGAAAATAATATTTAAAATAGTACTTTTTCCAGATAATTTAAATCAACGATGTCTTTGTTGATAAATTTCTTTGTGACATATAAAGAAGCTAATAAACAGAGACATCGGTGAGTTAAATTATCTGGAAAAAGTGCTGAAGTAGCAACAAATAAACAATTTTAAATATTATTTTAAGATAATAAAATTTAAACAATTAGTAAAAAAATTATTACAAAAAATATATATTTACTACGATAATTATCAATAGATAGGAATAATTTTTTAATGAATTTCATCTCGATATCTCTTATGGTTCAAGAGTTATAGTAAAATGTCACCTTTCTCGATCAAATAATCATTGATAGTTTAAAGAGTGGAAACAGGAGGGAAATGATTCTTGTGTGATTGCTTAAAGGAAAGTGTGCTGAAAATATTCAGTTAGAAAGCTAAACTCGGCTAAACTAAATGGAAAGAACTTCGCAAATTTTTCTTACTGCATTGAGCGTTATTTTTTAAATAGAGTATTTATGATTTTTTATCACAAAAGTCTGCTCTTCAATTTAAATAAAAGGCAAAAGAAAATATTAAATAGTATCGACAAGGCATCGTATAAAAGAGGAGCAATATTTGCTGCGGAAAATACTCTTCTTAAAATGTCAAAATTTCAATGTTTATTACAATTATAATATTTATTAACTTTTAATTAATTTTCCAAGTCGGTTGTCCAAAGCGAAAGATAAACGAAAATGTATTCTCCGTTTTCAATCGTTTTTATAATTATAATTTAAATTATAAAGATGCTTTCATAAGAAATGAGTGAGAAAATATATTTATTAGAGAACATATTACAATAACAACCGCGCAAAGTCTAAATAAATGAAATCTTGTTCTTTTTATAAGGCAACATAATTTAAACTGAAATTACTTTCTTGCTAACCCAATATTATCCACTAAATCACCACTATTTTTGACAATTGTCTGCCAACATTTTCTGAAATTCGAATACGAATTCTTCAATCATCCAATATTGATAAGATACTGATACTTATGATGCTGATAAGTCATATCGTTTTTGCATCAATTTGCATAATACTTGACTCACTTGTATCCATTTACAAGTTCCAAATGCTTTTCTATTAAAACAATATATTCGACGTCGATACCAGAAAAATGTTTCAAATCTACAGTTTATCTTTTCTTGTAGTTAATATTTTTAAAGACTGAATGTGGATAATCTAGTTTTATGCATAACCTGCATTAAAAAATTATTTTCTATCTCGAACCAGACATACCACCTATCTTCCTGGTATCGTTAACACCGATTAGGACGATGTCTATCACTCTTTAAAATCGAGATTTTTATTCAAATTTTGTGAAGATATTCTCGGAAGCTCCTTTCGTAAAACATGTCCTTCGTTTCTTGGTAAAGCGCAATTTAAGTTCGAAAAAATGACACACAATCAAAATGATTTATATTGTCTCTTTCGAAAGAGTCCTTCATTAGCCCCACTCCTGTTTCGTAACAAGCGTTTGGCGGGAATGATATAGACAGTTATTAGTAACGATGAGATTAAGTTCAAAATGTACTTATGAATTCACGTGAATTGCACTAACCAAGTTTCGCTTCGCAGGTTTTTTATTACATACTACTCAAAAACAAAATGACCAGCATTGAATCTCAGGCGGTTTTAGTGTTTTCGTGAGACGTTCTATGAAAAACAAAATTGTAACACGTTCAGCAGTTGAAATTTCACAGTACATCCGTTAGGGTGGACCTTAGTTGTACTTGCCGAATTTCTTTTTTGCGAGTTTTCATTAAAACGCCCTGTATAATTGTGTCATTAGGTAAGAACATAATTCTTCCAAAAGAAAAGGTTAATCGGATAAGAAGAAGAGGACGTGGTACATTGACGTTAAAGATGCGATAAAAATGAAATTTTATATTTATATATAAATATTTTATAAATATAAATATGAAATTTTATTTATTTTTGAGGTTGCTGATTATGAATCTGATGCAAAATTCATCGTGACCTCGCGTGACCTCCACTTTGTAATCGTTATTAAAGAAAAAAAGGACTGGAAAGTACTTAGGTGTTTGGGAAAAGAGAATTTTACCAGCACGTTGCGCTTTTATTGTTGTAATTTTAAATTGCGCAAGTCTGCGCAAGATATTTTTGTGTAGCGCTCTTAAGGAGGCTTTAACAAATATTTCCATGCAAAATTCATCGTGACCTCGTGTGACCTTCGCTTTGTAATCGTTATTAAAGAAAAAAAAAAGGACTGGAAAGTAGTTGTTTAGGAAGAGACAATTTTCAAAGTTGTAAAATATATATAATGTTATAAGTTACACATAGACATAGCTGAAAGAACGCTCTTTAACGCTGTGCAGTTAGTTTTTCTAAAAATATTACTCATAAAAAAGTATGGTGAGGCAAACAACGTCAATTTCGGGAAGAAATGCGATCTATCTTAGACTTGCATTTTTTCTTGTTTTCAAACTGCTCTCGAACAATAATGGGTGACTTTTAGCAATTTATATATATGCTACAACTTCGTTTGAACATTTAAGAATTGGTATAAATTTCATTAATTTCGGACGATGTTGAAAAAGTGATTTTTGGCCACGTTTTGGCGATTCGGAATTTTTATATAATTTATATTAATTTAAATTTTTTATTTGATTTTGTATAATAAAATTACGATTTTATAGATAGATAATAATAAGTTATTTGTCAGGTGGTTCGGAACCCACCTTAATAAAAAGTAGGTCCCGCTGAAATTGGAAATTAGGCGATAGTTGAGGAGTGGTAAAGGGAGAGGTGGTGGAATGGATTTGAAACTCTGAGGGGACCAAATATCATTACATACAATAAGTTATTTGTCAGATTAAAAACACTAAATAATAAAAAAAAAGGAGGCAGAAAAAAAGAAAATTAGTATTAACACAGAACCACTGTGGCGACGTCCCTTGCACCCTCTGGCGAAGGTCGTTCCGAACGATCAACGCGTTTCAAATGCAACTACTTACGTTAATTGTAGGAGTTCGGTTATAGGATTTCGCAGGTAGATTTTCTAAGCTGTATGCTATAGAAAAATGCAAAAAAAAAGAAATAATCGATTTTGTTTCAAACGTTCACGTTAGAATAGTCGCTTGATTGGGAATGCCGGTGCACAATTTTGCTCGACAGCACTTTGATGCCGGGAACATCGGTTCCTTCGTATCCGACGTGTGTACATTGTGTATGTATAATTCCGATAAACCGGCTTGTCGAGCATGCGTGGTAGAATCACGTGCGGCTTGCTACGTTCTGGGAGTAAGCAGTACGCGATAAGTAGCTTCTACTAGTTCGCCGCGCGTTTCCGTGCGAAACGTCGCACGTTCTTTCGTAGGCACGGGTCGCTTAATTGCGAGGTGTGTTTGTTTCTGGTACCTGAGATCGAACGGAAACCGACGACCACCCGGGACACTCGAATGAGCCGAAGAATTTTCCCGTCCGACGATCATGAAATATATCGGCGCACTTGACGTCGGAACCACCACGGTGCGATTCCACATCCTCGACGAACAAGCCGCCACCGTGGCCTCCTCCACCGAAAAGGTTCGATCTTTCGGATTTACTAACGATTCGCGGCCTGCTCGCGTTTCCGGGACCGCGCGCACCCGTCACTTGCTTTCGGTTTACAATGTTTTACAGCTTTCTCCTTGATGGTTTCTTAGAAAGAAAAGAAAATTTATGTCTGTCGGAATGCCCGTGGTTTTTTCGTTGGCTCTGAACATTGATAACAGAAAAGTTTTAGTATTTGTCTGGTCAAGCGATCTTTATGCTAAATAATTTTGTAAGGAACGGAAATTAAATGAAAATGTATTTCTTGTATTAACAGTCTTACGAAATTGGAGAGAACATTATAGTATTCTTGTGTAACATTTTTTCGTAAATGCATAAAATCTGCAGTCTGTTAATGCGACACATACAGTCAGTCTCATAAGTATTTGTACGCCATTTAAAACGGAATAAGTTTTTTAACAATTGTACCGAACGATCCGACTGTTTGTGAGCAATTAGAAGCATTGGTTTACTAAATGACGCGCGAAGAAGATTTCGACAAAATAGCAATCGATAGGAATTGCATGGAAAAATAGAAAAAGACGCTTTTTAAAACTGTTTTCCTGCGGACCGTAATGAAAATTTCAAATATACATTTTGTAGATCTATGTTAGTCGTACACATACTGAAAATTTCATCAAAATGAGTTTACGCAGAAAAAAACGAGACACATCGGAAGATATACGAATCTGTGGATTTTAGCACTAAACCTACGAGCACTCAAAGCGATAAAACAATAATGACAAGGCTCTATTTATTTAGATTTTGAGCAATTTTTATTTAAACGTGCTTGGATAAAAAAAAATTGTCGAATCAATTTCCATGTAAGAAACTTCATTATTTCATTAATTGCAAAATGAAAAATATGTAAACGGTCATTTGACCGGCAGGTGGTAGGTTTAGTGTTAAACAGAAGCTGACCAAAAGTTCTGACAAACTACGATTTTCACTAAATTTTCAGCATGGTTACAATTAACATAGGTCTACGAAATGCATATTTTAAATATTCATTATGAACTCAAATAGAAATGTTTTACAAAGTGCCTTTCAGTGATTTAGTAAACCAATGCATCTAATTGCTCGTAAAAAATCAATTGGTAAAATTGTAAAAAAGTGATTCTGTCCCGAAAGGCGTGCGAATACTTATGGGACTGACTGTATTTACAACGAGTGGTTAAGAGCCATCGGCTGATCAGTGAATCGGAATTGAAGTTGTTGATCTTTGTGTGGACAAACACAAGTATCCAAATATCCATTTACTATATTTTCTTCAAAAGTTTTGTACGTTTTTCTAAAGATGCCATAAGGTACATTTTAATTGTATTTAATTGTCTTTCCTAATCTCATTTTCCGATCGTCTTTCGTTTCTGAACGAAATGTTCGTCTCGAACATCGCATGTACAAATTCATGTTCATTATTTGCATTTTAAGTTTTATTTTATTTATCCGCCATATTTTATTGCTCTACCGGCTCTCCGCAATCAGAAAGTTTGCCCTTCGTGACTTCTAGGCATTGATCTTTGCGCAAACTCCTGCTTTCCCAGAATTCGTCCAAGACAATCTCTCGTATGTAGTCACATAGAAACAAAAACATTTAGTTAATACATACACGTTTGAATTCGTGTATTCACGTCGTTCGTAGACAAGGCAAAGTTCCGCAATCAAGCGATTTCACGCAGTTTTATTCCTGTGACCACTTTGCATATATTTTTCCAAGGCTTCGAAAGAAATCGAGTTGTAGATAACGAAACGATAGGAGAGCAAGAGTTATTATTCGAAGAAGCAGAAAGATAAGCAATCAGGGGGACATCGAGGAACTCACGTTCGCTGAATAACGGTTTACACGGACCCATGGTCGGGATTCATTAGATTAGCCCAATTTGTTATTCCAATCTATTGCCAAAGCGTACAAGAAAGAATACAAATGCTATCAAGAAACTTGTTTAACTGGGACGTTGGAGTAAGTTAGATAAGTAAAATAATTTATCTATGTTAACATTGCATTCTATTACTGAACACAGTATGTAAACATCCACTACGCGTAATAGATAAATAAACGAAATATAGTACGAGTACTTTTAATTAGATCACAAATGGAAAAAGAAATAGTGATGGGAGAAATATATTGATTCAATATTTAAAGTTTCCTTTTGATAACTGTTATTTTACTTCACTGAAAACAATTGAACATCTCGGTGCATAAACCGGACACATCCATTCTTTATTATTATTTATTTATTGCTTTAAACCATATAAGGTTTATGTAACATATACATATATTACAAACTATACAATATATAACTATGTTACAATATGACTTACTGTGTACCTTACAATTAGTTTATATTTGCTTTGCTAGGGTACAATTACCTCATTGAAATTAAATTTTAATTGAGCATAACTGAATGAAATCAAAAATAATTTTTAGCCATCCATTTTTTAGTTTAATTATACTCGTTTGAAAAACGGATTAAAATAAAAATATTTTCGCTTATAACAATGACAAGGCTCTATTTATTCAGATTTTGAGAAATGTTTATCTCAATATGCGCTTGGATAGAAAAATTTATGGAATCAATTTCCATGCAAGAAACTTCATTACTTCAATAATAGTAAAATGAAAAATATAAAACCGGGTATTTGACCGGCAATGGAACGTTTAGTTTAACGCAACTCAGCGTCTCTCTAGTACAGGCCGGAACATGGTGAATTTGGCAACGCTGTCTCAGTCCGATTTGAAGTCGCACGGGCTATATCACGGCCGTCTCTATCTGCGCATGTGCAGTATCTTGATCAGCTGATCGGACCGATGTTCTGTCTGTATGCGGTGTTGCCACGTGACAAATTCCGGCCTGTACTAGAGACGGCCGTGTCAACGAATTTGATCTGCGAAAGCACGTAGTACAACGTCAGGCCGTTCGTGTGTATACTCCATCGTGTCGATGCTCCCAACAGCTGACCACCGTGGTGCTCGGTCTTCGTCTGACCATCTGACTCGTTGCTGTTCGCACAATCGGAAACTGCGGACGCGGGGGCGGGCAACCGGCCGCGGCCGAACGAATTTCGCGCGATAACAAAACGGAACTGTTACGCGAGGACGCAAATAAAAATTTGAAAGGCTAATGAAAACGACCGGTAGCACGTCCCGAACATCGACCGCCGATTCATTAATATTTCATCGAGTTCGCAACAGTTGCGATAGCGGCCCGTTTGCAATGGCCAGCCAGATGCATGATGCGTTACACTCTTCTACATGTATTTCCAACGCAATAGCCGACGAACCACAGTGCTATATAATATTTAATAAGTAGACTGCGGAGTCTACGCGACCATGACGAAAATGCAAAACGGTAAAAATATTTAAAGAATTTAGGGACGTGTCGCGTCATTCCTCACTCGTTTGACTTATCAAGGAAAGATATCACGTGCCGCTCCTGTGTCATGAAATGAACGCTATTTTTGGTTTGCACAAAAATCCGGACTTTTATTACGCTTACAAGGCCGGAGTAACCACTGTATAGCGGCCAGGGACAAACTTGGGAAATTTGCGCAAGATGTTGGATGTATACATATAAATATACAGGTGGACATCAGGTATTTCCACCATGATTCACGTCTTTATTATTATTATAGCGAGGAAGGTGCAGATTAAAGAATGGTTCCAAAAGATTAACATACTAGTGTTATTAGTTATTTTGTTGGTGGTCGCGACAAAGATTTATGGAGGTCAATTTTTTAAATGGAACCGTATATTTTTTTATGAGCCAGTCGATGCAGCTGTTTATTCTCTGCAAAAAAGTATTAATCTATGTGTGTCAAAAATTGATTAGTTCAGGAGTTATTTTAATCGAAATATTACCAATCGTTGTCTCTTTGTTTGAATACACTTGATTGGTGTGACTGAAGATTTGTACTACAACTTATGTTTACAATCTTATGTTTACGTGTATCTCTTGCGTTTACAACCTTGAACCGATAATTCCAACTTCTCCGTGTCGGGGGCGAATAATAGGATCATGATATTGTATATTGAATGAATTAATAGTAAAAGTTGATTTTAAAGGGTAAAGATTGCCTTTAGGACCTATGCGAATTAGACATTTTTCAATCTCCTCATTGTCAGTGGGTACTATAAAGTATCGGATATTTTTTTGTCACACTGTATACAATAAATTTGTATTTGTAATATCGTAATACCAATAATTTATATAGTCACTCCCATTAATAATCTGACTCTCTGAAAAAGACGATAACTGTTTTAATATTGGACTTGAATTGAACTTGTTACGGAATTGATTTGTTTTGGTTCTTGTTTAATTTTCTAATTATAATTTGTGCTGGTAATTGTTGAACCTAAACGATCCTAATATAATTCCCAACATTATTTATTTAACCCTCCTTCTAGTATAATAGAAGGCCAAAGAGTGGCTAACTTCTGAAGCAATTACTGAAATTTTAAATATGTTCACCAAATTTGTATAACTTAACTTTCCTGGAAAAGCGGTCTCGTTACATAATCTAAAAGATTTAGAGAATGTCTTCATGTATCGACTATCGCTATTTAACTCGGCTACGCTTTAAAAAAAAGGCACTTAATAAGTTGTTTTGGGTCCATTTGGACCCATATCTATTTATTTAATGTTTAGCTTTAAAATGTTTTTAAATTTTTTATTTATCTGTTGTTATTAACGTAAATTACATACTAATTAAAAATTACATTCGTAAACGTAAATTACATACTACTTAAAAAATTACATTCGTAAACGTAAATTACATACTAATTAAAAATTACATTCGTAAACGTAAATTACATACGTAATTAAATTAACTTATTCGGAGTCTCTTGTATAATCAATGCAAAGTGAGGCTCTATGCTCTTTACAAATGAATTTTGAACAGTTGGTACAATATGTATCGTATTTGTGATCTTTTTTATCGGTCTCACTGCAAAAAGTACACCGTCCTCTGACCCTTTTTTTATGGTTGTGCAATATCTTCGGTTCTTCTTCGTCGCTTGTTATGGTCACGAATGTGGTGGCCATAAAAATAAGGGTCCATTTGGACCCCTAACGCCATATGTGTAACAATTTCTATTACAAGTATTTCAAAAAGGATTTTAAATATTTTTTTTTAAGTGGAGGAAAGATTTTAATAAATTATTCTCCGCCAAGAAATTTCAGACTCGTCGGCCATTTCGTTTGGAAGTTACAAGCGTGCAAAGAATGCTTCGGGTCCAAATGGACCCAATAAGCGTAGGAAGACTCTTGTTCGTATGGAAGACTTCTCTTAGCTGGTCAACTACTGACACATTTACCTAACGTATTGGTGACATTTTTCTGATTAAAATTACACTAAACACGATATTATTTGAACAGTATTCAGTAGTTTAATCGAAGGTATGCAGTGATTTCTCGGCCGCGCGGCCCGTGTTTACACGCGCTGTCCTTTTCTACATATACAAATACGTTGGGCGTGATCGACGAGGTCTCGAGTATTTGTATTTCTTAGTTGAAATATTTTGACCCAGATCTGTAATACGGAGACCGTCGATAAAACGACGACGAAAGTCGAAAGAAGTTTTGTCCTCGTTAAAACCAGGCGATCGCGTGTTGTCGCTGATACGTGTCCGCGAGATGGAACGGATAAGTCGCGTGTAATTGGATCAACGGGCATAGTTAACGCAAAGAATTGGGTAATAGTGCTAAAGTAGTCGTCGGCAAGAATTAAGTTTCGCGATTCAGCCGCCCGAGCATCAATTTCTAAACGACTGTGACATCCGATTGCTTGTTGCGCTGGTCCAAACACGCGCGTCCGCGGCTCCAACATAATCACCTGCGAAAAATATTCGCTCGAGTCGTCTTCCCGCTCGTTCCTCACCATGGAATACGAAACCGTGCGGTTTTTCCATGGTTGTTTGTTTGCGGAGGCCAGCGTTCGGAAGCAGCGTTGCTGTTATTACGCCGCCGTTATTATAATAATAATAGTGCAGCCGCTGTTCTTTACCCCAGCAATGACCGGTTGGGGACCGGTAGGAGGTAAAGAAGGAAACGGTGCGAAATGGCAAAACGTAGGAAATAGATAAAGGAATAAATGTAAAAAATTATAGGATCGTGTCGTTGACACGTTCGGTAACGCTCGGTGTCTCTCTTCATTTGTTAATTCTGACTGCCAACATTCGAAATCAGCAATACACTTGCATATACATATGTATTCGCGGCGCTAAAGTCTGTTCAACTCGTATTGTTGGGACGCAATGTAATGTGAGACCCACAAAATAGGTCTCTGCAACGAATCCGACACCAAAAACACAAGACTTCGACCTCCCGACGCGAATACATAAATTAGGTGAAGAGTCGAAGGCTCTTGAGTCCGAAACGACGGGACTCGTCCGATTTCTTGGGCGACTCTCCGGCGCCTTAACAATAACAATTGTAGACAGCGTCTGGACCATTTTCTACATTTCACCCCCAATTTTCTCCCACTTTGCTTTACCATCTCCACAGTTTCCATAGCTTATAAAAAGGGTCGTTGGTGAGTCTCCAGTCGGTCTCCAGTCAAATCTCTAGAAATTCACATCTTTCTACAGTCGCTATAAATATAAGTTATTGTTATTTACACATTCAAACATTTATTTATAAACACCTCAACCCTTCAAACGACCTAGCGCGGTTTTAAGTAACCAAGCCAGGAGTGATAGATGCGAGGAAGGTCAACACATCGACTTTTCCGTCTACGCACGCACATACAACGCAATCATACATAAATCAAAAAGCGTGTCCCTCCACGTTCGTTGTCCTTTCTGAGACCCGGCCTTTGGACAACGAACGAGCTTTTACTGTACACCTATTCTGAGTCAAGAAGAATTGTTAACCCGATCCGGGCACAACACAACACCGAATTATGCTCTCAGTACAGGATGTCCCAAAATTCCTTCAACTCCCAGAAATGGGAGGTTCCTCGGGTGATTTGAAGCAACATTTTCCTTTGCGAAAATGGCCGTCGCGGCTTCGTTTGGGAGTTATTAACGAATAACACGGACCAATCAGAGCGCGGCTACAGTGGACAAACTCTGGCTCGTCCAACGGCAACGCGGCACTCGGCGGGACCTGTCGCCGAGCCGGAATCCGTTAACTATAGCTGCGCTCTGATTGGTCCGCGTTTTTCGTTAATAACTCCCACACGAAGCCGCGACGGCCGTTTTTGCAAAGGAAAATGTTGCTTCAAATCACCTGAGGAACCTCCCATTTCTGGGAGTTGAAGGAATTTTGGTACACCCTGCATGTACAGCCTCGGGTGACACTGTACTATAACTCTTGAACCATAAGAGATATTCGGATGAAATTTGCATTAAAATTTGATATTGATAGTGAACTAATTAAAAAAATTTTATGATCTTGAAAAAATATTTAGAATTGTTTATTCGTTACAAATTTAGTACTTTTTCCAGATAATTTACATCACCGATGTCTTTGTTTATAAATTTTTTCGTGTTTCTTGACGTACTCGTGATATAAAGAATAAATATCGAATAAAGAGGCGATCGCAATAAAATGTTAAACGTAAATTCCAGCGAGAAAAAACGAAATCAGTCTCGAAATGTGTCACTGGCACATTTTGCCTTGTGAAAAATGACAAAACGATCTTCGCAAGGTCAACGACTGTAAGATAAAATATGTAAAACAGGTCGTTCGGCGAGTGCCGGTGCATTAAGTGTTGATTTTCACGTTTTAACATTTCTGTCTTCAATGTCATACAGCACTGCAGAGGATCGAGGCGAGTCGTAACACTGCGAGCGAAGAATTGCACACAGACCCGTACAGGTGTCTGTGTGGTCACGAATGATGCATATGCATATCGCGTCGAAAATGTTCACGGCACCGGGACAAATCTAAGGGGAGGGATTTAATAACTCTTCACGGCATTACCTATTAACCCACTTACGCTCGACATTACGTTTGATTGTGTGCTTTCTCCGAGCGTTTGATCGCGGGAAATATTGCGAACCGTAGAGAGAACGTAGAGCTTGGAAGGATAGTCGGCGATTAAACGGGGCACGTAATCGAATTTAAATGGGGTTCTGTCGAGTCGGCCGATGCGACGAGGAAGTATTGATTAACTTGCATCGAGGCGAAAGAAGCCTCCGGGCTTTGCTGTCAGACGTGTGCCTATAGCTGCGCACCCATCGTGCTCGTTCATTGAATGAATCATTCATAAATGTTTCACACTTTTCCCTGAGCTATTGTGTGTGGTTAAAAAAAAAAAAATAAATAAGTATAGCTGTTAACAATGTCATGCGATTTTCAGATCCAGTTGCTGTTGCCGAAGCCAGGGTACGTCGAGATAGATCCTGACAAACTATGGAGTGCTATAGTGAAAGTGATCAAGACCACCATAGAAGGTATACGGTGATATCTGTGATAAATTGTTTCAAGTGTAAATTACGGTATACAATAATTTTCTGTTTGCAATTGCAGCCAGCGGTATCAAAGCGGACTCGATCGCGTGCATCGGCATATCTTCGCAACGAGGAAGCTTCACGACGTGGAACATGAAGGACGGAAAACACTATCACAAGTAAGCACGAGAATGCCCTTCGCATTGACTCGTAGATATGAAAGTAACTAGATATGTACAATTATTCAATGCATAATGTCTCGAAAGAATCACCAGGCCACCTTCTGTCGCAGTTTCATCACATGGAAAGATCTACGAGCTGACGCCATGGTGAAAGAATGGAACTCCTCGATGACAATGAGAAGCCTACGCCTAGGATCGCAGATTCTCTACACGCTGTCCAGGAGAAAACGGTTCTTAGCCGCCAGTGTCTTTAAGTTCATGAACACGCAGGTTTGTCTAAGAACTGCCACATCCCGCGAGATACGCGAGCGAAATACTCGATTCCCACAATCACGGAGTACTGTGGTGCACACTTAAGCGTCCGCAGTTGTCCCCACAATCGAAGAGCTCAGAACAACAAACGGTCAGCTCGATTTCGATGTGACCGCAAAACAACAAATTTTTTCGATAGCTCGGTGCAACAACGGTCATATCACGACCGTTCGTTGCCCCGAATGTTTACATAAAACTAAGTGGACAGTCATATCAAATTCGAGCTGATCGTTTGTTGCCCTGAGCTTTTCAATTCCAAAAAATGGGACCTCGGAACAGTGTCGTCGGATCAGTTACCCTCTCTCTGACAGCACCAGACACATGCACGACAGAGACGAAACGTATCACGTGACCTGGTCACAGCGGACACGTCGGAAATAGTAGAAGGGGAAGCTAGAGTGGGGACACAGGTCTTGATCTGGCGACACTGCCTCGAACTGAGCGTCGAGCGGACCGATTGAAACTTAATATGTGCCGGATTTCGGTATCACGCTTTGTATACATCCTCTGCCCTTCCTTCAATTTGCAGAAGCCACCTTCCCCCTCTTAAATATCCGCGTTCAGTCCCGACTGCGGACGCTTAATTGTGCAGTACTGTATTTGGAAACGTTTGCTGATTTTTCGTTCGTTTAACGTGTACAGAGTTATACGAAAGTCGTAGTACAATTAAAATGAATACGATTCTATGTGTAGAAATACTGATCAAGGTACGGAAAAGAAAATTTAATATTTTTTATTTTTATCATTAAATGAAGTTTTACGTTGTGTACAAAAAACGTTAACATCATTTTAAAATCTTATATGCAGATAGTTTTATGCAAGCTAATTGATGTATATAAAAAAAGAACTAATTCAATTAATTAGAATCACAGTGTGAAAATTCAATCTAGATTAAAAAATCACGATCACGGCGTGAATGAAGTTCAAATCACTTGACCGTGATCGTGACTCTGCGATCACTGTGATAAATCATGGTGTTAGTGATTTTGCACGCCATCAATATTATTGCTACCTTGTACGGAAAAAATTTCATACATATACTTTCTTTTCTTAGGACCACATTCATTCTATTTGTACTACGATCTCCGACTCGCTTCACCTGTACTCTTTCGTTTGAATGAACCCGTTGCCTCTTGATTCAAAGTATTATTTTCCGTTTCGCCGTCGTTTGTTTTGTTCACCGTTTACTTTCACACTGACATCTAGATCTCTTTGAGACTCTTATGGGCGTTGCAACACGTGCCAGGTTTACAGGCGGCAGCGGACAGCGGAAACGCGGTCTTCGGCGGCGTCGATTGCTGGCTTTTACATAAACTGACTGGTACGCAGCATGATTTCCTTTTTCGAGCTTGATCAAAACTAGGCAGTGATGGGCGTTTCAAAAAAAAAAGAGAAAACATTTCAAAAAAACATTTCGAATGACAAATATGTATTTGATAATGTTATCAACTTGTACTTTATTTTTGTTCCAATGCAAAATCTATGTAGATATAATTAAGGAAGTAATTTACTTTTTAATCGGCAGCAATACTGAGATAGATAGAAGATATACGTGTAAACATTGATTGGAAATGATCTTAGGGATTAACTTTTTCAAGGAAACGCAACATTATTGCACTCTGTATAACACGATCAAATACAAAATGGCAAGCTATTCGTCAATTGGTTTACGTACTCGATAAAAGTATGATACATATTCGATACTTTGCACGTATTTCAATTACAAAAAGCGTACGCCGCTGCCCATCACTGCTCCTTGAAGTACTCACTAGAAAATGTCTTTCTGTTCATGTTTCGCAGGCAGACATGTGACAGACATCTCGAGCGCATCGGCAACCGGTCTCTTCGATCCGTTCACGTTGTGCTGGTCCAGCGTTGTGATAAACATGCTGGACATTCCGACCAACATGTTCCCGGAAGTGGTGGATTGCGCCGGAGATTTTGGCGTCACTCCGAAAGAGATCTTCGGCGTTGAGATCCCGATCGTTTGCTCGGTAAGCTTCACAAGTTTCACGGAGTGAAGAGAACGTTTCAAAGAAGAAATTCAACGACAGTACAATGTTATTTAAACTTTAAATTTTAAAGTAGATGGCAGATCAGTCCGCCTCGCTGTTTGGCTCCGGATGCATGATGCCCGGCGATTTGAAAATCACGATGGGAACAGGCACGTTCGTGGACGTCAACACGGGAACAAAAGCTCATGCATCGGTCACAGGTGATTTACTTCGAAGCTGCATCTATCCGGTTCTCCCGATTTTGGATACATACCAATACTCGTGCGAGGAAGATTTGAAAAGTTTAAGCTGTGTCCACACTCAACCAACAACTCGCAACTTTCAATTACTGTTGCATGCGTCTTGAAAAAGTCGCCGCTTTTACCAAATAGAAGAAGAAGAAGAAGGCAACAAAAGAGGCGACAAAAAGTTGCTTTTTTAATGATCTCGACAGAAGTCCGAGTTACTTTGACGGCTGAAAAATGACAAAATTTTTGAGTATTTTTTAAAACGAATGTAATATGTATAATGGGTCGAAACATTATCACGTTCGGTCATGTTCAGTATCTCTTTTAATCAATTGTATAATTCTTAATTCTTCTTAATTATATACGGAAGTAGCGATTTTATCCGAAATTCTGGAGACTGGACTAGCCGACTAACATCTGAACTACAATTAATAAGAAGTAATAGCAAGTACATAAATGTTAATGTCTAAAAAGTAAAATTTCGATCTACGTGACATAATTCGTTGTTTGTGAAATCTTGCAAATTTGTAATTTTGCAAGCATAGATTTAAAGAACGAAATATTTGTCAAGCTTAAAGTAAATCAGTTGATCAATTTATAAAACATGCTTTGGTACTGTTATGAAATATATCTCGTGCTGTAATGCTCCCAGATTATGCTGTTGAATGAACACAGTAATAAAATGCAGAAAATTATAATTTGCAAAGCCGTCGAAGCGAAGGAACTATCTTTATCGAAAGTTGAATTGTTGCTAATACGAACTAGAAACACTTGCAAATGAACTAACTTAATAGTAACACTGTGAAAATCATTATTTTACAATCGTTTTAATGATTTTACAGGTTTATATCCTTTGGTTGCATGGCGTATCGAGAATGAATTGGTGTATCTGGTTGAAGGTGCGTCGAATGACACTGGAATACTGATCGAATGGGCGAAGAAAATTGGTAATTTGTCTTTTAACTGTCACAAATGTATATTGGTAAAGTTGAAATTAAATAAAAAGTGTACAGAGTGTTCAGCAACAAGTGAAATTTTAGAGACGATTTCATGGCAGCATGAAACGGAAAATTAGTACCCGAATATTGCAAATTTTCGGGTCCTAAATATTATTTTCTTCTTCAAATAAGTGGTACTTCTGTTGTTTTTATTCCACATGTCTAGAGGCTACTTTTTAGTTGTATAATAAATTGGCATTCTATTACAATTTTTCGGGAACTTCTACAAATGCCGAAAGTTCTGCAGTCTGATTATGAAAGAGCAACGTACGATTAACGCCACGCAAGCCAATCTACAAGCCGCTCGAATTTTTTAAAGTTGCAGTTTGTTTCAGGTATTATTGACAACCCTGACGAAACCTCTTATTTAGCGAGTGGTTTGAACGATACCGACGGAGTATACTTCGTACCTGCGTTCAGCGGATTGCAAGTAGGTTCTTCGGGATACTGTTAGGCTAAAGTAGAACGCTGCAGAATCCATTAGCTGGTTCGGTTAGTTTTAAGGGATTTTTGAAAAAAGACGAATATTCTAAAAGGCCGTTCAATTGCCTTTTTTTGTAACTCTTCTCATTTACTTGTTATAACTTCTTCCCACTTTTACGGCAATAAGTTTTCCGTTTTTCATAAAATTGTCGATGTTATTGTATACCGGGTGATTCGCGAGAAACAGAACACATAAAAAGCTCTGTTAGGTTGAAGATAGAAGAAAATGTTAGAGAGAAAAGTTGTACGACATTGTCTTGTGCAAAAATGTCCGCCCCGGCATTGTTAAGGAGTTGTTAACGAAAAACACGGACCGATCAGAGTGCGATCTCGGCGCGCGACGACGAGGAGAGTCCGGCTCGGCGGCAGGTTTCACTGAGCGCAGCGTTGGTGTCGTGCTGCGGTGAAGCAGTGAACAAGAGAAGGAGCGTGGCATTTATGAGTCTCTATTGTCCTATACCCCCCTTAAGAGATTTTCTAAAAGCGGGACAGACGATGTTTTGCCATGTGATGGCCATAAATTCTAGCTTTACAGCGGTCCCCCTCGTGTTTTGTTTTTTGTCTGTCGACCCCGTCGTTCGACATACACAATGCTTTCCCATCAGAAAAATCTTGGGTAAAGCCGGTGTCGTTCGCACTGCGGTAGAGAGAACATCTCTAAAGATGTGTCAATTCGGAGCTCGAGGTTGTTATCTACCAGCTGTGCAGTTCGTTGACCGTTCGCCCGGGTCCCTTGGCTTTCGTCACTGCCGTACACCCCCAAGTCAGCTGTGCAGTACGTCTCCGAATGACCCAGTGATACGCATTTCGAAAGAGCAAGCGTATTTACGGATGAATAAGTGAGTTCTAATTAAATCAATTTCTGCTTCTTCTCTTGTTCACTGCTTCATCGCGGCGCGACACCAACGCTGTGCTCATGTAAAACATACCGCCACCCAGCCGTTCTTCGGTAATAACTCAAAGCTGGGGCCGACATTTGAACGACTTCAGAAATCGCCCCTTTCGATGAACTCGAACGTTTTTGGGACTCCATTATGTAATAAAAGCAAGGCTATTATAAATCATTGGTTGGAAGAAATGTAGAGAAGGTGGGATAGGAAACTCTTGAAACTGGCCGGACCACCTAACACATACTTGCGGGAAAATATGAACGGCGTTGCGTGAAGTAATCTATCGTACCCCGCAGGCCCCCATTAACGATTACGCCGCGGCTACCGGATTCATAGGGATAAAACAAACTACTGAGAAAAGTCACATCGTTCGTTCGCTGTTAGAAAGTATCGTCTACAGAATATTGCTGCTTTACGAGTCTCTCTGCAATGAAACTGCTTTCTCGTATCAAAAAATACGGTAAGAACATACCGATTGTCGGTCTTTATACGAGTCCACGTATTTTTTCTGCGAACCGATCGATTGAAAAAGGAGTCCGATTAAAATCTCAATGATTGATTTTTCCTGGATAATTAGAGGCAGTAACTCTAAAAACGTCGACCCGACGAATCGACAAGTCGATGACCATAAAATAAAAACGTTATCAACTTTTGTCAATACGATTTCTTGTATTTCGGACATTTTCACATGTCAGAAATGCATAAAAATCCGCGATTTACAATTTCCGAATAATTGTATATAATAATAACAACGACCTTGATCTTGATATATATTGTCAAGGTCAACATTCTAAACAACTCTTGCCAAAACATGTATCCGTCGCTCGGCTCAGTTGCCGAGATATTCGCAAAAAACTGTAGTCTGTAGGTCTACTTTATTCAACCGCACAAAACATTCTGACACGATCCATGGGTTCTCGGTACCAAATGTTACAAACAAGATGAACATCGGACTGTTATAAACAAATCGATCGCCAGATCGTCCCAACAGCTGGTTGCCGATGATCGATCGTCACCGACACCATCGCATCTAACGCCTACAAATCAAACTTAGTTAATTATATAAAGTAAATGATATCGGCGCAAGGTTCGATCATTTTTAAAAAACAACAAATGTTGCGCCGATATCATTTACTTTATACACTTAAATTTCGATCGAGAAGAATTTATCTATTAGTTAATTATCACCGAACAGTAATTAAAATATGCAGAATCTAAAAGAGAAGATATAGTTGATCGTGGTTAGATTCGGGAGGGGCGGAGAGGACCCGACCATACTTGCAATGTTCCGCACTTCTTATAAATTTTTGTATGTATGGTTGAAAAAAAGTTGATGTTTAGCGAAGATTATGTTTACAAAACGTTGTTTTCACTGATCTCGTAAATCTTGTTTTGCTGGACTTTCATCGGAATAGGAAACGTTTTCACATGACACGAGTGACATTGTTATTGTATTCTTTTTGCAGCGTCGACGGCGGGGTATCCAAAAATAACTTTGTGCTGCAGTTGCTGGCGGATTTGACGGGCCTCGACGTGGAAAGAGCGACCAGCACGGAAATGTCTATTTTGGGAGTAACATTTCTCGCCGGCTTGAAATGTGGTATGGATATCGTTTGACTTCGTTTCAATGTTCAGTGTCTTTATAATACGCTTTATAATAGTTGCGCATAATTTTGTTTCTCTGATGTCACGGCTCGGAAGCTTCTTTCATGCGGCTGCCTAGAAAATAGATACATTGTACTTTACAACTCGTCAAGCCGGTTCTTGCCTCGATTGACGCCAGCGTCTAGACCTTTGATCCTCGGTTTTTGTAGCTGGTGCGACAATACTTCTTCTCTTTACTCAGACGATCTAACGTATTATTCCAGGGATCTGGAAGGACAGAGAAGAGATGTTAAAACTGCGAAAAACGGAGACGGTGTTCACGCCGAACAGAGAGAACTATTCGCGGTACCAATCGATTGTTGCTCAATGGCGGCGAGCCGTCGAAAGGCTCAGCCAATGGTATTAAACACAGAACAAGAACATACCGGTAATTTTTATACAATATTTTTGATTCCTTTGTAAATAAAAACGGCTCGTTCGTAAAGAAAAGAGAAGAAGTGTCCAAGGATTATCATTGATGTATACGCACGTATTCATCATTCATACGGAAACGGTCGAGCCAAGGTGAAAAAGGGAACTTCCCGGCAAATGATCAAACGAACAATTGATGCGTATAAGAAAATTGCACTTGGCTTTCTCCGTAATACGACGCATTCGCCCTTTCATCGAAAACTTTTCATTTTCTCGCGTAGCGACCGTCAAGGATTTTGCGTAACATACAATTTCTTCCGCTTCAACCGTGGAAATTATAGAAATGTTTCTTGCGCAAGGAGACGCTCTTGAACGCAATGTTGTGTGTGTGTTTTTACCTTTATAAGCGTTAGAACGAGTTTATACGATATTTGAAATCAGCAGGGTAGTGTTTGTGGACATAATTTCGTTTAAAAAATTTCATCGCTGTTGTTTATTGCATGTGTAGCGGATGATCAAACTATTAGAGCCACAGTACGAAAAATATCATTTTTCTCGTTGTGCAACTAATACTGCTGCCTACGGTGCAGCTATTTGTATACTTGCAATTTTGAGCACTAATACACCTACCGAGCCTTAAAAGTAACTGGTACACGTTCCGTTATAAAAATGACAAGATGGATTTTATTTAGACTTTGTAATTGTAATACGTGCTCTGCTAAAGATATCTATATAATCTGTTCTTATGAAATCATTCTTATTATTTCAATAATTGTAAAATAAAAAATCTGGAACCAATCATTTTGATGGTGGTAGGTTTAGTGTTAACTAATACCTTTATGAGCCTTTAAGCAACACATCCGTGGCATTTTTCTGTTTAAAATGAGGCAAAACATGACGTGCCACGGCGCATATTTGCTGGTTCAATAGGTGATATGGTTCGATTATCCGAACCGATAACTGTACACAACGATAATTATTCTATATAGTGTCATGAACAAGTAAATCCAGATTGCGTCGTATTTGGTGTTGTTCCAATCAGAAAAATGTGTCTGCGAAAGTTTCATTAGAAAAAAATATGATTAAAATGATAGCGTTTCGTGGAAAAAAAATAATAAAGCACGAGGCTGTGTTTTGGTTTAAAAATTGTTAATTTTGATGCAATCAACTCGTGGAATCGAGTAAAATAATTCGGACGCTCGTTGTATATTGCAAAGTCGTGGGTGTTGAAATATTTATGAACGGCGCGGTTCATGTGCATCGTATGTACAGGTAGAGCTACGTGTGCATAATTTCTTCAGCCCAGTTAAGTAACGGCGATGCAGATTACGTGTTGAAACTTTCTCGATTACAGGTCGCCATAATATATATATGCAATATATGCGAGTAACGGTGCACTGTAATCGAAACGTGCATGCAGTTGCCCGAATACATACATCTAAACTGGAGGAGAAAGTTAGCGGTGCGTCAATGAAACGCCGCGCCGAGCCGTAGCGGGAAACGGTCCAGGCAAACGAAAGAGAAACGACGCGGTCAAAGGAACTGCAGCACGATGAACAAACGTTTTAGGTTTAATAATCTCTGGCTATTGCACCGCGGGCTCATTATACCGCTGCGCCGGTGACAGTAGAATCTTCCACCGTAATCGCATGATCCAACGAAAGCGCGCAAGCGCACAGTGTTCGGGACAATACCGAACAGTCCGACTTTCCAAGTATGAATTCTAAAAAAATGTTTTTTGTGAAACATTAGTAACATAATTTAGTCGGTAATATTACGCACAATTTTTATCAAATATACGAATTTATTATTACAACTAAAATCGAATATAAAATTTGATATATTCTCTGGAACACACGTGCCATTCGCTGTATTTTTCTTCGATTCGTTTGCTTTCGAAACCCGTAAGAATTTCTTTGGAATATTAACAATTTGACTTTGATTCGACTTTGATTCTCTGCCTCTAGATACCTTTAACTTTTAATAGCAATTGATTATTATTCGTCCATCTTTGCCTGAAAGAAAATGGCCGAAACGTAACGCGGGGTCACTCTTGAGGTATATGCGGTTCCCCTTCTTCAAAAGTTGGCCAGTAATTATCTTTTTTAGCAACATTGCATTTTTTCATAACGATGTCCTCTTCGAGAAAGTGTAGATGGTCTTGGGTTATAAACTGATTAGTTTCGATTAACACTACACCTACCTCTGTTCATATTCTTAATTTTGCAATTATTGAAATAATAAAAAATCTAAATAAATGGAATCTTGTCATTTTTACAAGCCAAAACATTTTAATCGCTTTCGGTGCTCGGTAGGTTTGGCGTTAATTTCCTGCGACTCCCATAAATAAGAGTTCGAACTTGGAATACTATAAACTATAAAGCGTGCCGTTATTTTCGATTACTTTCGGTTTCGACGCTCCGACCCGACGCGACGGCTTTAAATGCGATGAAATCGAGGCTGGCCTATAAATACAGTTTGTTAAGTGGACGACAATGGAATGGCTACCCACGATTATGTAAATAACATCGACCTCGACATTTTTGACTCGGTGCATAAGTTACAATGAACTTTTCTCCTTCTCCCGCTAGCCACTTCCGCCCGGTTCGCTCCTGAAATGAAGTTAATCGACATTCGATAGATAGTCGCCGCAATGTTGTGGTCACTGTATTGGTGACGATCGTTTCTGCCGTGTTCTATTGGTGTCTCGTTGCTCCTGATTCTTTGGCGGAGAGTTCGTTGAAGCGCGGTACAGTGTGCGACCGAAATCAAAATGGTGAGCAAAACAACGACGAGAAACGACGATAAAAAAAAGGTTCCCGATCGAACGGACTCCTCTGTTTGCCTCGTTGGAATCGTCGAAAGAGCTGCTGCTAGGAGATATTCTGCGAAACAAGTGTGTGCCCGGTGCGATGATCGCACGATTCTACCGGAAAAATTATTCGTCGTAATCCCCACGTGTACACATACAGTGAATCGCAATTGAGAAGACGCTAATTGACATTGCAAAACGTATGTTTTAAATGTTATATATAGGCCCACACGAAACAGTTGTAAACAAACAACTTCTAGTAGTTTCTCAGTAATCTTTTCATGTCTTGTAGTAAACTGCTCTAACTTCTCTCTCAAAAAAAAATCCAAGTCGTACGGTTCAATGTTAAAAAAGTCCTCGTCTTTTTAAAAGTGTCTGTTAATGCTTCCCCCCCTCCCGAACACGCGAACGTCCTGCGCTCGACGAGAAGCTCGTTCGCACGTGCGCATAGAAAAGACCGCGTTCAAATAATAAATCAGCGAACACGAGCTCGCGACTCGTTCGCAATCGCAATTGAAATCGGAGGGCAAACGTCTCGGCCAACAATGTCGCACGGAATCGATCCAATCAGAAGCATGGGCGTTTCGTTTCACTTTTTCATTGCGCCTACGTCGTCGGAACTTTTGCAGCCGCCGCCGCCGCGCCACGACTTTTCAAATACGGTGTAAAGAAGCGTTCGAAGAAACGCTTCCACGTAACCGGCCATCACGGATCCGCGGCAACCTTCGCCCCGAGATACGTATCTGAACTATTTTCCCTGAGGCTTCCCTTATCGCTCCTGTCCTGCTGACGCTACGAACACTGGTGATCTCGATGCCCACGGAACCGGTTTCCTCGCATTCGGCGATTTCGTTTAGATACTTTCTATCCTACTTCACTGACGGCGATCTTTCGCGTCCGCTTCTGTCTGCTTGCTCGCCTCGACACGAAAGTAACCTTACGGGTTTCAAGAGCGAGTGAAAATTTCGGGTACCGGAGCCTCGGGTCGAGTCAGGTCGGGTCCCGAAAATCCATGGCATTCGGGTACCCAAATATTACAAATTTCCTGGTACCGCTCACCCCTAGCAATTTTCCTCCACCGTCCGTAACAATACAGGATGTCTCAAAACTCCTTCAACACCCTGAAAATTCCTGAATTCATTTGAAGCGACATTTTCCTTTTGCAAAATCTCCGACGGGACCTCGTTCAGGAGTTATTAACGAAAAACACGGACCTATAGCGAATGAATTCCGGCTCGGCGACAGGTCGTTCGTGTTTTTCGTTAATAGCTCCTACGCGAAGCCCCTGCGGGCATTTTGCAAAAGGAAAATGTCGCTTCAAATGACCACAGGAATTTTCAGGGTGTTGAAGGAGTTTTGAAACACCCTATATAATCGGTCCCTTGCGGCGAAGGTACGGATATACAAGATGGACCATGTAACCAAGGCCACATAAATATCTCTTCAGGTTATTGTGATGTAAAACCGATTTCTTGCGTAATGTGCACAGTGTCAATGGACCAATGTATAGCAACAACATTTTTTTCCCCAATTTTCTTCGGAGTTATCAAGATCATCGGTGTTTTTTTATGCGAAACTACTTTTTTTTTTTATTTCATCGTGTAGCTGAGCGAAAAATACATTTAGATATAATATACGTAATAACATGACCTCAAATGACCTAGATCTTTGAAAATCAAAGTGAACACTCCGGAAAAAATAACATTTACCAAGAATTCACCGTGCGATAACATTTATATCGCAGTAAAAACATTTGTTATGTCATTAGAAATAAAGGAGATAGGAGATATAAAGGAGATTCGTGTGATCATATTTAGACGGACCACCCTGTATTAGTTGTTTGTTTACAATCGATCCCGGAGGGACGTTACGCTCTGTAAAAGGATCAATCCGACCAGCAGTCTGGCTACAGCTGTGCGAAAGGCAGCATCGTCCTTTCGATCTTCCGCACTGCTCCACGAAAACCGCGCGCGCGAAAGGAACCTGATGCCTGATCGTCGTGGATTTTCACGGTTCGTAGCCACAGGTGCGTGACAATTACACACACGGTTCGTCGTTCTGCGATAACGTGGTCGAACGCATTGCGATTACGTAAGTATCGCGGTTACCAAGTGGATTTCCATTATTACTTCTTCCCGGTCATAATGCGGCACGACAAAAATGTTTGTTAAGAATATCTCCTTATCCTTCGGCCGGAGACCACGATCTTGCCAACTCGAAAAAACAGATTGTGGAGTACGCGGACCACGAATCTTACCAGCGGAGACTGAATTTAATCAAAACGCGCAATATTAATATTTCTTTTCATTTGTTCGTGCTCGATAACGCAGAATTCGGAGGAGAAAGACAGATTCAGAATTGGTTAAAATATTTACAGAAATAAATAATAAGGTTTTGTTTAATTTAAAAGTTCTGTCGAAACAAGGAGATAAACAATTTTTGTCAAATTGTTTCTACGTTTCAAACACACGAATAAGAAGTTTTTAATCAACTATATCTATATACATACGTATACATGTTCTTATTACACGTATATATAGTCCGTTAATATCCAGTTCAAACATTAACAATCAACAACAAATTGGTACAACTATTGAGAAAACAGTTGCTAATACCAGATTAAATATGACATTAAATGAAGCCTATAGTCTAAAATAATGACATATCTCCAGAAATAAGCCAGCCGCTGATTTTTCAACGGATATTATGCTAATTTTATAAGAATTATTGTGTTGGAACGAAAGATAAAATTAATTTTCTGTTCAATTAATTTTTACATATCAATTAATTTAATACGCAATTAGATATAAGAAACCATAAAAAACGTAATAAAATTTGTAATAATATATTATATATAATTCTTTTTTATTGACGAAGAAGTTGTTTTTTTCTATGTTTGTCCATTCTACGATCGGGACTTCCGCATCACCTCTGTAACTGAAACATGCGATACCGATACAGTGAAACGTTTAGAAGAACCTGTCTGGTACAAGTCATGTAGCCGAGTCTGTTCATTTACGTACAAACACATCGCTCGTACGTGTACATATGTATAATAAGTGCTTACCTAATGACTCATTCTGCTTATTAAACTCTGGTCAAGTAGGCCTTCGTAAAAAGACATGTGGATGTCATAATCATAAATCGTACTATTTAATAAATGTCAAGCTTTTTTCGCGGAGTTTTGCAGTTTGCCCCGCGAGAATCGGTGATTTCTCTGAAGATATGTATATGTAGATATGTACGCATGAAATTTAATATACGTATGTATGTACAGTGAGTCACAGTAATATTTGAATATTTTTTAAAGTGCGAGTACTTTTTAAAACAAAAAATTGCAATTGTAATTACAGAAAAAACGTTAAAATTGCTATTTACAATTTTTTCACGCGGACCTGCGTTGAAATTTTAAAAAATACATTTTGTAGATCTGTGAAGTTATGCATATCCTGAAAAAGTTCATCGAGAATCTCAGAATCTATTAAATACGTGCAGTGTGGTACCGACTTTCAATTATGCAAATGCATTTAAATTAACCTACATTTCCCTGCATGCTTGTGCTACGTAATAGACTAAACATTATGAAGATGCATTCATGAAGAATTATTAAACCAATTTATTTCTTTAGGTATATATTATAAAAATATGTATATGACTACTTTGGATGAACTCATTCTTGTTGTTTCTACATATAAAATACTATAAAATACTCGTTTCTAGTGCTCCGTAAACCTAGTGTTAATTTCTTCCTATTTGCACCGTAATATCGTCAATTTCTGTAGAATGCAGGACTCGTTTCACACGCATTTCCGGCTGAACGAAATATCGGCTAAACCGGTCACGCACGCTACGTAGCGTGAGACGTGAAAGCCTAAACATTAGGACCTTTTTCTATTTTATTGGAGGTAATCACTCATTACGGAGTTGGGCAAAACGTAATCCGACTAATTATTGAAAATTACGATTAATATAAAATCCAATTATTAATTGTAGCTACCGATTACTAAATAATCAGTCATCATTAATCACCGAATAAGAAAGGAATCAAAGGTTGTTTTGTAATCAATGTTCGTGATCGCTTTATCAATTATTAATCATGAAACAATTAAATTTTTGATTATGATTTAGTCTGTACTTTTGCGGCAATAACGATACTGTGAACATTTTTTTAGAAATATTTTTTACATAGTTTTACATACAAAATCCTTAGAATAAGTTACTTATTTATGTTTAGTGTAATTTGCTTTTAATACAACTTTCAACGTACAGATGTACATTACAGGTTTTCCGTAATGTATATGTATAAATAATATATTCACACATATATGCGGTCCGTGGGTCAACGAGCATTGTTTATACAGGGTGAATCACGAATCGTGATCAGCAGAGATTACTCTGTTATTAGCAGTCCGATCGAAAATGTTTTTATCAGCTTTTGCATGGTTTCAAGAGAGCTCTTTTCGATTTGTCAACAACATTGGAACACGTATATACAACGGCGTAGCTATGACACTCCTTGTAATACAAAGTTTCCCATTTTTTCTCGACCCAGATGAAAAAAAAGTTATGTTTCGATATTTACCGAGTTCGTCTCGAAATCCTCTAACAGATAGGCGTAAAAAAGTTATATGTTTATTTGAAACAAATGCAAGGTGACCTTGAAAAAACATGAAAAAAGAGTTGACAAATAATTTTTATAATCGCGTTAAAGCTCTCTTGAAACCATGCAAGAGCTGGTAAAAACATTTTTCCTGTATACTACTGTGCAAAAGAAAGAAGCACCCAGTATAATTATAAGATATAATGACAAACAATATCTTGTAGAAATTATATTGTACTATTTTTTTGCATTTAGAGTACATATCAGATAATCCGTAATACAGTCTCAGAACTACTCAATTAAACAGCGGAACGTACCGTGTTCTTCTTTCATTTTTTACGCTTCTCTATTAAATATGGCCGAGTGATTCTTTCTTTTACACAGTAGTCTATCTCCGGAAAATGTGACGTCACAAATTCACTTGATCTCTTCTTCAAGGAAAATTATCTGTGCCGTGTCTATAGATTCATATGGCCAAATGCATGCGATGTTGTCACATCACATATCTCGACGTGTACCAGAGACGGCCGGTGATGCGACTCTTTCTTTGCGGATCACTGAAGTTGATTCCTTTGCGAATTCCTTTCATATCTTAAATGCATATCTTAAAACTCGTACACGGTATTTTGAGAAACATACACTATGTGCATCTCGGAAGGCCTAGGATTATAGTAACGGGAGGACCGCGAAAAATAGTCGCGTTTCAATGATTGCGCGCACGGGTACCCGGATAGCAAATCTGCCAGGCGCGTGAAAAAATTACTTTGGCGCGTGCAGATGCAAAGACCGCGCGGAAATCAATAATTCATCGCGCGCCGCGCCGGTCCGGCAAAACAGAGGTGCCAGGCGATCAAACATGTGGATCTTGTAGAGCAAACAGAGAGACAGAAATGATGATCGTTAGGATCTCAGTCGCGGACCGGCGATCTTACACGTATTGTCAATCGGCGTTCGCGGATGCTTAGGAAAAAAAACTCCCGCGGATTTAGCGTCGAACTGTAGCTTCTGGTTGATGAGATTCACTATTTTTTGCAGCGTGCTCGTAAGCGATGATTTTTTCCGCTGTAATAACCGCTTTGTTGATTGCAGGAGGAAGTGATATTAGACATGCCTGACGTTGAAGAAAAGGAGACCGCGAACCGCGCTGAGTGTCGGATAGACATTCAACCGGAATCGTCGGAGTGCATCGAATCTGGTGAGCGAATTTAAACATTGCATACACAGTCAATCGATAACTGTTTATTTCATTATTTTCGCACGTAATATGTGGCCAGCGTAACGATCACAGCCATTTTTATTCGAGCTCAAGGAAATGCACATTTTACATTTCGAACCGACGTGACAGCTTCGTCTTCCGTCGTAGCCAGTCGGACGGAAAATCTGATTGAGATCCTCGCGTAATCAGGTCCTTTCCAGTTACCAAGGTTGAGGCGTTTAACCATTTTAGGCACGTGTACCGATTCTGACGAATATTTCAAAATTGATTAAACGTGGTCAGATCATTTAACAGAGATGATACACCTTCATCCATCATTGTTTAGTTTCTAGAATTTCAATACAACCGTGACAAATATCGAACAGATTTCGGTGACATTCGCCATACGGAAAGTGACAAGTGTGTCTCAGGATTAGTCCTACGAAGTGCGCGATACACGGAATGATAGAGAAGAGAGGATGGGAAGAAAATATACATGTCGAAAAGTATTGGGACACTTGCGGACACTTAAGTGCACTTGTTAAACCGTTATAAAATGGTAAAAATTTTTAAGAATTATTATTCAGTTTGTTACTCTGGACTATAAAAAGTGTATAGCAGAGTGGACCTTATTTTTCCATATGAGCTTAAGCTAAGTTTTGTTCACGCCGCCCTCTAAAATTGTTAAATATCTAAAATTTTAGATAATTAAGATTTTAGATAATTAGATTAATCCCACGTCGGAGAAACGTGGCATATCGAATGCGAATTCTTGAAATAGGTCATGAACGTAAATTGCATGGAAAACAGAAATTCACTATAAATGAAATTAAATATTCTCATCAGTTTCAAGTTAAAGTCTCACGCGTTTTGACGAAATTGGTTTACGTTTAGTAAACGTGACTATTAAACAGATATTTTGCATTGGATTTCATTAATAACGCTGAGAATATTCCATTACGTAAGCATTCACAGTGAATTTATATTTTTCATCCTTGTTTATGACCTTAGATGAGCTTGGATGACCTTGAATGACTATACCGTTGTCTCGAGAAGGCTTACAATCGTAGCAGTTCAAAAATGGTTCCATAAGAAAAACTGAGTTGACCTTCGAATCTCCTAAGCACCACCGCGTGAAAGTTATTTACACTATGTAATGGGCCCCTCGAAACTTTTTGTCCGAAGCATTTTTTTCTATCTCAAAAAATATTAAAGTTATTCAGGTGACTCACCCTGCGTATTCCATAGAATTTGTTTAAACTGGTTAAACACTATTACCACTTCTGGACGAGGGTGTACGTACATCCGATTGCCGATTCTTCTATACCAGTCTGGAAGTTGCAGGTGACAATAAATAAAATTTTTCCGATAAGCGAAATAACATATTTTTTCACGATCCTTGGATCAGTGTGCTCGAGGAACTCCCTAATTCTAGGATTCGCGCTAATGGAACACGCATACTAACAAACTTCGTAGACCTAGAACTTAGGTTACTAGGAAATACGCACCGCGTTCGATACCACTAAGTGTAGCCCTCGCACATTCGGTCGGCATCGCGTAAAGCTCGTCGAGACACGAGAGCCGAAGCTCTGGCCAGAGCGTTGTAGTCTTTCGCACCGTTCAAAGTTCACGGAGAAAGTGTGTCCGAGTTGGGTAATGCGAATTAACGTGTTACCTCTTAGCAAAATATTCCAAAACACAAATCGACTGATCGACGGCGTAATGTGACAGTACTTTTAATTAGTGTTCCATTGCAAACTGTATCATTAATTACGTTGCGATTTCATTGTAGTACACGTATTCGGTAATTGTATACAGTACCGAACCATTTCATTTGGACACAACCCATTTTCTGTTTTTGTTTCTTGTCGTTACGATTGTAAGAAAATTGTGCTTTGCGAGGTGTTTGCATTCATGTAATTCGACTCTAACTGTTACGGAAGTTACAAGAGGCTACGTAGGAGGGTATTTTCAAAGTGTAACAGTACTGCTACAAAAAATCGTACAGCGACTTTTGAGGGATCATTTTAAAGGAAAAGTTTTAGTCGTCGCATCTACCGAGTGATTCACGAGAAACGGAACAGCTAAATAGTTCCGTTACGCTTGAAGATACATAGTTGTACTGTTGAAGAAGACAAATATGGTGATATAAAAAAATGTTCCGATTGTTGTCGTTTTCTTTTGATGGTCATCAATGATTTTTAAATGGCACCATATATTTTGAACTTGATGCTGTTGTTGCTGATGTCAAGATGAGTTTAATTATATGGTACACGATGACCTTCAAATGACCTTGAACTCGAAAATTTGTGATAAAGTAATGATAACTTCAAAATATGCAATCATTTTATTCGAATTAAATTGAATGCTAGAAACTATGCCCTTGAGCAGTAACAAATATATTTAAACGTTTTGCAAGGCAATCAATTGCACATTCAATTGTTTCTGTTGAAATTAATCTACAAGATCTAATTATTCTTTTCCAAGGTCATTTTACGATCATAGTGTACCACATTATCGAACTCGTCTTAACATCAGCAACAAAACAGTATCATGTTAAAAAATATCTAGTGTCATTTAAAAATCGACCTTCAGAAGACCTTGAAAACGACAACAATTGGAACAATTTTTATACCACCCTATTTGCACTTTTCTCTCTAATATTTTCTTCTATCTTTAAACCTAACGGAGCTATTTAAATGTTTTGTTTCTCGTGAATCACCCGTTATAGTGGATTCAGTCGCAACGAAAATACTCCATATTCCTTCTCTCTCCTACTATATTGTAAGAAACGAAGGGGGGAGGATTCTGAAAGAAGAGGCTTTAAAATATGCCCCGACAAATTGTTGCACGACTTTTTTTTACGAAGTTATGATAGTTTAAATATCAACAATTTTTAGTGTCCGAATACATATGGCCGGTAGTGTAGTTGTTGCCTTTGAAATGTTGAGGAGATCCAAATTATTACGATCGAATTTATTAAGATTATTATATTATTATGTCGATTTTATTACGATCGAAGTTTGTTAAATAAATACTTCAAACATGTCTTAGATTATAATAACCGTGTAATAAACGTTGCTTTCGTATGTGCATATCATTTTTAGGGGTTCCGAAGTGGTAACGTTGAAATTTTTCCGCGATTACACGTTTTCAAGTAATATCAACATCACCAAACGATGACTAACAAGGGGAAACCAGTGATAATTCATGTGCACTCGTCGCCGACGTCACGTGACAACGTTAATGGTACGAATCATTTCACTTCGATGTTTTAACGTTGTGTTTCTGTTGTCTGGTTGTAAACAATTTGTGGCGACTAATTCCTACGCTTTCCAGAAGATGGACAAATAGTCACGACCTCTCCCATTACTACTTGATCCGTCACCAATCCCTATATGTACATATTTACATACACGTGGAATAGGGATCTCTAATACATATACATACATAACATACCATCTGTCAACGACCATTGGCTCGCTGAAAATACCGGTTCTCGTTCGATCACCGAAGTTAAACGGCGTAGGGCGGGGGACGCACCTAGGATGGGTGACCGCTCGGTAAAAAGCCGGGAAGTGACCCTCTGGGTGCGTTTCACGTGTTGTTGGCAAAATAGGTGGTTCGGAACCCACCTTAATAAAAAGTAGGTCCCGCTGAAATTGGAAATTAGGCGATAGTTGAGGATTGGTAAAGGAAGAGGTGGTGGAATGGATTTGAAACCCTGAGGGGACCAAATATCATTACATACATAACATACCATCCTCAACCGCCTTCCGGTATCCCAGCATTCCCGGAGTTTATTCGCCGCCAAAAACTTTATACATACTCGTTTGGTCGTAATCTAAATGTTGGATCTAAGTGTTTCTCATTAGACCCGAGTCTTTGATATTACATAAAACGCTATTTATTAATGAGGAAGCCATCATTATGCGAACGTGGCATTTACAGCAAATGTCAGAGTATAACGCGCAGTAATATAAAAATTTCAAAGCGTATATTTACGATCACTACTCATTTCATTTATTGTACTTCGACTATATTAACAAAGAAATTTCATTTTTATCCTGTATCTCATTTCAGTAAAAAAAAATCATCAATATTTAGTAAGAACAATGTTTATTAGCGAGAAATACTAGCTAAATTAGAAACACATAAATTAACTTGCGTTCCAGTAAAACAAAAATGATTTATTGCTCTGTTTCGTAACGTGTATTTTAAAAAATCACTGCAACACGTTTTGTAGATTAAAAATGGAAAATTAACGCAAGTGTAATGTACGTATATGATACAATATTCTGCGTCTGAAGATGGTCAAAATCCAGTGAAAATTCGGTGAAAAGAATGCAGTACATTCTTTCTTGTTTTTATGCAGCAGGTTTTATTTTAGTAAAGAATAAAAAGCTTATGAAGGAATTCTATTATAATACAAACGAAAATTTCTGATAGCAGCAACTTAAAAAGCACGGATCCTCGACAATTATTTTGATGCAATTTTTCGAGCAAAAAAGGAAAATTTAATTTTTAATTAAATCATTTTGTAAATTGTGCTTGAAATCTCTCGAAAAATCTGCATTGTTATTTACATTCTATAAAAGACGGGACTCAAGTTTTTGTTATTGATGTCAGCTGCGTGCTGGACTTGCCACTGACTGGTACTAAATCGTGATGCGAACGATCAAAATAAATTGTACGTAAGTTGCAGTTGAAATTTTTTAAATTCCACCTGGAATGAGAGAGGACATTGTCGGTAAAGTCGATTACCAACCAGAAAATGTACGCAGTGCTGACATCTGAATGAAACATCATGAATTCGTCGTGACTTCCTTATCTGCTTATGTTGAATACTATGTAGGAGTTTATAAGATATTTGTATGAGAAGTATGCGTTTTCAGTCTTTTTTCAACAGCCTTTGGAGTACGAAGTATCCGTATGTACATATATCTTCTTAAAACATAAATAAATGCAGACTGTCATCGATGTACATTATTATAAATCATTAACAATTCATTCCGATCATTTTTAATGTGTTCAATGACGATTCATTAAAAAAAAACACGCCTGAATTATAACGTGAAAATAGTCACTGTTTTCGATTCAATGGAGGAGAATCGCAAAAGGTATTAGTAATTTCAACACTATTGTAACAATTGTTGTTAGTTACATGAGCATTGTGATCCTTTTTTTTATGTTCAAGAACTAGAATCATTAAAATTTTTGCCGATTTATTAACAACAATTTTATAGCATTATTACTTCAACTGGAACAAATTAAATTAAAATTAAATTAATCACGTGTACTTGATTAAAAGTTTTAAAAGTAACCTTTTGCCTGGATCATTAATTTATTAAATATAAACGGCTTTGCAATGTTAAACCTATTCGTTGGCGATTTCATTCGAGCAAAATGTCGTAACGCATAATTACAGCAATTAGGAAATTAAGCAAAACTTGCTGAAAGATGTATAGTCGTATTCAGACAACAAGGTAAAATGTCTAAACAAAAGAAACCTGTTTTGTTCAAATTATCTGCCGCAAACAGATACCGTAATTCATGCTAATCTCTCAATACGTGAACTTTGAATGTACACATGGTACGTGCAGAAAGAAAAAGACTGTCAGCAATTTGATTAGATTTGTCCACACTCACAAGTAAACAATACGTATTTATATATTGTTTTCAGCAACCACAAATATATTTTTTGAAATCTTGATTCAGAAATATATATATATGTATATACTGTGTGAAACGAGAAAGTATTGAAACACCAGTGTTACTTATCTTAAATTAAATTAACACTCAATCTGTAATATATCAACGAAATCAAAAATTATTTGTATCCGCGTTTATACCTTTATAGTGAGTTAAATATTTTCTAAATATACTAAAAAAACATTTAATAGCGTATGAATACTGTTTTGTCATATTAGGTACAAGATAGGAGAGGAACTTACTTTTAGTAAGAAGTAGAACTCATTTTTAGGACACCTTATATATGTATCATCGTAATTGATTGTGAACCCTGTATAATGTTCAGCAATGATATATTTAGGTGTGTATTCGTAATAGAGAGATTCATATTTTTTCGGTTTACATTATCCGACAATGTTATTAATAAACAATAAAAATGTCTGTTTTCGTAAAGTGCGAAAATAATTTACAAACATCTTATACTAAACAATTATAAATTCGTATAATTCATTTAAATGCCAATTAAAACCATATTGGTAAATTTAAAGTTGCAGTAAAAAATTACTTATACATTCCGTTTTTTCCATTTCATTTGCTCACAATATACTTTGGAACGACAATCTTCTTAATATGCATGAGCATTATCGTTGTTTAAACATGACAAGCTCTTTTCGAGCCACTTTTGAAGAAATACATTTGTTTTCACAGTTATTCACATTTACATTGTCATCATTTTATTCTTGTATTGTATAAAATAATTAATGTATTTTATGATTCCTTTTCTTCTGTAGCACAACCTAATGGTAAAATGGCAAAAGACTATGCAGCTGTAAGTACACTAACATTTTTTATTGCGCGTCAGACTGTCAATCAAAAACATCTAATGTTCATGAAATTATCTCCCTTTTCAGCTTGTTGAAAGATCAAGAAATTCATTCTATAGTGGAAAAACAAAGCCATTAGAATGGAGAATAAAACAATTGAAACAGATAGAACGAATGCTAGAAGAATGCAAACCTGATATAGTTTCTGCACTTGCATCTGATTTACGTAGAGTATGTATGAGATTATATTTATGCTGTAAGCACTGTTTTTCATGTTGTATGCATATATAATTTATTCTTCCATATTCAGTGTAAGTTTGAGACCATTGCTTTGGAATTGCTCATTGCCCAAGGCGAAGTTAAGACATTACTTATGAATATTAAAGAATGGGCAGCCAAAGAGAAGGTACAATCAATATACCAATATAATCGTAAACGAAAATTCATACATAATATGTTAAATATATGCGTATGCTGCAGCCTCCAAAAGCAATGATCAATATAATGGATGGAATTGAAATTCGGAAAGATCCATTTGGTGTAGTTCTGATTATGGGACCATGGAATTATCCATTTCAATTATGCATTATCCCTTTGATGGGTGCAATCGCTGCTGGAAATTGTGTAATTCTTAAACCATCAGAATTAGCTCCAGCTACATCAGAATTATGTGCAAAAATTATTCCACAATATTTAGATTCGGTATGTATTGCAAACGAAAAAAACAGACTTTTTCCACATTAATCTCAAGATACTGCTTTATTACATATTTTGTTTTTTGTAGGAGTGTGTCCAAGTTGTATTGGGGGGTATTAGTGAAACAACAGAATTGCTCAAACAAAGATTTGATTATATATTTTATACAGGCTCTACTACAGTTGGAAGAATTGTACGAGATGCAGCGAACAAGTTTTTAACGCCTGTGACATTAGAACTTGGTGGTAAAAGGTATAAAGTTTAACTTTTAAACGTAACACTATAAAGGAATGAAATATAAATGTATACTTGCAGCCCTGTGTATGTAGACAATACAGTGGATATAAATATAGCTGTAAAGAGAATACTGTGGGGTAAATGCATTAATGTAGGTCAAACCTGCATTGCACCAGACTATGTACTTTGTACACCTGAAGTGCAAAATAAATTTTTAAACGAAGCATCCAAAGTTTTAAAGGAATGGTATGGTGATAATCCCAAGGAAAGTCCAGATTTAGCACGTATAATCAACGAAAATCATTATCAGTAAATATAATTTTTTTAAATAGTATATTTGTATAGATATTCCACTTCAATACATATTGTTTAATATATAAAAACATTATTTAAGGCGACTTCTAAAATACTTAGACGGAGCTAAGATAGCAATAGGAGGACAATGTGATCCTGCAGAAAAATATATTTCACCAACTATACTTATTGATGTTAAACCTACAGATCCTGTCATGCAAGACGAGATATTTGGGCCAATATTACCTTTTATAAATGTAAACAATGCGTATGAAGCCATTCAATTTATAAATAGCCGGTAAGTTTACATTTTGAATTATTTTTAAATTATTTTACATCCTTATTATACTCGTGTAGGTTTTATTTCCTTATCTGAATCGTAGCAACGATTCACTTTTATATATGCATATAAAAAATCGTTTTTTTATTACTTCATCAGTAATATAATACTGTAGAGTATCCAGATCTAGCATAAAATATCTTATGCATTTGCTATTTAGGTAGTAAGAACAAAGTATTATTACATATTTACATCTGAATAACGTATAGCGACTAATTTATTTACATTTAGCGAAACTCCACTCGTACTATATATATTTACCAAGGACAGGGGAGTTCAAGAATTAATAGTTAATCAAACCCACAGTGGAAGCGTGGCAATTAATGAAACGATAATGCAATTTTCTGGTGAGTCAGGATATTAGGAAACAAATGATAAATAGTTCCTACTATATAAATAGTAGGCAAATTTTATTTATTTGAAACAAAAAATAAGTGATATGTATTTAGATTTCTATTTTGTAAATAGAAACAGAATTGACAGATCACATTATAATTTAATTTTATTGTAGCAAATTAATTCTATTACGTAGCTTGCTTAATTCTAGGTGTTAGGTTGTTAATGAAATATTAAGGTGTTGGTTTCTGTCTGCATTATCCAATTACAGGCATAGTAATTATAGGTTTAGGTACTGCAATTATAATGAAATAAGATTTTGGTGATGGGTAGGAGAAAAACGGAATGTTTCGGTATATTAGGTGAGTCTTGTAACATGATATCGCAAATAACTCATAAGTTATTTGTTGTACTAAAAAGTTTTCGTTACTTTACTTCTAGTGTTTCTGTAATTATTGCGACACATGTACTAATAATATGCTTTCATATATTACCGATCGTGGCTTGCGATAAGCATTATTTCTTAAACATTAAAAAATGAAATAAGTTTGAGAATATCTTAAGTATGATACTGTTTTATTAACTTACGAGTATTTTTTGAAGTCGTCATGTTACGAGATTCACCCTGTACACAACTGTCACTGATCTTGTAAATAGTATTCCACACAACGATTAAAATTTGTTTCAACTTAATCTAAAATATTCACAAAGTTCCAAATTATATGCATGAGTATTCATACAGGTAAATATTCCCTGGTTAGCGCTACTAAACAAGTTGTCTTTGTTCTTGCTATAATTTATGAAAATATATGCATAGTACCCTTCCATAATTGATATGCAGTCACGCTCGAATGAATGACTCACTTGAATGATTTGTGTATTATTACATATTTCATATAGGGAGAAGCCATTAGCATTGTACATATTTAGCAGTGATGAGCAAAATATATCACTCCTGCTTGATAATACAAGTAGTGGTAGCACCTGTATTAATGATACAATGATGCATGCCTCAGGTATTTGTTCCTATTTTTTTCTTACTAGTATTTTCTTATCTGCAAAAAATTTAATGCGTTTAGTTATATACGTATTCTATGCAATGTGCATGCCATTATGTACTTAATAAATCACTTTTGTAAATATCGCTTATGTATTCTATATGTATTTTCTTTAGAGGATATCTTGTACGTTATTATTCGCACATATTTAATAATGATGAAATAATTAATGCAGTTTCATAATATGAAAATCCATTGCTTTAGTTGATACTTTGCCATTCGGCGGAGTTGGAAATTCTGGCATGGGATGTTATCATGGAAAGTATACATATGATACATTTGTTCACAAAAAGGGTTGTCTGATTAAGGATTTCAATAAATTGGCAGAAACCTTGGCATCGTAAGTTAATACTTTAAAATTTTTTTATTACAACTTATGCACGATTTGTCTGCAATAATTACAAATAACTATTATAGGTGTCGTTATCCGCCATACACCGACAAGAAACTGTCCTTCTTGGGATCTTTAGTGGCAAAACGGCCTTCTATACCAGGAGTTAAATACATTCCATATCTTTTAGCGTTTGGCTTGGGAGCATTGGTCACTTTTGGAATTTCAACCGCTTTAAAGGTATATAAGAACAAGCGAATTTGACTTACTTTATAACGTTTACTCACAATAGTATCTGCAATTGTTACTATGTAATGTGTACTGTCACATCCACACAAAGTATTGTCGTTGTCGTACCGCACATCATTTTTCAAATTTGATATTGCCAAAAAACAGTCTTTTTTATGTACTGTACCATACTTCCGATGATTTTCATCTCCAATTTTCGGAGTCATGTAATTTATTCCACAAATTTTAATGCAACATTAGAATTGCATGGAATATATTATATTCTTGTGTACATAAAATATATTTTTAGACTATTTCCTTGAAATTGTGACTTTAATAGTGATACCGGTTATACATAAAATTATACTCTATATGTACTCTCTTTTTCTAAATATCGATAACAAAACGATTACAATTATAATATCCTTTTGTAAAGTGACAGTTTAGAAATCCCTAGTAATATATGTTAATATTATGTGTAGTTATTCTAAAATTTTTAAGATATAAACAATTCAAGTTATAAATTTTCAACATATATTGTATCCACAAGCTAGGGTTACCAAACTAGCATTGGCACACTATCCATTGAAAGTATATACAGTATTCGCTCGATGTAAGCGCAATGTGAGGTGCACGATCGGAGCGCAGTTCCTACCCATTCCACTGAGGAGCATGCCAGGGCCTCGAAGCTCGAGGCTCGAGCTACCTCGGTCGCCGAGCAGTATAACCCTCCTCCGTAATCCGACACTGGCTCAGGAATATCGGTGTGAATCACTACTGATTACTATTAATCCAATTACAAAACTTCTTTATTTTTTTATGGAACTTTCACCGACTTATTTCTTGCATCTTTCTGATTAAAATGACACTAAACACGACATAATGCCAACTGTATTTAGTGGTTTAATTGACGGTATGAAGTCAGTTCAGGACATTAAATATGTGTAAATATGGGCCAAATTATAGCTTGTTTGGTATCATTTTCATCAGAAAAATGTCGGAAATATATTCATAAAGTTTCACTAAAAACAAGTAAAAAATAAAGAAGTTTCATAATTGTATTTAGTATGTATTGTGTCACCGATACGCACCATCGAGCGCGCGGTCGTATTTACTTGCTGTCCTTTTCTCCGTTCGGCTTCCTTTGTAACTCGTCGACCGCGTCGAGGCAGGCATAAAAAACTAGTGTCTGGGCACGATCTAAAATCTAAGCGCACCCAGAGAACCGAGATTGCGCTCGCATCAAGCGAATACTGTAACTTAAATTGTTTATGTCTTTAAAATTATCAAATAATTATCTTCAATAATTTTAATGTATTATCAGAGACTTGTATGTTGCCAATTCTATAAAAACATGATATAATTGAAATCAATCAATTGAAGATCCTAAAAATTAGGAGAAATACAAGTATATGTATACTTCGCGGCTAAATAAAAGTAATGAGACTTCCAATACGAGCCACAATTATTTTAATTTTCCTAACCAACTATATTTAAATTAATGAGTATAATGTTAAAACAGAACAGCTTAGAAATTAATTTTTTTAATATTATATGATGCACTTGAATGCGATTTTACATAGATTCAAACACAGCACTATAGAGTCACAAATTTTGCTATGAGGTATTAAGTAACTATTTATTTACATTTAAACAAATTAATAATATGAATGACTTTTTCAGGCTCAGGAAGATAATTTTTAATGGAGCTCTCAGCATTTTTGCAAAGAGTGTGTTACTCCATTCCAATTACATACACATAAGAATATTATTAATATAGTTAAATCTTTTCTAGTTTTGTATACAAACTTTTGTAAAAAATATTATATTTTTGTAAATTTTCCTATTGTACTGATAAATGCTTCTTTCTGCAATTTGACTAGTATTTATAGGTTGACCCATAAATTCATGCAGATTTTGTACAAATACATTATCTTAAACAGAAATAAAATCTATTCAATACTATGATCATAGTATTATATAAACAATCTATAAAAAATAACAAAAATTTTCGTCACAATAAGTTCTGTAAGATGATATGGATCAACCAGGTATTTCGATTATTTGATATGATTCAATTATTTGAATAATCGAAATATTAAATTTTATTAATACAAAGTAGAATTATTCAGTTTTACTTGAAAAGACACAAAAGAAAGTAGATACAAATAAACATTATACACACTGGTTTGTTAAAATATATGTATTCCACTGTAAACTGTTTATATTTATGTTTCAAATTCAGATTATAGCTATATGAAATTACACAACATAAATATTGTACAGAAAAGTAGGAACACTATAATAAAAAGTATACAATATATAAAGAAATTGTAATTTACTTTAATATATGTATCAATTTGTTAGAAGTCGTACATTTACAAAGAAAATATGTTGTTATTGTTATAACTATATAATTGTACAATTTAGTAGTATGTTAAGTACGTTTTTTAAATGTGTACAAGTATGAACAATGTATGCATTGTTTTATAATACAGAAATGTAACATCATAATTAAATTATATACAAAATATGAAATTATAACTTTAGTGCTATATCTTTTTTTACAAGTATTTTTCCTTAAATTTTATTTTAGAAATGTTTAACTAAACTTTAAGTGCGAAAAACTAAAAACGATTTTATAAATATAATTTAAAGTAAAAGTGTTATTATAAATTATATTATTTATTCATATAATAGTTACTAGTAAAAAAATAAGCACGCACATGCATGAAAAACAAATTATACGTTTATTGACGCAAAATTGCTAGCATACACAGTATGTTATCAAAGGTATGTTCAAATTTATTCTAGCAGTTTTAAAAGTACTAATTTCTTTGACTTAATGGTACATACATATTATGCAATTTATTGAAAGTGAAATTTGGTATCAGCAATTTACATATATTAATATGTTCGATATGACATTGAAGTACTTTTTTGTATCTTACTGAGCATGGCAGTTTATTTGAATAATCATATTTATTAATCAAAAGATTAGCATAAATCACAAATTAATTTCTTGCCACTGAACTATTGCTTCCAAGTAACATCTCCCCTCCTTGAGTACTATCACGTTGAAGGCTCTGTAAAAATATTTAAGAAACATGTAATGCACCAGACAAACAGTGTATTATAAATTTATGTATATATATATATATATTTATAAGAAAATGATGTCAATACTTTAACATGTATTTGTTGTTTCAACATAGCTGCCCTTAAAATTAACATGCGTGTACATCTCAAATATCTCTTTCCAGCACTTATTGACTTTTCGAACGTCGTACTGCGCTGATCAACATCTTTTGCATATAAAATCTATAAATGCATGAAAAACATCAGTTTAATTAAATATTTCAGACTGATGAATCAATAGTAATTACCTTATTATGAGAATCTATACGAGCTTGAATTTGACCATCGAGAATTAGTTGCATGAGCTCATCTTCCAGTTCTGAAACTGTTCTATTAAAAGCAGTGGCCATGCGTCTCATATCTGCGCTTAAATATGGACTAAAGTATTGTATTAATGCTCTATTTCGTATTTGCGTGTACAATACATTTACATGTGGTGCTATATACATATCCAAGAGTATATTATCCTTAATTTCATCTAATAACTTCAAACACGATGCATACTTTGATTCATAAAATGTAAAAATAATATCTCTTAATTGTGGTTCCAATTCTAGGAAGAGTTTAAAAGAACCGCTGAAAATGACTTGTTTCTGTAATTCATGCCTATCAAATGTAGCTAAAGCACAAAGACCTCCGTACAAGGCAACATTTCCAGGGGACAATAACTCCGAACAGTCACAGTGGTCTAGCGATGCTTGTAAGAAATGCCTCGCAGCCAATTTGAATCTTCTCGTTGCTAGTTCTGCTAAACCAGCTGCTACTTTTAACTTTGTAATTATAGACTGATTGTTATCTTTACCATGAACATCGGATACATCCGATGTGCTTTCAGCCTTTGTAACATAACTCAGTACGTGTGTCCAATTTTGCAAGTAAACAGAAACCTTGATGACATTCAAACACATGTTTACAACGTGTTTACCACTGGTACAATAATCCCTTGCTCTCGAGTAACATTTTAAGGCATGAACAAGATCTCCGCAATCAAGATAATGATCTCCCAAATCATCGTGGCCCCTTCTGATACTTTCTTTAATTGAATTACTTCTGTAGTTTTTTAAATCGGTATCAAATTTTTCTAATTTTAAAGCAGCCTTTTTCGATCGAGATTCAACCCATGCTTGGTCTAAGGTCAACATATCTTGAGATGTGGATTGAGCAGCAACATCCGGTAACCCGGATGAACCTACAACTTGTACTAGTCTTTTGTGCAACAATACATATAAAGAAACATTGTACGTAGTCATCACATAAGAAATAGCCATCTTTAATGCTTCTACCCTTAACATGGGACAATGTTCAGCTATGTACATAAGCCTATATAGTTTGGCTAGACCCGTGTAACTATTAGCATATACTTCCAAATCCTATGGAAAGAACAATGTAAACAAATTATGTGACACTTGTTATTTTTTATATCCTTTACATCTACGAACATACCAATGTTGGATTTTCCACAATATATGGTTCCTGTTCCGCATTATCATTATCTTCTGTAGGAGCGTCGACTTGCATTGGCTCCACCACATTTTGCTAAACGCATAAAGCAATGTCATATATGAATCGTTTATCATACTAGAAAAATTAATGCTGTTCTAACATTTAGAAGTCACAAACATTGGCAAATCGTTTCAAGAAATAAATAGAAAAATAACAAAGTTAAATGTCACAACACAATGCATTCTTGAAAAGAAACCGAAGAACTTTCGAATTCTTCCTAATATATATTGACATTATATGTATTATTCGTGTTAGTAAAATATTTATCTTTCATTTCGAAAGTGTACCTGGACGTCGTGAAATTGAAACGGCATGTCAACGTTCTTTCTCGCGTTACTCATCGGACACTACGAAAGAAAACAAAAGCTTCGTAACCAGTAGGCAATAGAAGAACAAGATAAACACATGTATAGCCGGCACAGTCTAAACCACCGGGAATAATGAAAGATTTTTCTTGACTATATTTAGATAAATTTCTTTATGTACAAAAATATATATGCAACACCAAAATAGTTATATACTTCACTCCGCGACACAAGATTCCATAATTGCAATCAGAGTTCTATCTATTATCGTAGCATTCAATGGTATGTGTACATACATTCTATCAGAGAGGAAGTGATAGTGTCAACGGTATAGTGCTGCACCTAACGGATCAGAACCCAACTTTTCTTGAGGTTGTTACCAGCCAAAGGCAACAACTGATGTTTCGAACTGCTTTACGACATAATTTTAGGGAAATGAAGAATTCCTACTTCAAATTTCATATGTGATACCTCAATTTGTAATTTAAAAATATTTCATGAACGAGCATTATTTCCTTACACTTGTTTTTATACATACATAATTGTTCCAAGAATCGATCTGTAGGAACAGAAATATAAAAAATTAGAATAAAAATTAGATGGCAAGATGGTCAAGGAACTGCTTGTCGACATAGTTGGCAAAAGGAATTGTTATAAATATTAACCAATTCGAAATAATAAAATCAGTGTATTGTGTTCAATAAATTAATGCATGCGGATGTTCATGATTTAAAAGTGATTCTATATCTCGAGTCCTATTAAAAATTTTTTACTAAAAAATTAGATGGCAAGGTGGTCAAGGGAGTGTTTGTCGACATCGTTGACAGAAGGAATTGCTATAAATGTTAGCCGATTCGAAATAATAAATTTATTAGTGTATTGTGTTCAATAAATAAATTCGTGAAAATATTCATGGTTTAAAAGTTATTCTGTACCTCGGGTTCTACTACCTATTATCACTAAAAAGTTAGATGACCAGGTGGTCAAGGGAGTGTTTGTCGGCATCGTTGACAGAAGGAATTGTTATAAACATTAAACAGCCATAGATAATAAATTTATCAATAATTACTATCACGGCGATCGAAATCGCCGGAGTGGAAATAGATGGAGTGGGGAGAGTTCCGCGTCGCTGCGCAGCTGCGCCTGAACTCGGCGAGCACTCTCAGTCAGTCAGTCAGTCGGGCCCGGGACTCGGGCGGAAGCGGTCCGACTGAGTGAACGCGAGTGATTAGTGAGTGACCAGTGGCTGTCCAGTAGCTGTCCAGTAGGTGTCGAGTAGCTGTCCAGTAGCTGTCCAGTGGGTGTCCAGTAGGTGTCCAGCGGCTGACCCAGTTTCAACAATGGTGAGTTTGACTATTTTTTTTTTTTTTTTTTTTTATTTGTGATGGTCTACTTTGTCAGAGTTTATTGTCTGCTTTATAGCACAGGGTGGGTCAAGGGTTTTACAATACTTTTGTTGATTACCCTTGGCCCACCTTCAACGATTCTGCCTTCGACGGTTAATTCAACGAACATCGTCGTTTATCATCAAATTGTATATTCCTGATTTAAAATTGGTATTCCTTCGATCGAAGGTCCCCCAGGGGCTCACTCACTTGACCGTGAGTGAGTACGGGGTGTCGCGTCCCCGGGGCTCCCGAATCGCCTATAGGTCGCACTCGTGTGCGGGGTTAGTTGGGCTCTCGTGAGCTGGTGTTAGGTTGGCTCTCGTGAGCTGGTTAGATTCGCACTAGTGTGCTTGGTAGGTAGGCCGCACTTGTGTGCGGGGTTAGCTTGGCTCTCGTGAGCTGGTTAGATTCGCACTAGTGTGCGGGGTTTGTAGGCCGTACCCGTGTACGGGGTTTACAATTGCTCTTCATCACATATTCATCATCGTTGTTTTAATTGCTCGACATCTAATTGGATTTTGTTTCTGAAATTTCATAAGATCCTCTTCTAGAAATTGATATTTCTCATTTAAATTTGGCATTCCTCCGATCGGAGGTCCCTCAGGGGCTCACTCACGGGTGGGGCCGTGAGTGAGTACGGGGTGTCGCGTCCCCGGGGCACCCGAATCGCCTATAGACCGCACACGTGTGCGTGGTTAACTTGGCTCTCTTGAGCTGGTGTTAGGTTTGCTCTCGTGAGCGGGTATTAAGTTTACACTCGTGTGCGGGATTTAGTTTGTTGTATTTCCTGTTTTATTCGCACTCGTATGCGGAGTTATACAGCCCGTCAGGATACATCGAATGAAGAGGACACCAATCAAGCCTACAGCGTATTTTAAGTTAGTTATATTTGCCGAGCAATTATTGTCTTAGCGTCACCCCCGAATCAGAGCTTTCTGCTCTTGTTCATGTTTCTTCGTTGCGAATCGAAGCATTCTGCTTCGCTTCTTCCCTTTTTGGCGATTTAGTTTCTTGCGACAATAATTGCTCGGCTTGCGTGCGTGCATTATAAGATTGTATATCGTCGTTGTAAATATGTCGAGTAATTATTGCCTTAACTTCACTTAATTTAATTTAATTTTATTTCATTTAGTTTAATTTCATTTAATCTAACTTCACTTTGCTCGGCTCGTTTCTTTTTATTCCGACACAGCCTTCTGCTGTGTCGGACCTTGCTTGTATGTACCAATCCAGTTGGTATCGGTATTCAACGTCAATTCATTGAGAGTGGATGGTCAAGCGATCTGTTTGCCGTGTTACACTGTATAAGTGAAAAGTCCTCTCTGTCGCGATTCCACCTGAGTTACCTCAACGTAAGTTGAATGGTACCGGTTGGTATATGAGTAAATGGGACACCGTGCGAGCTTTTCTCTTGGTCATCGCTCTTCTTGAGTTCATGTTGGGTATCGGTGCTGACTGGAGTTTGGCTGCAAGCATTGTACGCGTTCGCGTCACCGTCGGACCAGAGCCTTCTGCTCTGGTTCGCTCTTGTTTCTCCTTTTGAAAGAATCAGAGCCTTCTGCCTGATTCGCCTTTGCTCCCCCGTGGATCGGAGACTTCTTCTCCGATTCACACCTTTTTTTCCCGCAATAATTACTCGACATATTGCGTTACTGCGTTAGTATAAGTTCGTCGTTGTTAGGAAAGGGAGCCAGAAGGAATATTGAATTCGTTCTGACTCCCTCTCCGGGTCTCTTGTGCAGCAACCTCCTCGTGGTGAGACCTGGGCAATCGGTATTATCCTCTATTTGTAAGAACTTCTAGTATCTTACAAATAGTGGATAATATCGAGCTAATAGCTGCACACTTAGAATTTGTGTAAATATTGTATCCTAGAATGTAAGACATGGTAGATGTAAGAACAAATGTATTAATTAATTTGAATAAAGATCTTGTAAATTAATATCCATGATTATTTCAAACCTATTCCTTTCTATAACATTTTGCAATGTTACGTTCCGTCTGATTTAACGACAATAAGAGCGTTATGACATTCTACAGTAAAAAGTAATTGTGTTCCAAGCAATTATAGAATGAGTAATGTCAGCATTCTACGTTTATTCATTACCTACGATACTAAGTCCATTTGCGTACGCCACTGACGCAGTCTTACGTAGATCTCGAGCAAATGTTCTCTTTAGGTAGTGGCGGAACTTTTAGCGATGTTGATATTTCAGATCATTGATAGTTCCACATTGTTAGTTCCATCACCGACGAGAAAATCTCACCCCCACGATTCGTTACCGATCGATCTTGGACTCGTTGGACCACTTGCGTATATCGTTGAATAACACATGGCTGACAGTCTTTAGTAGTATCTCGTCGGTGTCTGTGCCCACTTTTGTCGTGGCTGACTGAATAACACAGTGTGGCCACAAATGAAGTATGTCTGTGGTGTGACACAGCCAGAGAGGATCTTCCCTGCTCTGCACGTCTGCACAGACTTATCTACTGTGGTCTGTGTTGGCACAGACTTGATCTACTCCTATGCCTCATCTGTGGTACTAAAGCGTTTTCTACAGAGTCGATAATTCAGAATTGTAGACAGAAAAATGCATTGCATGCAAGATCTGTACTGATCTTAAATCTGTGGTTTCAAATAATGAATATTTACATCTATAAAGAATTTCTATATTACTATTGTAAGAAATGTATGTACACAAAATTATATCCTTTAACTGTAATTGCAGGGAAAATGTTCGAAGTATAATTTAAATAGTTTTATAACGGGAACATCTTTGAACGAAAATTTTTTAATGACCTTTTTTCATTTTTTACGAAAAAAAAGTAAATACTTTTCAGTAGAATGTAAAATTACAATATTCGATACGAGCTTGACATTTAAATTCTTTTAGAGTTGGGCATCTGCCATCAAATCGAAATTGAACAGCTTGACTGTTAGCGTGCATCCACAATGACGATGCAGATGCCTTAGCGGTGCAGTTTGTCGCTAATAAGCTTCGGGTACACATGCCTACGCTCGTGTCGACAGGGATATTGTTTATGAGTGTCATGTGTTAATGTAATTGGTTGTACAATACATTTTGAAAATTGTGAATATATGGACAACCAGTAAAACAATACGATCGTTTATAATATAACACTTTTCAATATTTAGTGAACATGCTTCGCAAACACTGTCACCGATATTCATACTCCATGTCTACAGCTTAATGAAAATATTGTAAGACGACGTTTAAATTGTTGATTTTATTTTTCTATCGATAACATTCTTCTATACTTTGATGCTCGCATATCAAAATTAATTCAGGTAGATAAATTTAATGTAGAGCGAGCAAATGTATCAAGTGCATTTTATAAAATTTCGTTACACCAACGGGTAACCGTATATATACTTCATCAATTCGAAAATATGCAAATAAACCTATGCACTATATATTATTTAATAAAATATTGATATTCTGTGTTTATGTTACTATGAACATTGTAGTTCTATAATAGATCATTGTAACAGTATCTAAATTTATAATGCACAGATATACTGTAGAGCCAACAATATGATTTCAATGTTATTCTTCTTTAGTAACATTATCAAACGTGAAATTTTAACAATTTTTTATTTTATCATTAGAATTCATTATGGAGCCTTCACGAAATTCTTCTTACTAAAGTTTTCTAGTGATACAGATCTATTATTTCACTGTATATGATCGAATAGAGATTTTATTTCGAACAGATATTTAAATAGACTGCACAAGTAGCACGAACTACTTTTAGTTAGTTTGTGCTGACTTAAACTACGTATAACTATTACATTAAAACTTGAACGGAAGTATTTCGTAGCTCGGCCAATGTCGCATGTTTGTTTCCAACATATTTTTAGACTGCTCCCTCGGGGAGCATCCCGTGGCCGTCAGACAATCTGTTAGACTTAGACAATGATGACGCTTCGCGCACGTGTCATTAACAGAGTAGGTGCGACGAAAGCAGATACAGCGATATGCACTTATTTTGTATATAGGCATATTAAGAGTTGTATATACGATCTGAAAAATTGGCTAGATTTGAGAAATTTGTTGCAACGTCTATACGATTTTGGAAACTTACAAATTCTATACATATAATTAGAAATTTTGTTGAAATAGTAACCCTCCAACGTTCGCGCCAACGTACAGTTAGCGCATACACGCTCGCTGCAGTTTGCGTTTGCAAATGTTGTCGTAGCTATTTATAGTCACAATTATACTTATTAATTAAACATTTATAAACTGAACAAGCACTCCTGCGAATTTAATAATATTTCTACTCGTTGCTGCGGGAACACTATCTGTGTTTTCCTTTTAATTGTTACTATCATCATAGCATTCGCTATACAAAAATATGAAATATTCTGATCACGAATATTTTTTTATAATTTTTACAAAAATATCAAGTTGGTTCAATTTTTCTTCGATCCCGCAGGATCGAACATACGAACAAGATTTCATAGCTTCAGCAGCTGATTTGAGAGATATTTTGGATACTTATTGAGGATTTTCAGACTCCGCAAATAGAAATAATTTTTTTTTTAAACATACACTACGCTAATTGGTCTTTATCATAAATTATATACAAAGAAATGTTTGTGCGGATTGAAAGTTCGCATGCGAAGTCGTACAGTTAAATTTACTTAATCGGTATTAACGTTTTAATTAACAACTATATAGCTCGACACTTCGGTCGAGTGTTAGAAATACCTCCAATAAATTGTATGTTTACTCAGACGGTAGTTATTTCAATGTCTAAAGTTATATTTAACGGCGATGCATTTTGGCGTAAGTCCCAAAACTAGTCGACATTATTTATGGTGCATAGTCCGAAAAACTATGAAGCCGACTTTCCAACGACACCATCGTCATAACGATGATATTTTCTCTTTTAAGATGTAGAAATCTTTTTACTTTTCTGGTTTTGGCTCAGGTAGATGTATATTTTGAGGTTCCCTTTATGTACAAAAATCCAGTATTTCTTAGTATTTTCAAAATTTTTAACAAAATGTTTACATATTAAAGAAATTTCTAACAAAACATATTAAAGAAATTAAGTTTGCTTGTATTTATTTACAGAGGCATACAATGGATTTCAAGCTAGTGTGCTCTTTCTCGACCAACACAGTCTGGACGAATTGTTTAAATTGTTGGTATTAACTTAATAGAATATTTTATTGTATTGCATTTTGGTTTCACTGTGTTCGAGGTACTATCATATTATGTAATGGTATCTGTATGTATTACATTCACCATGTAATTATACCACTGTTTTATAAGAATTTTTCAACTGTATTATTAGGGTCCCAAGTCAAAAGTTTACATTAACAATGAAAAGAAGGAAATTGTTGTTCTTACGACAAAGTTATTTTGTTTTGGATTAAACATTCATTAGAAAATGTATAAGTACTAAATGAAGAAAGGATGACAGTGACATATCAATATCAAGTTGCCAATTCGACGAGGGGTGGATTCACCAGGCTCCTTTTCATGTGGAGAGGTTCCCTTTATAAACTCATCTATAGGGAACTTCTGTTGTTTCTACTTACTTTTGCTACACTTTCTGCCATTTATCGACATCTGCTTAGTGCCTCGCAAAAGAGGTTTGTACTTGAACAATTGTAATCTTCTTGATAGACAACTCAAGAGACAAAAAAGTTGACTGATAATATCTTCTTTCAGAGACTTTGAGCAAATTGTTATTTATTGTGACAAATTTATTAATTTAATTCCATTAAGTTTTGTTCTTGGGTTCTATGTATCTTATGTTGCTCAGAGATGGTGGGAACAGTACCAAGCTATACCTTGGCCAGATAAGTGAGTTGCAATGATAAATATAAATATCCAATGAATTACTAACATTCATCATACAATGTGTTCTTTCAGGGCGATGCATTCAATTGCATTATATGTTACGGGAAACGATGAGTATGCTCGTATGCTTCGAAGAGCACTAATGCGATATTTAAATCTTTCCTTAATACTCGTTTTAAGGTCAATTAGTTCTGCAGTGAAAAAGCGATTTCCAACACTTGATCACGTTGTTGATTCCGGTAAAATATTTAAACTAATGAATAAAAACTTACATATATTATAAAACGGGTTTTTTTTCTAACATAAGCGTACTAATTTTTTAACCCATAGCATGTATTGAAGCAACAGTGCATTTATATTTGTTTTGAATTGAAGAAAATTAGAGTGATGCGACAAAACCTATGATAGATGGATGGAATCCATGATAAGAAATCTCAACAATAAAAATGATCATTGTCATCAAGTCCCAATAAAAAGTTCATTTTAATCAAGATGCACACTCTTCTGGTTAATTACATCTTTAAAAACTCTGCATATTGGGTATACTTCAATCTTTTTTTAGCATTTTTTATGAATTTTATATGCTTTGAAAAACTGATAAGAATATATTGCAAAATTTGCAGATAAAATACGATGCTCTATAAATTTGCAAACGTTAAAGTAATCAGAATTTTAATTTTTCGATAGAAATAACTTAATTAACAGATGAAATAGTTCATTAATAATTTTCTAATACTATTGACTTAACAACTAGTTACAAAATACAAATGGTAGGAAATTTATCCTCGTTACATAAATATGATTGCTAATATTAGTTTGTACATTGCAGGATTTATGACATCATTAGAATTGGAATTGTTTCTTGCAGTACCAAGTCTGGAGTTCAATACTTATTGGATTCCTTGCACTTGGTTTATTAATCTTCTAAAAGAAGCGCGTGTAAATCAAAGAATTCCCGATGCTCAAGGATTAAAATTAATTATGGAGGTACCATATCATTTGAAAACACATGAAAACGGCATTATTTAATGCTGTATGATAAAAAATTGAATTTAATTAAATTATTAAATTAACATTGAATAATTATAGGAATTTAATGAATTTCGTACAAAATGTGGACTCCTATGGAGTTACGATTGGATATCTATTCCATTAGTTTATACACAAGTAGTGACATTGGCAACGTATAGTTTTTTTGGTGTTGCATTAATAGCTCGGCAATACATAGAAGGTAAAGACAAACAATTTCAACTAGAAATCGACATTTACGTACCAGTTTTCACGATTCTACAGTTCTTCTTCTTCATGGGATTATTAAAGGTATCTCTTGCTTCAGCGAAATGTACAGAACAAACAAAATTGTATATGCATACTAATATTTACAAGATTAAATTGCTTTCAGGTAGCTGAACAATTAATTAATCCATTTGGAGATGATGATGAAGACTTTGAGTTGAATTGGATTATTGATCGTCATACAAAAGTAATAATGAATTTTTCTTCACTTTTTAAATCATTCTAAAACTATTCAAATTTTCTAATATATTTTGTATTTGCATCTGTTACAGGTGTCGTATCTTGGAGTAGATACTCTCATGAATCGATGTCCACCATTAGTCAAAGATATTTACTTTGATGCTGAAAATCTAACTCTACCATATACTGAAGCAGCAGCCGCTTACAAAAAGAAAACGTACCGTGGCAGTGTTGCAAATATGACGTTAGTATTTGTAACCATTTTTACAAAAAACATTTTAGTAGAGTGTAGAACTCGTAAAAATATGTGTCACGTATTTTTTTATATTGGCCATTTTCTATGTCAAAGAATTAAAAACAACATTCTGGATTGAAAAATCTATTTTATCAATCTGTTAGAACCTATTCAAAATATAGAGGTGTTTCACATTAAATGTGATAGGTATGCTGTAATTTATGTTGTACAAATGCTACACTTATATGTATATACGTAACTTATATTTACAGAGTTCCAGAAGAAAAACAAACAATGTTCTTACCAGATGTTATAGAAGAAGATGAAGAAGAAACGAAATCATTAAAACAATCGGTGTACATGTCAAATATGAGTCTAGCTACTCATAGTAATGATAGTCCAGTATGTCAAAGACGGTAAATTTAAGTAAAACAACTTTCAAATGATATGGAAGTAAACTATGCAATGAAGCCTCACTAAGTTAGATTCGTTTGCTTCAGCCAGATCAGCTTGGACCCTGAAACACCTACGAGGACTGATCAAAGTTGTCCTGAAACAGTTTTACAATTCGATATTCAGGAACCGTTGCCACATCAATCAAAAGTTGTAACAGAAGCTGTAAAAAAATTCTCGAAAATGACGAAACATTCATCATTACGAGTCGATCCACATCGAAAACCATTTTTTTCAGTAACAAAAAGTCCGAAAATCATGCTACAGTCTTCACCAAGTGCGTCCAACTTATCACAGTCTACAAGACAAATCATAGATACACCTGCACTATACACTGGTGATACTAATCCATGGAAAGAATATAGTCTAAGAGGCTTTAATCTGCCTATGTCCGAAGCAACAACTCCAGATCAATCTCCAGAAGTGGAGAAACAACATGACGACCCTGTAACATTTTTTGACAATTTCATAGTCGGTACAGAAGATAGTCCCCACCAGACTATAAGTCAAAGTCGGTGCCATTCTGTACACCATTTACAACTGCCAGAAACAGACTTATCTACATTAGGTAAATCAATGTTGAAGACTAGAAGTCCAAGACATGTTGTGAGAAGACATAGATCTATGGAAACCCCCAAAAAGCAAGGTATTCAATGGAAACAAATGTTCAGAATGCAACAGAAAGGAACAGCTGATGATAAACCACCTGTCGAAGCGATAATACTTGAAACAAAGAGCTCTCCGAATTTAAAACATTTAGATGACAAAGGAGAGTGAGTCTAACAATTTGAAATACATATATGTGATACTATTTTCAAAGTCAAATTCATGTAACGAAAAAGAAAATATATACTACTTTTTGTTATTTAGTGAAGATGTAAATTCATGAATGCTTTCTACATTGATTAAGTTATAATTCTCATATTACTAAAAGTAAATAATTGTGCAATTAGAAAATTAGATTAACATCTAATATATGTATAAATATAAATTTAAAAAACCATATTATATTCATAATGAGCGATTCATTTGTTTACTTACCTATTTCAATAGTTACCTTAAGTTATTCAATTTTCACTTGCATATTTGTTTTATCACTCCTTAAAGTAAGGTATAAAACAGACTAATATCTCTAAAAAAGACATTCTTTAATCAATTTTCCGCACACGTTATTATCTTACATATTTGGATAGATTGTGTAATAGGGATTCTTAAATTGCTTTGAATTAATTGCATAAACATTTGGATCGTCCATTGCAAATGGTTGAATAATATTTGCTCCCAAATTTTTCTGATTGTGCACATTTGCAATCATATACTGTGGAGTAGGAGTAACTTGTCCAACAGTAGCATCTTCCATCAGCTTTCTCTGTGAATATATCAAAACTTGTGACACATTTACATCCTGTTGAGGCACAGAATTTTCCACAGTAACCGCAAATCCGGTATTGGATAGCTGCTGCGCCTTACACTTTTTTCTATGCGCATACAACGATCCAGCATTGTTATATCTCTTCGTACAAATTTTGCAAGCATACGGTCGTTGACCAGTGTGCGTATACGTGTGTTCATTCAACGAGGTCAGTCTTCTAAATGATTTTGTACAAATTTGACAATGATATTTTGCTTCTCCCGTGTGCACTGTTATGTGTCGTGCCAACGTGTTGGCACGTGCAAAAGCTCTACTACAATACTGACAAATGTAAGGTTTCTCTCCACTATGCGTTCGCAGATGTAATTGTAAGTAAGTGCTTTTCGTAAAAGCCCTACTGCACACGTTACAAACATATGGTTTGACCCCCGTATGTGTACGCATATGAGCAACAAGTGAACCACTTTGTGCAAAACACTTGCTGCAAACCTCACAGAGGAACCTTTTTTGAGTTTCTTTAACACGTGTATGACGTTCCATATGATTTGTTAGAGATTGAGCCTGTGCAAAGGATTTAGGGCACATTGCACATTTATGTGGTCGATTGTGACGGTCCTAAAATATTTTTATTTTTTGGATTAGTTATTTTTACATAAAGTATAAGAATTCTTTATTTTAAACTTTATATATTATAAAAATTGTATATCTTAAAAAAAAGAAATTACTTACTTTTTTTCTACCTTCTAAACAATTTCCCTTATTTATACTGTCTGAATCATCTTTATCATCTAAATCGGAACTATCGAATATTTCAGCCTTATGTTTTGATTGTTCATGATCTTTTAATTTGTCCACCCTTGAAAATCCTTTACCACAAGTTCCACAAGTGTATTTCAATCCGCTATGTGTAGAAAGGTGCCTCTTCAGATTTCTCTTTGTTGCAAATAATTTTCCACACTGAGTACACTGTAGACTTTCGGCAGGAATGTTTTCATCCTCCTCATCTTCTTCATCTTCTTCCTCTTCATTATCCTCTTCTTCCTCAACGTTCTCTACTAATTTTTCCTTTTCTGAACACTGGTCGGTCTCATCTACTTCTTCTGATTTATATTCTGGGTGATTTTTAACATGAGTTATAAAAGATTTTTGATAAGTAAATTGTTTTGAACACACATTACAAGTAAATTTTAAGTTCTTTCGTTGTTCTTTTAAGGAATCATCATTCTTTTGCACTTTTATTCTCTTATCCTAAAATATAAGCAAATAGTGCTGCTAAGTTAGTATTAAAATAAGTGTAGTAAAAACAACACAGAATAATAAAATACAGTACTCTTGTCCAATAGTTCGTTTTCTGCCTAATCGCGTTCGAACGGTTCCTCTACCACCGAGCAAGCATGTTCGCGTTCGTATATTAAAAGCGACTCTCCTAATATTTCGTTCAATACATACCAAAAATTATACACATCTTTTATTATAGTGCATATGTATTTTATTCAAATTATTAAATAATTACATATTTAAAATATGGTAAAATGTCGATATAAAATTGATGGCGTCATTTTCTTTATTACATATTCACAAACAAGTATCAAAGAATTAATGAAAATGACCATGGTTATACACAAGGAAGCTTCGTGGACTGTTAGGAGAGACAACGGGTAAGGAGGCAACTGTTTGTCGTTTGTTTCGTTTCCCACGTGTCGAGAGGAATTGGTAGGGTACTTCATTTCGTGGAAAAATATTCCCCTATGTCCCTGTATATCAAACTATTGGAAGAGAGTACTGTATAAATTTCTATGATAACATTTAATAAAATTGACATACACTTACTTGTACATTATTAATTCTTTTGTCTTGCGTATTTGCTTCTTCCTTCTCTTGTTTACAACTAACTCTCGTTTCATCAATATCTTCCTTCTTATGACAAACTGCTACATGATTCTTCACTTTTGCAAGAGTGGAATACTGTTTATCACATATGTAACAAACATATCGTAATTTAGTTTTTTTTTTATGTACCATGACATGCCTCTGTAAGGCCACTTCTGTGTGGAAGGATTTAATACATTGTGTACATCGTATTCTAGTTGTGCGTGATATAAGAGGCTTTTCTTCATCGTCTTGCGTACTATCTGTTTTCAATGCTTCATCCAACATTCGTTGATCTTCTGATACTTCCACATTATTTACATGAACTTTAAAAGAATTATCTTTACCTTGTTCCACTTCCTGTTCATGAAACAAATGTAATTCTTGTTTCACTGTACTAACTCGTTCTACAGAACTATTTACTTCATTGTGCTCCTTATTTTCATTGTATAGAGATAATTCTTGTTTAACCGAATTGTCTTGTTCTAAAGGATCGTCTAAAAGAGTTTTATAATCATTTACATCTTCAGAACTTTTCTTCTCTCTTGCGTCACATAATTGACTATTTGTGTCTCTGTCGTAGCAAAATAAGTTTCTTTCTGTGTTTAAGCAAAAAGAAGTATCATCTTTTGTGAAAAAGTTGTCAGGACAAAAGTTTGTAGAACATTCTTCCTGCTTTTCTGTGCTCTCCTTTTCAGAAGATATTACACTAGATATCACATCAGCGATTATTGCTGTAACTATACTGGCACTGCTACCTGAGTTATTGGAAGAAGTTTTTAATTTCAGAATTTGACGGAGTTTCTCATCTGTACTTTGTATTTGACACTTAAAATCATAAGATTCATCCAAACGTTGATTACAAGGCAAACAAATCACTGGTGGCAAACCATCTCCTTCTTCTACCTAAAAAAGAAGATATTTCTTATTTTAATAATAATAATAATAATTGAAAATTCGAAATTCATTATTATATATTTTAATACAATTATCAAAGTTAACTACTTTAGTGTAAATAATTAAATTTCTATCTAAAAGTATCTGGTGGATATTGTAACAATGTAAGTAATAAATATGAACAAATTATATTATGCAAAAAGCTTAATATATTACACTTGGACTTATAAATACGAATAGTATACAAATTCTGAAGGTTTCTACTATAAATTAATATTTACAACACACAATAAGTAGTAAAAAGTTTTAAAACAGAAGTTTGCTTACAGCATATTATATCAATAATTATTTCGTAATAAAACAGTTGAAGGAATACAGTGAATTCTAATTTGAAAACACAGTGGTTTTTAAATTGCATCTGTTCAAAATTTCAAATTATGTAGTTGCTATCCATTCTTGTTAGCTTCAGTCATTTGGAGTAAATAGCGCAAATTACCTCAATCCTAAAAACTTATTCAATAATCATATAAAATGTACAATATCAAAAACATTAAAAAATGTATAAACAAAGAGATCGAAGTTTTAAAAAAACTTGCTTTCCTATTGTTATTATGATAAAAAGAGTGGCGAACTAACCTGTACGGAAGCAACAGCCATAAGTTTACGAGGAATAACATCTCCATTTCGAAATAGTTCACAAATTTCAACAGCCTGTTTTAAACAAATTCGACACTTATCTTCGTAGACCTTCCCGTACATATCAATTAACTGATCCTTTTTCGAAATTTCCATTTTAATGCATTTGGAAGTCAAGCTATAAGACTCGAACTCCCCTCCTCGGAAGCCGAGGATGTTTTTGACATTTTTTATGTTGAATGGACTTATAATTATTTATTATAAACCAGCTTTATAATACTTATAAGGCCTTTGATAATTCATTGATCTTTAGTATCGAAAAATTGAATCATTAGAACAAATAATATTTTTATAATAGAATGTAAAGATTAATTTAATCGATATTAGAAAATAAAGTGAGTGTATAATACATGTTATGTTATTCCAGTTTGTTTGAATAGTTAGTGCGAATCAATTAATAAAGTCCGAGTCATTTCAAAATAGTGCCTAACGATAAATTAGTGTCATGCGATATAATATATATTATATATTCATGTTACAATGAATTGCTTTTAATTTAAATATTAAAAAAAACAATGAAAGATTATGCTATTCGTTAATACAAGTAGAGAGTTTTTTTTAATTATCAACTAATGCGTTTCATATGCAACTTTTTGTGCAGTTATCTCTATTTTTTATACTTTTTTAAATACTACTATTTAAGCATTTTCTTTCTAACCTCTGTGTATAGTCTGCAAGAAATAATAAATAACGTATTTTTCCATCTTGAAAAGTAAATATAGAAATGAATAAGCACTATGAAAAGACAACAGATGTGAACTTATAAGGAAATTAAGGTAAACAAATATATCACATTATAACTTCAAATACTTCTCATTTATTGTTCGAATTTATTACTCAAGTGCAGTTAATGTTACAGTAGATTTTGAATATAGACATGTTTCAACAAAACATATGCATACAAGTATAGGCTGTACACGTATCACAGAGTAAATACAGTTGCATTTATTTAAGGATTTTTCGATTACAATTTCAATGCTCCTGTAATACGGGCGAAGTTCAAATTAAAACCATAATTTCAACTTTTAATTAACACATATACTTGTACAATATCAATAATTGAACACTCAATAAAGAAATGGAATTATATGTATATTTAGTAATATGTCTCTACGCAGAATATGATGATTAAGCAATAAAAAATCGATTAACCTAGAAAATTGTGTCATTGCTAATATTAACGAAGAACGTAAATGTAATAACGATTATAAACAGCTTTATCTGACGAACATAGAATGACTTCCGGAAAGAATAGATGCATTCATTTGCATTACATTAAATTAATGCACGTCGATGTGTGCCGCGTATACTTTTAAATAATGATAATGCTATCACGTTGGACAGTCGTATCTAACACGCATGCGCACGTAATTTAAACTTAAATATTCTTCACCGACTATACACACGGTTTTTTACGATCTTTAGTCGTAAAATGTATTTAATCAAAAATATAAAGCATTCCTCTTTTAAAATCACGAGATAAAAATTCAATCGTAAATTAAATTTCTAAAGTGCAATGTGTACATATTTGACTACATACACGCGTGCAATGTGGACGTTCGAAGTTTCAGTAATTTATCTGAAAGCGTTGCGAAATTGTAACTTTTCGTTAAGTCAATAATTTAATCGAAATGATTACGAACCATATCTCTTATAGAATGTAACGCGTAAACGATAAACAGATTGATCGTCGATGAAAATTTCATTTATGCATTCATTAAATTTAATTTATATGCAGTTCATTCACTCGGAAACTTAGGTCGAAAATTAAAGGTACGCCCACGTTGAAGCAACGACAAGCAACTTTTAGTTGTTGAGGTTGCACGTGTCTTGGAAAAGTTCCCGCTTTTATCGAATATAAGGAGAGGGAGTAATGGCAACAAAAGGCAACGGAAAGTCCCTCGATATTGCTTCAGCGTGGGCATAGCTCAAGGGTTAACGTGTAAATTATATCATTAATACGTGCTGGAATGATAAATCATTAGACTGCGGATGTTCTCGTAAAATTATACATACATATACTTATTAACGAATTTGAAAAAATAAATCGACAGAACTTCACATTTTCTATTAGTGAATTTAGCAAAATGAATATAAATAGTATCGCATTCTATCAATATTTTTAAATTTTTCCAATTCTTATCGGCTATAAAATATATAAAGATCCGCAGTCCATAACCATAATTTATTTTATTAACACGAGAATATAATTATAACATGTTAAAGTTATACAAACAAGTACCGATACTTGTAGTATCTTTGTATCAGGCAATAATGTGTAATTCCATAAATTAAGATTAGCATACGCATTTACAGAGTGTGCAAATTATTAAACTTATAATGTAATCTTTCCAATATTTGTCATTAAAAATATTTATTATTAAATGAATTCAATTACCTATACCTAAATGCCCCTCTTATTTGTTTCTTTATAAACGATTAAGTTCTCACAAGTCAGTTGTCCTTTCATGTATATTGTAATATACAGGGTGTCCCAAGACTGTTGTACTTCCTTGAAAGAAGTGATTTCTAAGGTCAGTTGAAGTAACTTTTTCGTTTGCGAAAATGTTCTCCGCGGCTTTGAGGAGGAGTTATTAACGAAAAACACACGAGCCAGTCAGAACGCAGCTACGGCGGACGAGATTCGGATCAGCCAATGTAAACGTCACGTTTAGCGGGACCTTTCGCTGCGCCGGAATCCGACCGCTGTAGCCGAGCTCTGATTGGTCCGCGTTTTTCATGAATAATTCTTTAACAAAGCCGCGGAGAATATTTTTGCAAAAGGAAAAGTCACTTCAAATGACGTCAGGAATCACCCCTTTCGAGGAAACACGAAATTTTTGGGTCACCCTGTATATTGTATTCTTATATGGCTTTTCTGTAATCGTACAGTCCACTTATTTGCATTATTATTTATCGTTGGCTAAACAACAGATGAATTCAATATTGAACATTAAATTAACATGCAAATCGTGCAAACATTATGCATAAAAAAGTTCCCACGTCTTGTGTTTAGTTTACAGTTCGTGTGTAATAATTTGCACACCTCTGTTCGAGCACCTCTAAATAAATCGAAGTTCAGAGGTCATGTTGTACGGTGTTATTGCAATATAGAAATGATTGCAAATAATTCTAATTAAGTTCGGTTACAAAGATTGTAATATAAAAATATATGTATAAAGATCAATACACAATACGCATGTATCACAATGGCATTAGCATGAAAATTTCGCGCGATGCTCGAAAAAATATTTACGGAATCATTTACGTTCGCTTCTTCACCGTTTCTGTGTCAACTCAAATTCGAGGAATCCATAATACTTTCGTGCTGGATAAATTTACCATTGGAGGTAAAATATGTTTTTCACGTTTCGACGTAATCGTCTGTAATCACTTTTTTGTTTCGCTAATAATTTAAGGGGATACTCTGGTTTTAAATTTTACTTTGTAGTTTGAAGTTAAAAGCACTTTGACTTAAAAATGCCGTCATTTTGTAAATAATCAACATTTATCATTTTTTTGGTTCGGACCATTATAGCATTCATACTGATTCATAAATTTATTTCAGTTTTTTGTTTCCGATCAATAGAAAGATCGGAATCGTGGCAATCGTTAGCCTATGGTTTTCAAAATATAATAAAATTTATAAAAAGATACATAACTCGTGCAATTATGATTATTTCTACTTTTAAAAAATCGCACATGTACTTCAAATACCAATGAATATGTCTGTAAAATCTCAAATTCGAAAGGTTTAATAGTTTTACTGGAAAATATTCCTACAAATTCATGCGAAAATGGTCTCGAAATCCAGAATACTCCCTTAAGATGGCTGCAAGTGTCATCGTAAAATATATATATGCGTGCATACAAACGCACTTAAGTTAAACAATATATATATAACGTTCTCCTTCAAATACGAGTGAATATTATTTAAAAAATATATTTGAAAAAAGGAATTTGAGTGTGCACGAAAATTCTAAATCCAATGGTCAAGGATATTTTAAGGTCATTGCAATTTGTTCAACCCTGATGTTCTATTCAAATAACTGTTTCGATTACAAGGAACGATTTCAAACAAAAATTCTTTGTTCCGTCATAATCATAAGGTTTATTAGAATTTTTATGCAGTTCAACCATATGCTGGTATATTTCAAAACTAAATCGCATTCAAAATAGAGTCAAACGAGGAAAGTTTGTTTATAAATGGATCGTATAATGTATAATAATACAAGATATATATATATAAATTTTATTTATAAATTTGTAAAAGTTATGATACTATTCCGGCTCAGATTGATTTAAATAGTCCATAAAGGTTCAATTACACGTAGTAAATCCTTTTATATTGTCTTACTTTATTAATTGATTTGAACAGGAAAATAATAACCCACCTATATAGCCTGAACACCATTTGACGATTCGTGGTATTATAAACATTGTCTTACTCACTTAGGAAACGCCGTTCTTCGATTAGCTTCAGAAACAGAACGGAGGATGACCTTTAAATGTCCTTGATCTCTTTACCTACTATTTATAATATTTTCTTCCCTGTACGTATGTATATTGCGCAGCTGTTTAAACAGAATTCAATATTTTCAAGAAATAAGAAAATTCATAGATTTACAATTAGACCGCGGTTTTTATGCATTCACCGCAGCTATTAACACGCAAGCAAAATGCCTTTGTTTTGTGCAAAAATCAATTTAAATCTAATTCCGATTATTATCGAATGGGAATTCGTTATAAATGACCGCAAGCTAATCGTGATAATACGGATATCAGTGAATGTCAAAGAATCGCGTCCAACGTTCGTAATAGTTAACAGTAATAGTTCGTATCTATACATTTATATCACTGATGAAATTCTGGTCTCAATTACATTCTCCATTCGAAGTACTCGCTCTTACAATCAGAATAATTAATGCTGAGTTCTGTCCGATATACTCGAATGAGAATTGTACGAAGTCTCTCGCAAAAACGATATACTAAATGCTATATTCTGGTTTCTTTTTTTCTTTTTGTTCTGCTAATGCTCTCGATTTTGTACAATCTTGCCTTTTGGATTATCCCCCCATCGATGCAACAGTGTTCGGAAAGTCGGAAATCGTCAGCTAATTGGCTATTCGGTAGTGTAATATTGCGTCTTCGAGCGATTATTCATTATTGCAGTGTAATAGAGCTTCCGTGAGTCTCGTCCACGTTAAACAGTGTACCACAGATGTACAACGAATAGTCACAGTAGAGTCTTAGATACACTTATTAACCTATTAGATCGTAACATATCTACGGATACGGTAAATCAGAAATAATTACCACTTATCGATCTCTCAAATCGCAGTGATCCAGATAGATCTTCCGAATACAAGCACTGCATGATAGTATCATCTTTCTCTGTCTTTCCTACTTCTTTTTTTCAAAACACAAACACTAGAAAATGTTTCATCTGTATCGTATAATATAAATGTTCACTGCGTAAATTAGTACTTGTACGTGAAAAGTGCTGTAGTGCATATCGAATATATTAATATAGGCCTGTCCAACTCGCGATCCGTTCCCCCACTCCTTCGTTCCGCTAAGGTGGAAGATGACGCTCCTTAGTGGGGGAACGGATTGATTGATGGTGGGGACTGCGTAGCCCGCGACGAAGAAGTAGTTGGACAGGTCCTGTACTACCACAACAGATATGAAGTTTCATTGATCGTAGTTTTCCAAGATACATCTCGTCTGTTTTTATCTCCTTCGGTTTCAAAAATAACTAAGCGCTAATCATTTCTGAATCACCCTGTACATTACAGTCTTGTGAAAAATAATGAATCTCTGTGTCTTCGTCTTACAAGTAAAAAATAAAGCATCCGCACTCTGTTCTTATTCTCTGGAAGAAAAATAGTACATACGTTTCCCAACGAATCCTTTACACCTATATCGCGTTGCATCACAATCAATTATTACACTGCGTGATTAATTCGGTAAATGACCGGCTATGTACAAGGTATATCTTGTGGCATTCTCTTTTGTGCATATTCCGTGTATGCGTGTGTGTTAGTCCGTGTATGCGTCAAAAGGATCTTTGAATTCGGAAAGATAGATGTTCGAAGAAGATGTACAAACTGCATAAATGGAGGGGAAATTATTTATTGGTAAATCGAGATAAAAGAAAAAAGAAATATTCTATCGTCCAACGGCGGAGCTGAGTCAATTTTTAACTATATCTTATGCTGCGATCAAAAATAAAGAACGAACACAGGAACGAACACTACGATATTAAAATATAATATGTAGACAGCGAATCCTTATGCACAATAAAAATTATCTAACTCGATTGCAAGGAACTGAATGGGAATGTGTTTCTTCTTGAAATATTTTCAATACGTAATTATAAAATAAGAACGATCAACCTTATTTTTTTTCTCTACGGTTGATAAAGTCGATTATGGATGGAAAACAATTCAGTTCTGTCTCTTATGTAATTGTCAGACATCCGCCATTTCACAGTTAAAGTTAAAATGGGATCCGAAAGGACCGAATCGGTTGTGTATTACTATTAGCGGCAACAGTTAATTAGAAAAATTAATAGAACACCAATCGTAGATAAATATAGTCGCGTTTGTAAATGAAAGACACGAGTATCGATATCGACAGAGTTAGGAACCTGTTTCATTCCTCCGACCCCTTAAATTTCCACGTGGAACGTCCTGAATCTCATTTACAATTTGTTCCGCAATTTTCGTTTTGGTTCTTGGTCTGCAGTATTCACGATTGTCAACAATGACGGTTTGTTTTCATGACGTTCTTCTTATTTGTCCTCGACTTTCAATTTTATTTTCAGTTCAATTTCAAGATTACCGAGTGCCCGCAAGATATATAGGGTGATTCAGCTAAGTGTTCCACACGAATTACTTGTGAACTATTTGATACACGAAAAAAAAAATGGTTGAAACGAAAGTTCTTCGATTTCAAGAGTAGCATACGGTGTAATAGATAGTTTTTGTTTCTATTTTGCTTTTTTTTTATCGAGATATATAAAGGTCACCTTGAGTTTCTTTGTTGTAATCGGTAAATTTTAATGTTGCGATTGAAGAGAGAATCAAACTGCGAATAAAAAACTGTAAGGGTGGTGAAAAACTAATAGTTTTGAGATGTGGATACTGCTCACAATGTTCTCCATTGCAATTAATACATTTGCGTATTCGATTAGTGCAAGTGATAAAGAAGCAAAATAGAAAAGAAAACTAATTATTACATTGTATGCTATTCTTGAAATCGTATAACTTTCGTGTCAACCATTCTTTCATATGCCAAATAGTTTACACGTAATATAGGTGATTTCACGACTCCCACTACCAGTGTACGGTTCCCCCACTATCAACTATTCCATATTGCCCCTACCGTGCTTTGCCTCACGTGTCTACGAGGATACACCCTCCTCTCCCTACTCCTAGTCTTCGCAACCTCCTCCTACACTCCACAGGAGTTTGTTAGGGAGGACTCAGTAGTAGGTAGCCGAGTTGCCCAGGCCTGACTTAGCTGAATCATCCTGTATTTTCGACCCTCGAGCAGTAATTTTCATTGCGGTCGTGAGTGCAATATCTAAGAATTATTCCTCGTCACGCCGATATTTTTCGCGGGTTTTACTGTCGCGAAAGTTTCAAGAGCTTTCGGGAATTCTATAAAATTATCTAAAGAGTATTTCCGTTTACTTGCCCAGTAAGAAATCTGCTACGTATTTGCCGCGAAAGCTAGTCGACAAATTTCGCTCGACCAATGCGGCAACAGATCGGTCGGAATTTGTCGACAAGTTTTCGTGGCAAATTCGTAGCGAAATGGGAGGAAATTCTGCTCCAAGCATAGTCTTGGCACCAAAACGACCGCGTTTCGCTCGTAAATTACGATTACGAACACTCATGAAAATTTGCTCGAAGCAGGCTTGGCTGACTAGGTAGCAAACTTTTGTTAAGTTCGGAAGAAAACGCGCAAGGAGCAGCGAAGTACTATGTGTGTGAAATTCTCGTCATGGTATCGAGACGTCCGCTACTTAAAAGTTATTCAATTTTATCGTAGAAAGAGTGCTACTTCGAAAAATCGAAAATCTCTGTAACTTGTCGGTTTCGGTGTTTGCTTGCTGTTTCTACGATTTGAACGCGAGCACGCGTGTCATACGTACTCGCGCACACGCGAAGGGAAAAGAAAATCGAAACCATACGCATACATATCAAGAACGTGTCCCCATCAGATTGATATAAAAATTCCGTGCGGACTTATTATCGAGAAAAATTAGTTGCAGTGTCAGCTCTTCCTCAATGTTCGCGGTCTAGTCGAAGCCCGAGCAACTTCTTTCCCGCTATCAATTATTTCATATTGCCCCTACTGTGCTTTGCCTCACATGACTGCGAGGATACGCCCTCCTCTCCCTACTCCTAGTCTTCGCAACCTCCTCCTACTCCCTCCTCTCATTCAGTGACGGAACTACAATACCGCAAGACCTCGCAACGCGGAGGTTCTGTAATTTTACCAAAATTGTCCCTAATTTAAATTAAATTAAAAGTACACTGACAAGAAAAACATGCTTTTCGCGTTTATTGAATTTTTACAATTCTCCTTCCCAAAGAGCATTAAAAAATCTCGATCCTACAACAATATCGAAAGAAAAAAGGGAGCCCAAAATTATATGTTGCGGGAGGACGAAAATTTGTAGTTCCGCCACTGTCCTCATCTGTCGATTCTGTCGCGAGTTGCCCAGGTATAGTCTAGCGTACAGTTTCGCGAATAAAAATATTATTTGCTCCCTTTTATTGTGGCTGAGAGCTATCAAAATTAATAATATGATAATGTAGAAAATTAATCTATGCTAAACAGCATAGGACACAACGGTTTTCTTGTAGCGATTTGTGGAAGCATTTTCTATGAACACCAAACAATATTATGTTTAGCTGTAATTGAATCACTCATCAATACCGTTGTTGTTCGAGGTTTCCTGTTATTTTCAACTATCTTGTATGTTCATACAATAAAGTTATACGAGTTGCGTGTTTGTTCTTTTAATCATTGGATGTTAGAACACTTTCTGAAATAGTAATGCCTTCATTCACGTCATGATAGAGCATTTTATATATTTATCATCTACGTAGATAGGCAAAGAGTTAAATACACATATAGACACACTCATAAACATACTATATACAAATGTACGGACACCCGGTAGGATTTTCAGTGAACCTTTTATCATAAACACATCAACCGGAACGTTAAATAAATAGATCGTTCCCATATTAAACTTTAGTCAAATACTTTCGTTATCGTGGTCTCTGATTGTTGTTCTTCATTTCCTCATCTAATAATTAGCGATCGTTTGTATTAATTAATACTTATTAGGCCTAATACATCGTGTTTCTTAAGGTTCGATGGCGCAAAAACACGTGGCATTCTTAAATCCGATGTAAGATGAGTTCTGTTACATCTATTTGAATATTACATTGCCAAAAAAAAAGAGAAAAGAAAAATATATTCGATGCCCGTCACTCGTTCGAACAAAAAAGCACAACCTTGTTCTAGATTCTCGAATACCTCATTTCTAAATTGCACCATCGAACGAAACATTCTTATCCTACACGTATTTTGTTACACCTAAACCTTTTCAGAAAGCAAATAACTTGATTTTGTATTAAAAAAAGAAGTATACATTTATTAACATAAATATTACAATTATAATTGCCTAACTAAATAACAAGTAAATGCAATGAACAATCAATCTTCGGAATATACTTAACCGTTCTTTAATCAAATTGTAAACTGAAAAAGCATATGTATGTTATTATAAAGTAGGTGTACCAGTCCGCTATTTTATAGATTATTTAATTCCAGAATATCTTCCAGCCTTTTATGAAATCATGCATTGAATTCAGTAAAAAATTATAGACTTCTTCTTGGTACACCTAATTCAGAGTTACAGCGAAGTCTTGATCTAAGCCGAATCCTCGGGTCCGTGCTACGACATAGATCGTGTAAGTATATTCTTTTTGTGACCTGACCGACTGCGTCGAACGTAGAAGAGGACAGCGCGTGTAAACATGGACCGCGCGGCCGAAAACTTACCGCATACCGTCAATTAAACCAGGCCTGAGCAACTAGTGCTTCGAGAATCGATGACGTAGAATCGGATAGCCCCGCTACCGGTCCGGACAGGTTAACTCGCGCTGACCGGCCGATTCTACGCCATCGACTCTCTTAAACCACTAAATACGGTTCAAATTATATCGCGGTTAGTCTCATTTTAATGAGAAAAATGCCACGAATATGTAAGTTGGTGAAAGTACAATAAAAAAATAATGAAAAATAAAGATGTTTTGCTATTGGATTAGTAGTGGTTCACACCGATATACTTCTGCCCCCCCTCCGCTCCCCAGTGGAGGGGGTAGGCGAACTAAGTCGAACATCTCCGTCCGGCTTACAATTAGATCAAGACTTTACTGTATATCTTTTTACGATGTAAAGAAAACGTCCAGTAAATTGTCCACCGTGTCAATAAAGTCTGTTCACGTCTTTCCGACCGTGACGAGCAGGAACCGTGAAAATCGAGGACTAGATATATAATCTGTATTCAATATAATACGAAACAATCGTTCTTATTTGTTTTTGTTTTTTTAATACAAAATCGCGGTACACTACCATTTTTTTCACATTATACAATATGCCCCTACGATAAAGATTCGAAAAATAGTGTCAGTAACAGCTTAATATTATTTGTTATTTAGTCGTAATGAGTATTCTTATCGACAAATAATATTTTTTCGGTTACATTAAGTTCATTTTACGGGTCTTCAGTCCCCGTTGCTCTTCTATCAACGCAATGTAAGCATCCTCGGAACCGAAGAACAGAGTTCTATGTTCCGTGTTCGTTAAGTTTATCCCGTTGAGTCCGTAGTCGATCACAGAAACAAATACTTTCTTCTCATTAAATTCGTCGGACTTTCGTTTTGTTGTTCATTCGTTTGGAAAGAAAGCGGATGTCGTTTCTCGAATTCGACTTTAATTAATATGTACAAATTAAATACAGTGCAACTTAGTGCTGTCAGTATGGAACGATGATAAATCTAATGATTTTCTAATGAAGCACTGAACTCCGCTTAAATCATGACTTTCAAATGTCCTTTCGAATATGACTTCTTTTCGAATCTCGTCGATAATTATAATTCCAATTCCCATCGTCACTCAATTCCGGATCGTATGTTTATTGCAGCCTGTCAATTATCGTATTATTTCTCTATTCGGTTAATTGTACGTATTCTTCTATGTATGTATACAACACTCCATTCCAGGTACGCGTAAGTTCCAGTTAACAACAGTCGAGTAAGCGATTTATAAATCGGAAGATTTGCAGATTCTGTGAAGTGTCTATTGTTTAGCAGAATCGAACAAATCGCTCTTAAACATTCTAAGACGGTGTGCAATTAGAAGGAAGCTTTAATTGGAGGATATAATCGTCTCGGCCTGTAGAAAGAATTAGCGTAATTGCCAAAATCAATTATAAGAACGGTAGAGCTTACCGACACGCTCTGCGTTCGTGTGTTGAAAATATATATTGTCAAACAAGCTACATACTCCGCCGAACTATGTAGTCACGTTTCATTGGAAATCAATCGGTTTAACGGAAGTTATATAATACAATATTGTCTATAATCTCCATTAAAAAAATATTCAATTTTACACGTCCAACAAGATAAACGCTGGCAAATTCAACAGATAAATCCCTATAAATCTTTAAGGTACATTGTGTTTAAACTTCTGCCATAAACTTTACTTTTAGTCAACATACACAACTCTATTTCTATTTCGTCCGATTCGATTTTTGATGCAATGAACCTGATACACTATCCTTGGCAGAAAGTAACCAAGCAATTCGCGCGCTCGTCGCGAGTGATCTACAACGGCAAAATATTGTATCGATAGATAAAGAAATGTGTAATGGAACACTAATTGTCAGCGATATTCGAAAGAAATATTATTACAAATATACGTATGCTCACTTCTGAAATGAGAACATGATACGATGACTAGACTGCGGATCTTCGTGCGTAATAAAAACTGTCTACGTGTGTCGCAACAAACAGAAGCCATTTGCAATTTTCTTTCTCTCTTCAATAATCACAGTGTGTCGAAATTAGTATGTTGACACTCTTCGATTCGTTTAATCTTTTCTTTCCTTTTTTTTTGTTCGAAACTGTAGCTAGACATTTTCGTAAGAAATGCATAAAATCCGCAGTCTAATGACGATAAACAGAAGCAACATTACCAGCTAATTAAACTCTTATCTGTTCGAACTAAGGAAGTAGGGTACTTCAGACCAGAGTCGCCAGATTAAGCTTGTGTCCTCACTCTACCTTCCCCTTCTACGATGCTATACCTCACGCATCTGCGGCCCGATCACGTGTTTCGTCTCTGTCGTGCATGCGCTGACAGAGAGGGTAACTATTCCCCCTCCATTCGTCCTCCCACCCCTCATCTGGCGGCTCTGCTTCAGACCACTATCATTTAAAAATTACTGAACACCCGATCACAGCTCCGTCCTCTCATACCGAATTTACTGAATAACAAAGACGCGTATTTTCACATGAATACTCATCTAGGATAAAGGCTGACTATTGTTTTCATTTCTCCACTCCGTTTCACCAGATCTACTATCTGTCGGTAGTAAACCGCGATCATAGTCGAAAGTGAGAGGAAAAAAAAGAAAATTTGATTTTCATTTTGATTCTAATTCCCCGAAGTCTGTGCTTCTCTGAATGCTTCGCGCGAACACGTCTCCCCGTGGCTTGCGAAACGAAGAAACCGAGTCTCGGCGCAACTCGCGAAAATCCCATTCCCGGTGACGGGACCCAATTTCTTGCGTAGAAAATTGTACCAGCTCCAAGGCGTGCCGCATAGCAGCCCTTCCAGCGCAGCGTCGCGTCGAGGAGCTTAGATCGAATCGGTACTTCTAACGGTCGTGTTCGAGCTCGTACTGTTCGAACTCTCGATACAATATGGCATTACCTTTCCGTGCACGCAGGAGCCAGAAGTGTTGTTCAAGATCAACAGCAGCAGACCGGAAACGGCGGCGAACACGCCGGCAGTCATCAGACCGAGAGCGGGAAGTTTCTTGGGGGAGAGGACTGGTCCCTCTTCGAGTTTGAGGTAGCAGAGGCCGGGAAGGACGTAGGCTAAGGGTACGGCCGCCAAGATGCCGTTCAGTTCGAGGACTAGACCCAGACAATCGGTGGACATCGAGATCAGGTAAGCGACCACGACGATCGTCAGGGTGATGATCAGGTACTTCCGGTCCGAGTTGGGAATGTACGCTGTGTGATCTTCGAGCTCGTCTGTTCCCTTGATCGCTGTTAGGATCACCTGCGTAACAAAAGTACGAAGTTTCCTCAGATCTCTCGTATAGTAGAGGAAGATCCGATTTCTAATTTTGGGTAGTCTATTGCAGGCAGGGACTTATATGTCCCAAACATGTTGTACTTCCAGTAAAACTTAAAGCAACGGTTTCCAAGTAGTAAAAACTGAATATATCGGCCACGTAGAGAAAATGATGGGAACTGACTTGCGAAATATTAAAATGATTGAAATCGCGTAATTTTGACGACCTAAAAACGTATAAATAATTTAAAGATTTAGCACTTATGATATTGTTCCATTAATTTTTATTCTAAAAATACATATAAATCGATGTAATAAAGATCAACGGATATCCAAGGCGGATTCGTGATATTTTAAGAAGAATATAAAAAATATAGTACGATAAGTTAAAGTATAATAAATTACTTGGATACCCAGTTATCCACAGAAGAGATGAAGTTTCTTATTAAATTTTAAACAGTATATATGGGGTTGAATCTAGGGTAGAGCCACGGCAGTCTCTAGTACAGGTCGCAACAGGTGACTTATGCCAAAAATGAATAGTTGCAACTTAAAACAGTATAAACATTAGAAGAATTAAAAAATACTGTTATATTATCTTCACCCTATTAAACATATTAATAATTATTTCACTTCAGTTTATTGCAATTCAGGTAGAAAATTTTTTCGGTCTACTGATGCGGCAACAATACAGACAACATCAATCCAATTAGCTGATCCGATGAAATTACTGAACATGCGCAGTACCATATACAGGGTGTCCGAAAAATGTTCGAGTTCGTGTCGCTGATATGTTTGCAAATGAAAATGTCGTTTTAAGTGACACCAGGAACCGCCCCTTTTAAGGAACTCGAACATTTTTGGGATACCCTGTAGAGACGGCTGTGTCTGTATAATACGAACGACCTCAAATCACTTGAAATCGGACTGACACAGCGTTGCCAAATTTACCATCTTCCGGCCTGTACGGTCGTGGTAGAGCTAAATATACCGTCAAACGTGTATCGTAGAGACACAGAGACAGCATTCGATGACTTACCTCCCTCGTCACGAAACATTCGATAGGGAATGTCAGCAGAATGGTGCCGCTGAACATCACCCTCGCGAAGTTCATTAGATCGTCGTCCCAGCAATAGTTCTCCATAAGATCACCCTGCACGTAGGATGTGAAGGTGGCATACCCGATGATTCCGAACGCTGCAGCAATCAGGAACGAGGTGAAAAGAGACCAATGAGTGACGACGTCCCACTTTTGTTGGGTAGCTCTCTCAATAGACTCGTAGATGAGGAACGTATTATGGTGGCACATGAAGGCGAATGCCATAATCCCGACGGACGGCACTATTCCGGGGAAGTTCGCAAATCGCCAGCTATCTTCTTGGCTTGGCCTGGAAAACCATCGGTACTCTATCGATCCTGAACAAAACACGTTTTCATACCGGATGTTACAAATAACCGGTTCATAAACCGAGACTTGTTGTATAGTTTATAAACTATTATATGTATAGGGTGGTCCACGTAAGTTGTTCACCCTCGACAACTTCCAAACTATGCATTGTATGAAAAAAACTATTTCCAGAAAAGTTGCACGGTTCGAAGGGATACATCGCGTAATTCGTACACTTTTTTTGTAAGTGGGAGCGTTTCGGAGATTTGAAGGTCAACTTCGTTTTTTTTTTTTAATGTAATGCTATATTTTTTGTGCCAAAATATCGAAGAGCGTTAAATTTTGAGTAAAATAGTGCTGACCTTTGTTAGCCGTAAACCTAATAGTTAACGAATAATTCTCTTCGCGCGGATAGTTTTGCCGCGTCTTGTATTTCGTATGGATCAGTGTTGTTCCATAAAATATTCAAAATAATACTTTTACAATATAATAAAAAAATATTAAAACGTCCTAGATCGTGAATATTCTATTGTTTATGATCTCGGGTTCCGCGATATAATTTTATACCCATAAAGGGTTCCTTGGTGTAAGACCACCGGTATAAATCAATAAGATTCGACAACCTATCTGCAGTATGCCAATCCGTCTCAAGAGATACTCACACAATTGAGGACATCGTACCCATTCGGATGAAAATCGCCAACAGAATGAAAGCAACGCAGACGAGCGAAAGGAAGGAGATCTTGGCCAAACGAGCAACGTTTCGGTAAAGACACAGCGGTATCGTAACGAAGAGCGTCGCGAAGAAGATGACCACTTGTCTGTGGGCGAAGATGTTCGTCTCGCTCATCCCCGTCACTCTTATTAGAACCTTCGTGACTGTGTCGCCGACAACAACGTTGTAAGAGACCATCGCTGGAACGAACAAAAGGCTTGATTCAGACCATTAACGATTCTTATTCTACGCGAATGCGCGCACCCCATTGTTTTAACTTTATCTGCCGATGGACGACCTGTTCTCATAATCAGAGCTAAATTCTTCTTACTCTGTCTTTTGCGGAGAAACGAAGCTGTTAATATTGGATCATACAACTTGGTATGATCAAGATGTTAGAACAATTGGTTTGTCGCGTAACGTGAAAAGAATTTTTGAAAACTTGTATTATACTTTGCAACTTTTTTATCTGGCCTTATATTGAAAATTTAGAGAACACGTTTCGTAGATCGGTACCAATTAAACGTATTCGGAAAATTTCATCGAAATCGATCAACGTTGCAACGAGCATGATATTTCTCTACAAATCCGAATAATTGCAATTTTTTAAAAAATTTCTTGTCACATCGTGTAGCAAACTAATTGCTGTAACTTCTCAAAAAGTTCAAATCGTATGGTCGAAAACCAAAAAATTTCGTTTTTTTTTTAAGAGCGTCCGAATATCAATGGGAGTCGTATGGGAGGAGTATGTATGCGTATATAGATATTCTATTTACGCGTAGGGCTACTGTTTTTTGTCTCCTAAACGCGGATCGCGCGGCCGAAAACTTACTGCATACCGTCGCGCCGATTAAACCACTCGATACAGTTCCAATTATATCGTGTTTAGTGTAATTTTAATCAGAAAACTGCCACAAATAAATAACGTAACTATCTAATAACAATTAGTAGTTGTTCACACCGATATACCCGACCCCGTATCGTATCAAGCGGAATTTTTACGCTTTACACTGTTCGAAGGCCGAGGCAGCTGACAAAACTCGTACAGCTCTGTCCGGCTTTTAGATCAAGACATCACTGTAACTTCCTCGACAAATAACCGATAATTGTGAACGATTTTTTGACTAATTATTGTCTCATTTAGTGTAATAAGGAAATTAATCCCAGCTCTGGCGATTACGTTTGATATCGGTGTGTGTACGCGTAACAGATACGCTATCGCAGTATTTATTTAGCTGCGTAGCGTAGCAACCGCTGTCATTAGGTATGAATGAATTACGTCATCGAGCTTTATGTACAAATAACAGTAATATAATTAGATGTCACGAACAATACTTGAATATACAATATTACATACGTGGATAACTACGTAGCGTCGGAAACGGTATGCCCCATCGACCGGAGACAAAAGGTGCACGCATTCGTCAATAGACAGCGGATCTTTATGCAAAATAAAAATTGTCCGCGTCGATTGCCAGAAATGAAAACCGAATTGAACGTTATTTCTTCCCTCAATGATTTTAATAGAGTAGAAATATTGACATCCATAAAAACTTCAATGTTTTAAATTTTTCAACAGTTATGAACTTCATCCACATAATTTTGCTATAAGTGCATAAAGATCCGGTATCTAATAATAAATAATAAACCTGCAGACTATAATAATGTTCCTTGATCAAAAAACTTCATAATAAATATTTGCATTAAAAAATCAGACATTTCGTATGCAGCAATCTAATAAACGATTAATTTTAAAATCGCCTATAAATGGCGATAAAATTTGTATTTACCTATGAATGGGTAAAAAAACTGTAAAGTTGTGAGAATATAAAATCCGGTACGACCGAAGCTGGCCCTCATTAAACCTTGGTAGCTCATCTCGCCGCAGATGTGACCACTTCTGACCATTAATATTAAAGAATAATCAGTCAGGCCAGCTACTACTATCAGTAATGCAATACCAAGACCGAATCCAGCTTGATGGAGGGCGTAGGGTATGCCTAAAAAATGTTTCTTATAATGTCCATTGTTCTTGTCTATTAATTATAGTTACTCTTTAAACGTCGAAATTAATTGTTGTTTATGAGAATGCAATTGTTTTCTTCTGTTCTAAACAACTTTGCTTCATTCTTCCGAATACTACGCATCTCGTTTTTGTAACAATTACACCAGCTGCGTGCGGTGGATCATTAGCGCAGCGCAAATAAAAAGAGGACGAAAACATTAGATTGAGTCGGAAGCAACCTGCTGCGTGTTACTCTTTCTAGTATTTTATCACGAAAAATCATTGGTCTGCCATACTAAAATTATTTAATATATAAAATATTGAAAATATTTAATGTCAGCATTAGTTTTTATTACTATCTGTCGAATTCGCTAATATTATAATAATCATCGAGAACAGTATTACGTTGCTACTACATACAGTACATTTATGTCTGCTCAGTACTCGCTGATTCTACTTGCTGTGAAAATTGAACCTTCTACCTGTTGCTCTTTAAACAACAAATGAAGTTTAATAAATAAACAGAAAAAACTTATAACTGATACAAAACAAATCGAGAAGTTTGATGGATAGAAGAAATATTGGAATTTTTACCCCTTGGTGATTAAATGTACATTTATATTTTATTTGTATTTTAAAATCCTCTGTGCCCGTATTTTTGATGAAATTTAAAATATCCGTTGTCACGTTTACTTGATAAATTGATAACTCATCATTTAAATATTAATTTGCTAAGAAATTGTTTATCGATTCCGTAGTTGTATAACGAATAAAATATTTTTTGTAAGGCATTGTATTCGTTTCTTAGTAATGTCATGATAGTGATACAATTTGTTCATGATCAACAACCGTGATTCGATTTATGTCGTCGTTACATGGCGGATAAGATTATCACTTCGATAAATGATTTGTGACGGATCGTTCCTCGCGCGGAGTCTTCGAACCGAGCAGCACTCGAAGCTAAAAGTTGTAATTTTAAAAAATCGAACCTACAAGAAATCTCTGAATTCGCAGAAAACCAAGACCCCATTTCAACCGCAGCAGTAAAGGCAAACTTTGCTCCGTAGCTTTTTCTATTTATCTTTTCACTGGACTAAAAGGCGGAGACCATTTCCGCTGCACTTAATGAAAAATTTTAAGTTCGTTAACAACGGCGAACGTACAATTTTTGTGATTATACTGTATCTCTGATAAAAATAAGTCTAAAATCGGTGCTGGTTATTCGAATTTTAGGCATTTATCTTATTTCACGTAAATTAATGCTTTATTTGTTGCTAAAACAAAGAGAGTGTTGTCGTCGTCTTCCGGTTTGGCTACAAATGTAAGCTATGAAAGGTCAAGGAATTAAGAGTGGTGTATAGCGAAATCCGCGTGTATGAAAGATCGTACTTTGTGTTGCTACGATAATAATTACATGAGGTGTTGTTATTTGGCGTCGCAAATATTCCTAATAATTATAAGAATTCGCAGCATACCAAAATTAAAATTAAATAAAGGAATGAATTTATATATATATGAGTAAAAAAAATTATTTAAATAGTTTTATGTTAAAGTAATTAATTAAGGAATAATATAAAATTTTATAAAATAAGTGTATTATAAAAGAAAATAAAATTATGTTTAATAAAGAAAAAATATTGTTTGTACCTTTTGTATTAGGGGTAATTAAAATTAAAATATGAATTAATATTAATATCAAATAAAAATGAACTAATTAAATACAAGTTTTTTGTAGCAAAAAAATTATAAATTTTTAATTTGATGTGAAATGTAATTCGAATTTTTGGATATCTACTTTTTTTTTAGAAATGAATTTAATTCATATATTTATGATATATATATAATAAATATAAATAATTTAAGGGATAAACTTTAAATTAATTTATAAATTTTAGTAGAAAAAAAAATTGATTCCCTCTTTCTGCTTCAATAAAAAAATTTCTACGAATGTGATTCACCAGAAATACCTGTAGTTTGCTTATGACTCAACCGAATATACATGTATACGCCGTACCTCGTTTTAATTCATTTATTCTCGTTTGTCGTGTATTCGTCGGTTCATATATTCTATGCATAAATATCGTATATTGTGTAATATTTGATATGATATACAAGTTTTTAATAAGCCCATGTGTTTATTTCACGTTACGATGTAATTTCGACGTTTAAGAATTATTATTGAAACACGCGACCAAATTACCAATAACACCACTGCCGATAATGGAGTTGATAAAATTAAAACTGGCCAGAGGTAGACTATTGAATTTCCCAGACTCTTCTTTCTTGTCCTACGGAATTAGATTTTTACATGTATCCAGAAATAATAAAGGGTTCGAGGAAACGATATTGAGAAAAACTGACAACAGCGTGAACGATCGATTATGCGTTGCTGGAAAACGCTCGCCTTAACATTAACACATCACGATTCGTTATGCATATAGTTCCTAAAAAAAGCGTTTCACAGAATCGAGAAATGTCGAACTACTTAAACAATTTTCAACTCTCGTGAACTCCAAACGTGATAACAGAGCAATGAAATTTGAATTGTACGATATAAAAGAAGTTTGTCGTGCATGAGGATTTTGTATGGAATTGCGTAAAACAAAGAACTTTGAGAGCTCAGATTATAATGCGTTAACATTTTGCTGATTTGCGTGCATGTTTATGTTCATAAACGTTGTTTTATGAGTAGATAATGTAATTTGTTTGATACTTATTTTATCGAAATAGCTGGAATATGTAAATTCCATAAAATAATTAAAAAAGCGATAGAATAGATTATGGTATTGTTTTGAATCATGCAATAGTATTTTTCTTAGACGTGCCAGGATAACAGATTCATGCCAGCAACTCGTGGTTCCTAGGTAGATAGTTAATTGTCTCTTACCCCGACTAATTGTCTCATATCATCATAAGATTCCTCTGAGCCCAGACTGCCGCCCTATTTAGAATCAAAATTAACTGTGTTTACCTTCTGCAATTTATCATCTCAATTATGAAAACGAAATTTACGATAATATTATAAAAGTGGTAAATAGACCAGGGCGAGAGATTGATAATAATCTCTACACATTTTTAGGAAGTATTTCAGAAATACCATTTATTTATATAACAAATATTTCTATTATCCTATTGTCTCTGTACTATTGTAGGTATTTAGACAATTATTATTCGAATAAACCTGTGAAAGTCGTTAAACCGCTAAATTTGCAAACTTTCTTTAATCACTTCATTAATTAATCTACTTATTTGGAATGTTCCATGCAAATCTGGCTCGTCCACATGGAAGAAAAGGTCAAGCATCTCATTAAACCGAAGATTACTGTTTACTCTTAATTGCGCTGTCGCTAAAGGTATCGATTTAATTTCGAACATTATTACCAAAGGTTAATGATGATTCCATTGTCGAGACAAATGATTCGCAAGAGTTTCTGTTCGCCTTGTAAATGAGCAAGTCAATGCTTTATTAACTTTTACTTCCTGGCCTGGGTAAATATTTGATAATACAACGATTAGGAACGACCAACGAAGCGAGATAAACACAACGCGGAATAAACGTGATCGTTTCGCGATACCTATAAAAACAGTTGTGTAATTAAACTTCGCACGCGATAAACAGATTGCAGGTATGCAAACGAAAACACGGGTTGTTTGCGGTCAATATGCGCGGATGAATGAAACAAATATTTGCCTACTTCGTTCAAACCTTCACCGCGATCAAAGGTCCCGTTAAACTTTAACGACATTTAGATAGTAGACAATTCAATGGGTCGCAGATACATCAAATTGCTCGCCTATTAATAATAGAAAGACCGAGGCTTACTTCCGTAACTAGTGAAATACGAGAAAACTTTTACTTATCGTTGAAAGCTAGAAACGCGTAGACGTGGATTACATCCACATACACGCGTACGCGTACGATGAGTTATAGATTTTTCTCCATTGTTGCAATAGCGTACTCAGAGACACTTCGAAAACGGAAGAAATTCTCGTCTTGCTCCGTCCTCGTCCTAACAACTTTCTAAACTACATGGTAAAAGCTTTCCAAGCTCCTCTACTTGTTCCTCATTACATAATATGCATTCACAGGAGACTCTACAGCCGAACAGGCTCAACAAACCCGAAGAATAAGCATAATAACTCTCGATTCGTCGGCCGTTTTAATTTCTGTCGGGATATTCGCGAAAGGGTCGAGAATCGCAACTTCTTCGAATACCAATTTCGCCCACCGGCACCGCTATTAACACCTCCATGAATTCCAACGCTGCCTACCCACACGCTCGGCCTCATTATCGCCGTACCACCAGCGTACGCAACCTATCAACCATTCAAAGATATAATAACGGATCATCCGATTGCAGAAATTCACTGAACCGACGATCCTCGGCAATCGGATTAGCCTCCGTTCATCATTGAGACAGTCGCGGAGCGATTCGTCGATTCGCGAGTTCCGGTCGGTTGATCGGAGCAGATCGAGGAACGGAATTTCGGAGTTAGCAATCAGTGTTTTATGCGCGATGGTATACGTGTGTGTGTGTGTGTGTTGTGTCGTACGGGTCGAGGGATCGGTGTACAATTCGGAAACGATTCGACAGAGAATTTAGCTTACTCACATCCTCGTAGCTGTTCCTCGCGTCCAGGATGTAACTTTTCTCGGTAGCATCGAGAGCCATCGTGGACGGTCGCCGAAGGGAAGAACAATCGAAGGTGCAACCGAACGAGAAACGGAAAGCTTAAAGGGAAGGTCTGACGCAAAGTGTTAGGACCTAGCAGACGTCTGAGGCGACTGCACCCTCCCTATCTACGCGAGCTTCCGTTTTCCACCCTCTTTGCCCCTCCGGGCATCCATGCACGTACAGTTTGGCTGCGACGGGTGCGTGCGCATCGTACGTTCACGTTTCTCCACGTTATCATCGGGGGCTGTGCTGTCTTTCGCCGACGCGACGCGACGCTTATCTCACATCACGCCTCCTTCACCCTTCCTCTTCCGACATTTCTTAATTATTCTTTTCACGCTGGAACCACCGTTTACCGTCCCCCACTGGAGATCGCCAGATTGGCTCTGCACTCTGTAGTCGTTTAGTCGAGCACCGGGGCTCTCACCTGTCCAGGTGCCAAGCGCGATCCATCGCGCCATCGAAAGTGCTACGCGGTGCTATCTGCCCGGCGAAATCAGTTTCTTTTTCTTCGCGCTGGGACTGCCTGATAGATCGGGATCGCCCGTTTCAGATGTACGATCTTATCGTCAGAGTTGGGTACACTTGTTGTACATAGATTTTATGCATTTATAATGAAAATAGGTAGATCAAAATAACAAACAGTAAATATGTTTAAAGATCTTCAAAACACTGTTGTATCATTTTCCATGAAAATTATTAAAGAAATAAACAACTGACTGTGTATCTTGGAATTATTTTCAATAATTTTTTTATTTCGCATAAAAATCTGCAGTCTAGCTATAAAATATATTGAAAATAGTAATTGAAATACTTTTACTTAAATAGTATTTCAAAATCTATATTTCCATTTTTAGATTTGTATAGAAGAATACTTCAATGTTGTATACGCATTGGAATTATTGATTGTAATAATTAAATAAAATAATGTTGTGTTTGAGATATATGAAAAATAATTATTTCAGCATGATATACATATAAACATTCAATTTAGAAAATATTTCTATTTTGTATTTTAAATGTATTATTTTACTTCGCACACTGCTTATAATTGTCCGAAATATAAAACTACCTCTATGTGGTGAGTTTTTGATTTCTTTTAGTTTATGCAAGAAGGGGTTGTATTTAACTGGTAGTAGACTTAGTGATTATTTCAATAAATTCATTTTTTACGTACTACGATAAGTTTGCCGTAAGAGATACAAACCAATTATTTTGACTTCTATATTTACGCGAGTTATTGTTACCTTTGACTAAAATTGTCAATCTACGTCTACAACATTTTTTCATGTTATCATATGTTTTTCGAAATATTTAAGCGTGTCTAGTTAAACCGAATAAAGTGCATATATATATATACGCAATTTAATGATTATTCATTAAGAATCCGTTATTTTTAAGGCAAATTAAAAGGAGGTAGTTTCTTTTATTGTTATCTTGCGATATTTTCGTAAAAAAATTTCGTGATACGAAAAATGCAAATGTACTAACAGGTGTAAGTCGTTTGTAAATCTCTACGATTAATAATTAATTAATTAATAATTTGCAATTGTTAATGAATTTTCTAAACAAGTTACACTGTTTATTAATAGAGTCAGTTTTTACAGAAAGCTCAATACACATAGTACAAATAAAGAAACTGAAATTTTATACATGCTATAATTAAGTCGTAAAATTCTTAAATTATGGTTTACAAATGATTTAAAAATAACTTGGAGATGTATAAACGTATAAAAAATAGAAAAAGTAATTACGGCATTTCGAATAAAGTTTTCTTAATGAATCTCGATCTTGCTCATTGGAAAGTAGAAAAAGACGTATGTAATCAGACACAGACGAAAGATAAGATCATTAGTGAAAACTTCTTTACGATCAAACCATTATTTTACCTACCGTTATTAATTAAATTCGAGATAATAGGAATTCACTCTGAGAATAATTATAAAATACAAAAAGATTCATTTATTTGAAACGGCGGACAAAAATTCAAGTATTCAATTATACTCACATTTAGTTAATAGATTACATGCGTTCTTTAAAGTAAAGAAACAATTCAAAATAAATTATACAAATGACGAATTTTATTATGAGTAGCTGAGATATAATTATATAATTAAGTATAATTATTAATACTTTATAATTGTATCAGTTATTCAATGCGCAAATGACTGTATAAGTTACTTGTAATGACGAGATTGAATTGCCGGTCAGTAGCAATTAAATAGTAAAATAACGATAAAATACATTCTTAGTTTTACCACAGTTAAATCTTATATAAATAACCTGTATTATTCACTATTTCGTAAGGCTGTTAACTAATTGCTGTTAATTACTATTATGAATTACCAATTATGCAATAAGGTACTAATTTGTCAGGTGTTGCACAAAATCAATTATTTTCACATATTTGACCTACATTACTTATTTAATGTACACAGCACTTTACGCCAACTTTAATTGTACATTACCCGATATAATATGGGAATTTGTCATATTATTAGTTCTTAAAAATATTACAGTTTCGATTATAATTCGATTTCAAACAAAATTCTTCATAAAATTTTTTGCGAATTTTGTAAAACTTGTTTCAATGAAACGCTTACGTGTCGCTAGCCTGACACAATTTGATTAAAAAATTGGAATAATTACAATGAATACTATTATATTATATGTAATATTTTATATATAATTATCTTCCGTAATGCTTTTATAAAAAATGTTAGAGCTCTCTATAAATATTTTCGAAATCTTAACGGTAGTTTCAATCAAATGCAAAATAACAGTAATTTCGTATTTAAGTGAAACTGTCTGGACATCTTATTCTGCAAACTAATAACTTCATTCGTTGCAGTTGATTATTCTTTCTCTCTTTTGGAGTCACTCTTGTTACATTTACAGATCATCATTTCTACTTTTTTTTATTGTTGATTGAGAAATGGGGAAGATCTTACTACTTTTGTATAGAGTGCATAATATGGACATTCAGGAGTGTCTCGAAGGATCTTGACGAGGTATCACAAACCATCCATTATTCCCTGAAACTGCAGGACCCGCGTTCAAGGCATTATTCATTCTTTGATTCTTCATTATTTCTAGTTGTCGTTTTAAATTTCGGTACAACTTTATTAAAGATTCCTGAAATTCAAAAATCTTGTTTAGCATTCTTTATTTTTAATTTATGTGAATAAGTGTATCATGGTAAATTTAGATACAGATAGTATTACCAAACCTTCTCATCTTCAAGTTTTCTGAGTTCTTCCTGTTGCCTTAAGCTGTCTAAAGTTAAATTTTTAAGCATTTCGTTTTTGTGTTGCCCCAAGAGAGCTATTTCTGTTTGAACTTTTAAATACTCTTGTGCAAGCTGCTTATGTTCTTCAAAAATTTCTTTTGATCTTTCGCAAGTTTGATCTGGTGTGAGTGGTCTCAAATCAGCATCCAATAGGCGATAAACATTGTCCAAATCTTCATTGGTTGTGCTATTACCTAACAATCAATAATAATTTATAAATATATAATAATTTTAAAAACAAATTATCAAATAAATCTATTATAAGAAATAATGTACTAATTATTTGGTATAATATACAATTCTTATTAAATCTCAATTTCTGTATCATATGAGTAATTAATCAAAAAATTGCTCTATCATTGTTTAGTTGCTATAATCAAATTACAGAACTTCAATACAGAACTTCAAACAAAGTTTATATAAAACTCTTCAAGACTATTTTTTTTCAAATTTTCATAAATGTGGCTAATCTTTATTTATTCATTGACTACTTTTAAAGCAAGTCATATATACACTTGTATTATTAGTGTATTTAATGGGGAAAACATGACGATGTTCGTATATGGATAATGTATAAAACAGTTCACTGAAAATTTGGTTTCATTCACTTTGCCCCAGTCATCCTGCTCCAAAACACCCTATTTACCCTGACAGTGAAAAAGAAAGTAGGCAATAGTACTAACGCAATAAAACCCAGCACCGCTTTAGGGTGTCCGTGGTGACGATGTTCGGATATTCCTCGCACATTTCCAAATGTTGAAGCCTATCGAGGCTTCGTTCATAATAAAATCAAGCAAGGTTCGCACATGAAGGATGTCACACTGATCAACATCCACGAGTCACACGAGATTATACCAAGAAGATGATCGATCAAAAGACGATGAGAATACGGAGTACGAAATAAAATTGTTTAGATAGAAGCCGCAATTTTCGATAACGTGGATGATAGGGAAAAAAAGAAGAAAGAGAAGGAAAGACCGTCGTTCTTGGTGGTGGGTCGGGAGAGCACTAAACAAACGTGCATCTATATTGGGCCTGGTGAGTCAGCCACACCTGCTTCGAGGTATCCCCCACCAGACAAGACGTGCAATCACGAGCCAAGAAGAAAATACGGTTCTTCGGCTCTTAATTCATCTTCAGGGTTGGATTAGGTCAAAATTTCGATTCTCCTGATGAACAATTGAAGAAGAACTCGTTGATGGCTGAATGTCCGCCACGCGTACTCTAGATTCAGTTACCCGATTTTAAGAAAGATAATCCAGGGCACTCCATGGAAAAATAATGTCAACATTAAGAAAACCCACATTAAATTCAAAAATATTCTCCTCCTCGTCATCGACCCAGACTTATTCTTTCTCTTTCTACTTCTATCTTTTAACTTCTCACTTGTGTTAACACATTACTTACTGGCAACCTCCTAATAGTCTTTTTCAATGCGCCGATTAAGAGTTGAGAATTTCTCAATAAATTATTCAAAAACGCCAGTGACTTTATCCACAATTCAATACATTTTTTAAATTAGCATAGTTTCACAAGTTCTTTTAAAGTTATTATTTACAATAAAATTATTAAAATTCTTTTACGTGTAGCTCAGTCACTAAAAAGCCTATTAATAGGCTTCTAATAGGTAAAGTGTTAATATCCTTATTATTTTTCAATTCTTTGCATACTTGCGATATTCTAATACTTGGATATTCTAGATACAACTTATACTTCAGACTTTTTTATTTTAATGGTGTGATTTATTCAATGATAGTTTCACTGTATTGTATACAATCACCCATTTGCTTTTATTTACTACTTTGTTTTCGTTTTCGTACTTGGAGCTTTTTAAAGTGCGACCTTTATATCTGTCAATAGGTGTCAATCAGGAACAAGTTCTGGCGATTAGTTGGCAGTTAAATTTAGTGAAGTCGCACAATGTGGCTGTTTTCGCGGGCCCTTTGCCAGGGTAGACTTCGCCGATCGACGAACTCCAAAGGAATTCGTCACGGGAAAATCGCAACGTGCCAGGTAGCACGTTTAAATTTTTTACAATAATATTTTTATATAAATAAGTCCTACAAAGACATCGAAGTAAATATTTCTAAAATTCAAATTAATTCAATAATACCAACGTAAAATTATACTAAAATATGAATAATATTAATTAATAAATAGTTTGAATATAGTACACCTATATTCGCATTGGTAATAAATTATTGAACAATTAAATTTTTAGTAAAATAATTTCGATATTTAATATATATTAGAAATTAATTCACTCGTTCGAAAATTCATTTAAATACAATTAGAAAAATATACAATTCTTGAAATCTGATTTATTCGTTTATGGACTATTTATTAATATTTAATGGTATTTATTATAACTAATGATTGAGGCATCTAGATACTAAAAATTCTCTTTACATATCTAAAATATTTTTGAAATAACAGTAAAATATATGAAGATTTATATTTGATGTATTCAAGTTTTTTTACATGAAATATCTTTTACATGTTTTTTTATATTACAGTTCACATAAAAATATAACTATGATCGCTTGTGTTAAGTATTTGAAAATGTTTTTAAATGGCGACAATAGGTCTAAGCATACACATTCCCCGCTGAAACCAAAGTTTTGTGGATCATACGGAGAATGTTATTTTGGGATTAGAGTACTATCGCGGTGAGTCACAAATTCGGAGCTCTCGCTTCAAACAAGTTCTCTTTCCTTGGTGGCTATACGACAACCACGAATTCATTAATAAATAACAATTACATTATTTATACCATGTTGCACCTATTCAATATGTAAAGATAAGTCGTCCATGGAATGGATACGAGCCACCCCGCTGAAACCTGAACGCGTAACTATTTTCTTTGTTTTTATTGATATAAGAAAATATTTGAAAAAAAATTAAAAATGATTTGTCAGAAGGTTTTTTCGAATTTTTCAAAACAGATGTTTTTTGTATGGAATTGTTCCTATTACGTATTGTAACAGGTGTTAAAATTCTTTTATGTATGCCTGTGTTATAACCTTGAAGTAATATTACACACCAAAACAGTGAATCAATTTCAAGATACTACTATAAAGGTGTAAGAACTTATTGGTAACATAGAAAAATATTGAAAATAATGTTCATTAATAATGATCTGTTATGTAAGATGAGCGATATCTAGTTGTAGTGTTCTTAACAGTGAAAGCTTTCAGTTTAAACATTCGTAAACGATAAGAAACTATAACAAATCTAAATACTATCATAAATAATATAAAACAATGTACTCACTCCGAACAGTATTTTTTGTTCTCAGGACCGGAGAGTCTAATGGTGGATCAGGACATGCTAATGCCCAAGCATTCTGTAATTACAAGTGTAAACATGTTTAAATATAAATTTATAAGTGTACAATATATTAATTTTTGTAAACATATTATTCTAAATTACATTAAATATAATAGATGCTAACCTGGTCGCATTCAATATGAAGCGGTGGAAAATGTTTGTTTTGAAGCTTTTTATTGCATGCATTGTCTAACAAATTATTTTTACAGCTATCACGGAAGGGATTCGATAAATTATCTTTTCCATTTGGAAGTTTCGATATTTCTTTGGGAGCTTTAGCTCTGATTGTACCATTAGGAGTGTATCCATTTATTTGGGAATCCAGAGTGCCAGTCACATCTAAAGTATCATCTTTAGGGACATGGTTATCATTAACTTCTTCTGATTCAATATCTAAATAATAATAAAACACACCCATTTAAATATACATGTATATATTATTCAAATACGTTTATAAAGGGCGAGTTACTTAAGACTGAGACCTACAATATTATGTGGCTCATCCCGTATATTGAGTAAAATTGTTCTTGTTACTATGTTTAATTATTTTTAAAGATTTCATACATAAAATATACATACTGGCAGAATATTCAACAGGTTCTAAATGATCATTGAAAAATTGTGATAATTTTGTCATTATTTCTACAACAACATCCATTGATGGTCTTTCTTCGGGAGACTTGTGCCAACACCTGAAAAGACAAAATCTTTCTTTTTGATTGAATAAAAGACAATTTATACTGTGTTAACATAATTTGTTATTTAAACTTAACATTAATTTAACATATCATACATTTAATAATAGTTTACATTGTGCTAGTATAGTTCAAAAATGATTGTACTCGATCATACATAGATGAACCTGAAATACATAAAAAATATATCAACTTTATGTGAGAATAACTTAAGAAGTATAAAATTTCTTAAGAGCTGTCTGTATAAAATTTATAAAATTGCATAGCATTGCAACCTGTATTTAATAGAAAAAGCAATGGAATACACAGGATGTTCCAATATGTATAATAAATACTTTAAGGAATGTTTCTACAATAAAATGAAAATCAAAACGACATTATTGGAAAACATTTTAAAGCAACGTATAATCGTTAATAATTTAAAAACAAAGCCGAAAGCGCCATATCATTACTTCAAATTTCCATTTTATTCTACTTTGTATGGACAGCCCTTAAAATATTCATTATATATTGCAATTCATTCATAATTGCTTTTGGAAACAAAACACGATATATAACATATAGTTTACTAAAAAGTACCTTATATTAATACATCAATATTGAAACCAATATAAAATAGTAGTAACTATACTAATATCTTCTGGTAATTAAATAACTGGTAATTAATAACTAATACCTTCCTAAATGATCGTCTATCATTGTAGCCAAGCTATATACATATACCCTAAAATATTTTCCTAATTTATCTTTTAAATATTTTCCTCTGATATCCTAAATGCAACACTTTCCCTTCCATATTTTACTGTCAGAAAAATTCATGAGAAAAATGACTGGGAGCAATCATAAAATTTCACACAATAAGTCCATTTGCACTGACGTGGATAACGATTTAAGAAAGAATGTTATTCCATCTAACATTCGATCATCAAGAGAAAAACGAAAGGGAAAGTAGTCATTAGACTCGATGAAATCCATAATGGAGAAGTATCATTGAAGACAATTTCACTTACCACTAAACTTTACTCCCAGTGCCTAAACATGGAAGAGGATGAAAGAGTAGATCGCTGTTCCAAAGGAGAATCCATAGTCGCTACAAAGACCCCAATTTCTTTAATGAATATTTTATGATGAACTATGTGCCCCAATCTTCACCCTCACCTAGGACAAAACCTAAAATTCATAAGAAGAAATTTAGAAAAACCCTAAATAAAGATGTGGAACAATCTCGGAGCGAATGAAGTTTCCACAATCATATTTTCTGTACAAACAGAAAATGTATTAAAACCTGCCACAAAGATTTTCCATTTCCAATATCTATTTTGTTGTGAAGATTGATTTCAATTTTGGATTGGTTATATTCGTGAAGAAAAACATTCATCCCTTTAGAATGTGATCAAATATTTTGTTAATAGCAACATGGGCACAGTATATGTAAAAATTGTAATGATACTACACACTGGTTTGATTATCACCAATGATAAGCGAAGTAGCGAACCGTGTAAAGAAGATGCAGAGTTACAGAAGAAACTGTATACCAGACAACTACTATACCTTCAAATGGCAGCAACTTTCTTCGCAAAATTTGGAGGAAACTTATAATGTATTATAGCATTTTATATGTCGTTTAAATGTCGAATGTCGTTTAGTACCCTATCTGTTTGTATTTGCGCATATTTCTTAAATAATTCAATTAATTGTCTGTTTCTACACGTATTTTCCTATTCCTGTCCCAAACTTCCTAGTTGTATGCCTATCAATGATAAATCGAAATAAGAAGTGCAACATATATATACATGTTGATCTTTGGAAGATAATTTAAGTGTCAAACTTATTAATTTGACACTTCTGACAGATGAACTATACCACCACAATGTAAGCAAATACAATATTAACAATCTTTGAACGCAGAGGCACATAAGAAGATCAAATCTCATTCACACATATTCATTCTGAAATGTAATATCCATTAATGTATGAGCATATAGTGTTGTTTGTTTTCCTAAGTAAATATAAACAAATTGTTTTTTATATTAATCTATTATATTGATTCTATTGATTTAATGAATGAAACAATTGAATATAAAATTGACTATAAAAATAGGTACTAACTATAAAATACTTCAATCAATCTAACATATTGAAAAGCAAATAACTTATTTAATCCAACATTCATAGTATCCAATTAACAAAACATAAAATAGATGAAAAGAAATTAATTTCGTTTTTATAAATGATTTGAAATATCATTTTATGGAACTGTAAATAGATTTGCATCAACTGTAATAATTACCTGGTCATGAGATCTTCAATTGGTTTTGGACAACCTTCGATCAAAGGAGGTCTTTGTCCCATATGCACTGCCCACATTATTCTGTAAGCTGAGCCACCAATTTGATCAAATGGTTTCTTCCTTGACAATATTTCCCACAGGATAACACCCCAACTAAATACATCACATTTTTCTGTATATTTATAACCTTCAAATACTTCCGGAGCCATCCAAGCAGCAGAGCCTTTATTGTTTGTCATGTATGTATTTAAATCACAAGCTGTGCCAAAGTCACAAATTTTAAGGGTCTGTCCGCCCATTACCAATAACAGATTTGGTGGCTTTAAGTCCCTAAAAATAATATAAATTATATTCAATAATTGATACAATTAAAAATTCAATTCTTAAACAACCAATCATGTTTCTCTAAGTACATAGTAGTACACCTGAAGGAGTCATTTCACAGGAAATTTTTAATTTTACACGAATACATATTTGTGCATACGTATAATAAGTACGAACATTAAAAAGTGAATAAGTTAATCTGCCAAAATGTATTTAATTTATAACAAACTTTAATCCATATCTTTCACTTATTTGTGTATGTAGATTCATCTCTTTTCAGATTGTACCATCAGTTTAGAGGCAATATTCCCTATTCCAAGATTTTAATTTAATTTACCTATGAATTAAGGGCTTTGGTTTCATGTTGTGAAGATATGCAACACCACGTGCACACTGCAAAGCCCAGCTCATTGCATGACCTGCAGTATATTGCGGCTGAGGATTACAATGTAATACTGTAAGATATAAATTAAGTATGAGTAGTAATAAAAAACATAGTACTATTAACACGTTAAACACCACACCAGTCCCTAGATGTTCTGTAGACTTTTCATTTATGCTGTGTTCATCATCTCTACAGACCAGCCGTAGACTTTATATTTATGCCACACCACTACATCAGCTTTTGTTAATGTATATGGCTCTCCCTACTTGATGATAGAGTGTGGCATAAATGGAAAGTCAAGCAAAATAGGCTTGGCTTTTAGGGCTGTTACGTACTGTCAACCAGCTGCCAACAACTTGGTCACCAAGAGGGAATTTACTGCAATTTCACCTGTTGTTGCGATCAACAAGTCTCCCATATGTCGCTCACGTTTTGTTGGTTACGGCCATTAGGTGGTTGATGAGACAAGATGCATATGAGTTAATATGATTTCTCGTACATAATAGTCACTGGTAACCTGGTTGCTGGTGACTGAACGACAGTGTGTAACAGCTCTTAATGTGTTAAATATTATAAAATACCAAACAAAGAAAAAACACCATTGTACAAGGATCCTCCTTCCGCATATTCCATCACCAAACAGACTGGATTTTTAGTGCAGGCACCATATAGTTTAACAATATTAGGATGCACAACCCTTGACAATTGTCTAACTTCCACTGTAAAGGCCTTTTTTTCACCTTCTGAATTGATGTACTTCACAGCAACATATTGCCCTTTCCATTTTCCTTTCCATACTACTCCAAAAGAACCCTTTCCAACTATCTGCATAAACAAGATTAATTCAAAGATAATACATATAAATTCACATATTTTAATATCATTTAATTCTAATAAAAGTGACTTATCCTCAAAATTGATGAAGATTAAGTATTACTTTTTTAAATAAAGAATTACAAAAATAAACAATATTAATGAAATAAAATTACCAAACAGGCATATCTATAAATAATACGAAAGCAAGAATAAAATTAAATAAATCTTTGAATTTATGTAACAATAAAGATTTTTATATATTTTGACTTTACATAGAATATACTGATTAATAAAATTTATGAAATTTGGAAAAAGCAAAAATACACTAACTATTTATAAACCGAAGTATACATCATAACTTTTTTGTTGATATTGATATGATATATCAAATGATATTTTGAGTATATTATTATTGAAGTATCAATGTAGAAGGTCAAGCAGTCTTTATCAGTAGCAACAATTTACTTGAGAAGTCTTTAAAAATTGTTTAGGTTATGTTTCAAACGTGAACATTTTTATTGATAAAGATAAATTGTAAAAATGTCAAATATGTAAATAGGATGATATTTTGTGATCCCTACGGCGAATAATAAGAAAAATTAAGATTCAATATTTTCGATAAATCGGGAAAGTCACTGTAAATGAAAGTACCTGTTCTGTTTCAATTTCATTGTAGTTAATTTCTTCAACAAACTGCTGCTGATGGCCTACTAACTCTTTACCCGCCATCACACATAGACGACATCACATTAATTTCAGGGCACATTTAATTACCGGGCGTATTTCTCACGTTCAGGTGTTTATTCAAACTTCGAGCTCAGGCTCTCTCAATATTTTCCATTTTATTAACATTTAGGTGGCATGTATATGTAGTGAAGAAGATACATCGATAAATTTTTCTCATTCGATACATCGATATGTTGAAATACGATCCATCGTTACATATGGAGGGCATTATCAAATTTATAATAGTTGAAAGAAACATTTAATTCATTTATACAACATAATTATGCGATATAATTCAAATTATGCAAGTAGATCATAAGCACATAAACATAAAGTGTATATTTATGTACTTTTGAAAGTTCATTTATTGATTTTAAAGATATAACATAATATTTCATGCTTTACGTTATATAAAAAGGGTTGATTATCAAAATTTCTCAAGACACAATTCCTGATTTACATTTTTTATTATAGTCAGCTTTCAACTTGTGATTAGAAACAAAATCGATATTCTAAATTGTTAATGTGTGTTTGTAATAACTTGTACATATATGTACAATATATACATTAATATTTTTAAATGCATATATACATATTTATATCTTTTTATAGTAACTTAGATTATTGGCGAATCAGTTTTATGCAAGAAGCAAAATAACAAAATTTATTACGTGTATTTTATACAATCTCTTTTGTATATATATATTTAAACATACATTTGACACATTTATTTTGGTCTCTATAGTATGTTTGCTATACATGTATAGCAAACTGATATTGTCTTGTAATAATTAATTTTCGTCAAAAATACTATTCGTACAAAAAACATTTTATATAAATAATATCATAAAAAAGATAAACACGAGTAACAAAATTTCTTGGAAATTTACTAGCAATGTGGCGAAGAGAAAGTTTCTTGAAAATTTGTGTTGGCAATAAAATAATCTTTTTACGTGTTTTACAAACTTATTTAGTGAGTCAGATGATTCTAGACATTTGATATCTAAAGATTCGCAGTGTTATAAAAAGTTCTTAATTTCATTATTGACTAATCATATAATAAAAATGCACGAACATACGTGTAATATAATACCTCCATAGTGGAACTGCAATACTAATCAAAGAATTCATTCAAATGTCCCAGTTAATCAACACAAATTCTACAATTTGTTATAAAATAATACATATATTCGAAACACTCTCCGGTGTGCAACGTGTTGTGCAACATGGCACCAATCACAGCACGTAATTTCATGATCTAAACTGAAAATTTTCAACGTGACTAATTGTCATCACTTGTAAACAATTGTCAGCCTGATTGCCTTCTAATTTGAGCGAAAACGTTGGAGTGAAAAATTAACTTTTCAATAAACTTTTCATCAATTCCTCTCAAAATGGCAGAAAATCTTTCGAAACGACCGACGAAAGGAATTTTAAAATCATCCAGCAGCTTCGATAATCCAGATACATCTAGGTAAGAACTTTTATTGTATTTCAATTATTTGTTTTTAATTTATGTTACCACGTAGAAATTGTAATTTGATCTTCATTGTTATAAAGAAATGTGTAACAAAGGCTATTCTTCTTTTATTTAATAATTAATGATTAATTAGTTAAAGTTCAGTTTGGAATTGTTTTTTTAAGGTTAGGTAAATTGTAAATTATGTCAACGTTAAGTACTCTTAACTCCATCCACATTTGTTTATTCAATATCATTTTGTAATTGGAAATTAATATCCGTTTGTTACAATTTTTCTTTTAAGCATTGAATAACTAATAAAAGCTATAGCTGTCATTCAAAATATGTTGAGGGAACAGGATTTTATAAGGATGCTGTTAAAACATAATCAATCAATTCAAATTTTTAATTCTATTCGATTACATAATATCAGAATATTTTTGAACACTTATACATATATAGTATTTATTCCATTTTTTATAGTTTGAAAAATTTCATCATAATTAAAAAAAATATATGAATAATATCAATTCATTGCATTATATTGCTCTGAACAAAATTTATAATATTTTATTATAATTGTCATTGAAGACCACATAAGGAAACAAAATGGGACGAAATGAATATTATAACAACATTGCATCCAGTAGGAAAAGATTATGGTCACATGAAAATCAATGAACCAAAAACCCCATACAACTATGAAGGCCTGCAAGGTGAATTTGAATTCGATCAATTAGATTCTAATGCAGTTGCAGCCAAGTAAGTCTACTGATGATAAATTATATTTTCATGTATAAATTTTGTATATAAGTGTACAAATACAAACATATTACTAAGCACGTTGACTTTTAATTTCGATTGTTATTATTTTGATAATTTAGTTCTTATTTTCTGATTTGGAAACAATAATAGATGTTTTAATTAATATTTACAGGTTGGCAGGTAGCAGTAAGCCAAAAATATTTGAAGAACCAAGTGAAGACGAAGATGAAAAAGAAACACCTGAAGAAAGGGGTAAATAATTGTATATTACGAATTCATAAATATTGTATAATGTACAGTTTTCAGAAACTGAACTATAGTCAGAAAATAGAAAGTTAGTTATAATAACATTATTATAAGAGTAGGAATAGCTAAAGGAGTAGTAGGAGTAGAAGAGCTAAAAGAGTTGGAACATATCTATTTATCTATCACTATTTCAGAAAAAAGGAAAGCATTCGAAGCAAAAAGAAAACATCATTATCGTGAGTGGCAAGTAGTCCAAATGGTTCAAAAACAATTATTGGAAGATGAGGATGAAGATGATGAAGATGATGAAGAGGAAATGAAAAAAGAAGAAGAACATCAACAAAATACACAAAAGGATGACGACAGCATGTCTTACCTTTCTGAACAAATTAATTTTGATGTTAGATACAAATGCATGCCGTCCTGTGATAAAACAGAACAGAAATGATATGGTTGAAGACTACAAAAAACAATATTATAAATTACTAAACTATTGATCTAATTTCTCTCACATATTCTGTTTACTATAAAATTTATTTTCTTCCAATAATCAATCAACTTTTTTTTTTAAATTTCCGTAATGAACTGGATTATCGTTTTCTAAAAAATTGTAATTAATTACACAACGAAGTTAATGTCAATATATAGGTAATTAATTGCGTAATTAATTACAGATATACACAAATAACTCATTAATAATTAAAGAGTATTTAATCAGTTTTTATATACTCATCTATGTAATAATTGTCAATTATTTCAAAATTTTAAATGGTAACTACTCATTTCGTTTTTACAAGTGTACAAAAAACGATAATAAGTTTAAAAATAAAAGTATAAATTTCTTTATACGTCATGACAAATTTACAGTACTTTACAGATATAAATCGATGCTGTAGTATGCAATATGAAGACTAACATGATTATTAATTATTTCATTAATATTTCAGTTAGTTATCAATTGTTAATATTCAAACAATAAGTTGTTATTATTTATTTTAGTATCAGTTATCTGATACAGTAGAGCCTCCCATATCTCAACTAATAGGGAAACAAAATTATTCAGATAAGAGACCAATCACTTATCTGATATTTAGTTCAATTACTTTAAATCAAAATTAAGAAACTTTAAAATTTATATGGTAATATATAGTAAATAACTGTCTAGAATTAAATTCTTTTTGTGTCTCAAACTATCGAAGTACTACTTCAAGTGCTTCAATATGGAAAGGAATGTCCTCTCATCATTACGTTCATTTACAATTTCAGCTTGTGAAATACAATTTCTGTATGTGATATATTAGCATCTGAGAAATTTATACACATTGCATATAATTTCAATATTAAGATTTTGTTTTTTTAATGTCTGTGATTGTAGACTTTCCAACACTATGTATTCTTGCGCCAACTTTGTTGTACTTTTACCATTTATTTCATATTTTGTTCCAATACTCAGAACCACATCTTTTTATTTCCTTTCCATTGTGACACTATATACTACTGTATACAGTTAGCGTCGTACTAATACTGGAAACTATACATATACAACATATTGTATAAAAAACATCGCCGCGAAATGCTGTTCGGGTAACAGAACTTTCGCATAATTCGGGTTCGGACACGGGAGGCTCTACTGTATTCAACTCATTACTGAAATTACACTATGTATTCTTTTTGTGTCATTTATTTCATATTACTTTAATTATTTATTTTTTAAGAAATCGCTAATTTTATAACTCTATACTTCAATTTATGTAACTACTACTTTAATTAGTTTATTAACCGATTATTTGTTTACGACCATTTTTTTTATCTTTTTGTATATGTTATGAGCTGAAAAATCATCTAATTTAGTACCGAAGAATGTATAAAATTACAACTGATCTTGTTAATAGATGTTTTATAACAGTGTAATTAGAAACGAGTGATTCCTACATGAAAATAAAATGCTTCTAATATTTTTGAGTCGTTGAACATGAAAACTGTATAATGAATGAAAAAAGATTTAGAGTAATACAAACCCAAATAATTAGTATAAACTATTAAATGAATGTACAATAACTTTGATTTCTATAGTTTGTGGATATTATATCTTGAAGAGATTTTTAATTGTATACTGCAATCTATAAGTTATTCTCTAAACAAAATTTTCCATAAGTATCGGGTAAGAAATTTCTCGATCAGATTATGAATGTGTTCACACTGGTAGAATTATTAATATTAGTTAATTTACTAGGTGAAAAGTGTCATTCAAGATTAAAATCATAAAACATTTCATAAATTTTATTATGCCATTGAATTCATTTTTATGAAATATGTCAACCTTATAAAGTGTATAAAAATTCTTACATCCTAATAAGTTTTTCCTTAAAAACTTCCTCTTAGATTTTTGTCATTGAAAAATAGTTATAAATTCTAAAATTTTATCTCAATACATCTGACTTTGTAATTCATTTCTGTCATAAAATTTATTACCAAATTTTGAGAATACTTTCAGGAAAAAAGTTGGCAAATATAGTCAGTGTGAATTCATGTATATTTAGAACTGTAAATTGTTTGTTTATCCTTTATTTATGAAATAATATGTTCTATTACATATTTTAGTTACACTATAATGATCTTCATATCAAATAAGTCTTGAACCTCATCTATAAACTATAAAATTCCATTAAAAGTTATAACTATATTTTCTTTAATACTAATTCTGCGTGTTATTTAATATTCTATACTACTTTTATTATATTTCTTTATTACATGAACAATATGAATTGTTATTCAAATATTCACAGACATAAACGCTGCGAATATTTTTTGTATTACGGCGACAGGGATCATCGTTTAGACAATCGAATTTAATTTTCTTTCAAAAATAGTTCCCATAGCATGAAATACATATTTTTGTAGGCACAGAGAATTGCTCGTCCGAATTAGTTTTAGACAATTAGATGCTGTCTAAAGTATAGTGCGTTGTTCCAGATTATATATTGTACTGTAAATATGTGTAATAACAACGAATAAATATGTTAGGATATTATATATAAACAGAAGTAGAACTGCGAATCAAACGCCAAACTGATTGATTCAGTGTTTTAATATTTTTTTCAGGTTGTTCATTGACATTTTTATATGCAGACAAGTATGTGTAATAGAAGATCAATGAATCTTATATTCATTATAGTACGATCAGCCAGATGTTACACGTTAAATAACAATCTAATCACTTGTTAAATTTCAAAGTTTACTTTAGCAATAAAATTTAGCAATAAAAACATAAATAAATATGTTGTAGAAGATAGACCATTTTTCTTTCAAAGTAATTTTAAAAAAAGAGTAAGCTTACAATGGTTGATGACTATTAAAGGATAACTTTAATTACTAATAATTGTTTACTGTATGTGTATAATATTTTATGAACTTAATTAATAATGCAATATGTAGTAATAAACATATGTATATTTACATCCTATTTCCACGATAGTGCATATCAAACAGCTCATTATAATATGTTAATGTTAAAATATGAATTTTATTATTTCATTGCATACAAGCATTTATGCTTATTTGTTAGTTAGAATACTCAAATTTGCAGCTTTACACTTAGAATAAGCGTAACTTAGATAGAATGAACTGTAGTAGATATAAATAGATTAATAAGGGACGGTCATACATATAATTATTTTATAATTTTAATTTTGCAATTTGATGACTGCAATTTGTGCAACGTGTTCAATGAAAAATATAATAGAAATATTGTATCATGCAGTTTTATACAAATTTAATAATCCTTAGTAGTAATCCTCTTTTTGAAAATCTCCCTTTCGATTTAAATCGATTCTATTCATTGTACTATATGTCACGAACTAAAATAGGAGTTATTTTAGTTGTATGACGTGAATGTTGGTTTTGAACTTCTAGTGCGGTATATGTATAGGAATACGGACACTTCCTCATAGAAGTGTCGTACGTTTACAATGTTCCTTCCGCGACATCGCGTTTGATGACCTCTCTAATGTCATGTTCTCTATCCCCACCATTTCATTGCGAGCTTTCTTGCGAACAGTAAACCATACATATCTGTCTTTCCACTTGCTCAGAGCAATCCCTTCTCAACTCTGTTTGTGGCTTTTAATCAATCAGGGCGGAGAGAAATTTTTTTCCGTTCTCTCTGACGTCGCGTTTTGTCACCCAAATTGAGCGACGTCATGGAGGAAATACTATGACTAAATCTATATATATATGTAGAATGTAGATCTATTTCTTTTACTATACATATAGTCGTTGTTTCTCTTTCTAATTCATCTGCGCAGTGCTAGATGCGTTATGAAATGGTGGGGATACAATCGTGCGACGTTACCACGTTACTAAATATATAGACGTAAGGCGTAAGTTGTATTCATTCCAATTCATTCTAACCCCAACCCACCTCAATCAACAAAGATTTGAACACATGTAAATAAACCGGTTAAGTTTTCTAGAATATGTGTAACGATACTATTTTAAAATCGTTAGAATACTAAGTATAGATTAATAAACATTTTAAGAATTAATATTTATATAAATAAACCTTTCTTTACAGAACGAACACATTCTAATTTCACAAAGTAGGTAAGAATTGACTATTTAGAATTTTAATTTTAATTATGAATATTAATCATCATATGTTAAAATCAATGTTTAACACTTTTAAAATTCTATTTAAAGAACGCCTATTTAAATCTCTTTACTAGTTTTTTCATCTAACCAAAGTAGAAAATTAAAATGTATGCAGGCCCTATCTTTTTAATTGTTTCTAAAATAAATTACTTAGATGCTTATCTTTACTGTGTTGGATTCTTTTCTATTTCCAGTATTATTAAAAGTCATGGATAATTACTATGATCCTTTAGCTTTTACTAAACAAACAGCTTCTTTATTACGTGGCTTGGGTGCACCTGAATTAATACCTGAATGCAAGAAAAGAAATATATCGACTGATGTTTTGCATCAGCTCAGTGCACAGGAGTTTATAATATTAGGTAACTGAGAAAAGCATTTATAGTTAGGTATATCTTTAATCTAAACAATATGAATGTAGGTGCCGATTCCCAGAAAGCTGAAGAAATAAAAAATGCTTTAAATGTGAAAAGAAAACCTGGTTCTATAGTAACAAGTGTTCAAGATAGGTATATTATTTTTATTCAACTGAATTAACGCAGCATGAGAAGTATTTAAAGAGTATTTTGAAATCCTCGAGTACGATACACATTTTCAGATTTCAAGATTTTTATGAAATAATTGCATCTAGCGAGCAACAGTTGTCCTTAACAGTAGCATTTATGACATATTGGCGATTGAGACTTGTAAAACAAAGAATTAATATATTTGTTGAACCCAACAAAGCTTTAAGTGCTTCTGAAATATTACCTATTTCTGTTGTTACAACATTAGCAGAATTAGAAGAAACGCAGAAAAAGCTTTCCGAGTTAGAAGAATTAGTTCTAAGGGTATGTTTTATTAGTTTTGATTTCAGAATACTAATAAATTGTTATTTGAATTAATATCATTTTTTACAGGCAAAAATAAAATCCAAAAGCAATAAGATTCTAAGGCTTTGTATTTTAATAAGTGGAATGGGCATAGTCACATTAGTATTAAAGACATACTTAACTTAATTGACAAAATATTTGATAATACTATGCATTCCAACACTTAAAAAGTTGTAGAATTATTTTTCTATTCATGTATAATTTTATTTGGAATAAATAATTAAACAAAAAATTGATTTAAATAAAGAAAATTCGATTCATGATTATCACGAAGTATACCCCCTACAAATCGATGACCGTTCTGATCGTATATAATAATCTTATTAATAATATTTGTATTACTAAAATGCTAACACGTAAAAAATTATACTTTGATCCTCTATTAGTTATTTAAATGGGTTAGTTTATTAGACGATATGTAATAAAAATTTGAAATAATTGCGTTTAGTCTGATCACGAAAAAAATAGTAAAAATAGCTGCATTGGGGCTTGTAACTAAAATTTAAAACATGTGTTCTGTAGATTCGAATAACTTACATGCATGCTGAAAATTTTATCGAAATTGGTCAATCCATTTACGAATTATAGATGATAATAGATGGTGAAAATCGCCGAGTACTAGAATAAATCAGCAAAAATAAGCTGAAAATCGAGAAAAAATTGAAATTTTCAACATTTTTAATCGATTGTAACTCATAAACCAATTAATCAATGTCCATGACATTGTCAACGCGTATGTAACTTATATATGGATCTACAAAATACATTTTTGAAATTTTCATTACGAGCTCATATAAAATAGGTGTAAAAGGCAAATTTTACGATTTTTCTCGCAATTCTGACTAAACGTAATTTTTCTAAAATTTTTCATTGCACGTCATCTGAAAAACTAATCCATCTAGCTTGGCAGAAAACGGAAGGTGGTTGCTCAATTTATGAAAAAGTTATTCTAATTTAAAGTGTGCGCCATCAACTGTGAGACTGACTGTATCTTTTGAACAATATTGTTACATATCAATTTGATTATGTTCTAATATTATTTGGAAAGAACTGAGCAAATTAAGGAAAATGATTAAACGTGTGTGCATGAGAACACAAACACGTGTTAGATAAACCAAACAAATAGTAGACATGTGGGATAATGGAATTCGACAAATCGATCGAAAGCGATCGAGTTCTCGATTAATTGACGTTCCATCCGCGCGAAGCGCCCCTGTAAGAGGATCCACCCCAAAAGAGCTCGACGGTGGGAGAAGAAAAAGGGTAACCTTTCCTGGCGCATGCGCGCTTCCATCAACTTCGAGCTTTCAAATTTCAGTTCAGTCGTACTAAGATGGACGGTGGAGCGTACGGTGGAGGAAAGGCAGGAGCCCCTTTCGACCCTATTGCCTTCGTCCAAAGGACTCAAGTCATCATAAGAGCAGTATGCCTGGTAAGTTATATCATCGATAATCAAACAGCTAACCGTATCCATAGGTGACGTCTTTCTAAATCAAAGGAAATGTCGATTTTATGCGATGAGCATTGATTTTAAACGGTGAACCACTACCCCCTCCACCAACACGACACGATGGGGTTCTATTGATTTTTCGCAAATTCTCGTAATATACCCCATAATAGCAAATCCCGTACAATTGTCCATTAATAATCGTTTAGATCAAGTTTATCCACATCGTGACATTTAATCGATTCGAACGAGGTGAAACATCAATTATACGTATTCCAAATATTATCTGTATGATTCTTGTAAGCTAAATCTCGTGGGATTTAGATCGCGAAGATTGTTCCGGGTTTTTAAAATGAGTCAATTCCGACGTCAAAGCAAATAAGATACCAGGATCGATTCAGGGTGTCGTTCTTCTTGGAAACTCCATACGGTTTTAACGACATTCTAATTCTAGCTCAGAATGCAGAAAATCGTTTCAAAAGAAGGGATATCCCTCGATTAATTTGTCATGCTACGAAGAAGCGAAAACCGCATGAATTTTGCCACATTCGACAACTTGACGATCGATGTCATACTTAGGAGAGTGTTTTCGTAAAAAATTTTCTTTTCATAAATTTTGGAATCTCTTTCCCATTTTTGTTATTTAATGTAGAGAAAAGTCTAACGTCAAAACGTTATTAAATCTATGAGCCTAAATTTTTAATGATCGTTTTAATATCCTTTTTAAAGTATTAAAAATTCTACATATTTCCATCTGACCTGAATTAAAAGGGTCAGAAGTATTGAATTCCAGTAGTCATAATTATTTTGAAAGTGCGAAATTTAATGAAAAATTCTTAAAAATGATTCAGGATTTATAACTGATGCATTCACAAAGGAAGTTTAATTATTGTATCTTGTTTATTAAAATTAATTTTTGCAGTATTTGAGCAATTGTTATTATTTCGTAGACGTATTATTATTATTTTTCGTTTTTTTAAGAATGGTGTATTTTATTTTTGCTAAAGCAATGGATTTGATAAGTCGCTTTTTGGTAACGATATAACATTTCTGTAAACGATATAAACAAATAAATAAATTATGTTTATCATATCTCTCCCGGCCATGTAATGGAAGTTTCTTTGTGCTTTTGATTACATACATATTTCTCAGAGTTCTCATCTTCGATCCATTCCCACGTCGAGGCGGATGTGGACCTAGTTAAAGACCTAGATTGGATTTGTTATGAACAAAAATGTTAGAGAAACAAATATGTCGAATGAATTAATTCGAAGTCTTTTTTCGGGATAGAATATATTATAATATGTGTATATTATTTCAACATTTATTTTTTTCTTCTCAAATATTATAGAGGAAATGGCGCGAAAATTTGAATGTTGGTAGAACATTGATTCGTATTACTTTTTAAGTAAATTAAGAAATTCGCAATGTTATCGTTAAATTTTGCAGCTCTTTGCGATAATTGTGTTCGGATGCATAAGCAGCAAGGGCTACATTAAAAAAGCAGACGGAAGAGAAGAGTGCCTCTACAATGGAGACCACAACGCTTGTAATTATGGGATCGGAATCGGAGTCCTTGCCTTCCTTGCCAGCATCGGATTTCTTATCGGGGAATACCTTTTCGAGCAGATGTCCTCCGTTAAAACCAGAAAACATTTCGTCCTGCTCGACCTGGGGTACTGTTATCAGCTTTATTCTTCCCCAGCTTGTGTCACAAATGGAATTGCATTTAATTGATAAATGATAAAGTAAAAATAAATTTTAACGTCTTTACTTTCATTTTAACATGAATTCTTTTTTTGATTGCATGACAATAACAGAATTAATTATTTGCCCGTTTTTTAAAGATCTAATCGAGGTTCATAATAAATAATTTTCAGTCCCGCAATTGTAATTCGCAATGAAAAAAAAAATTAAATTTTATCATCTAAAATTCAATATTTAAAATACCTTTATTAAAGGTTCTGTTATTTATTAATTTTTAGAAAAATATTGTTGAATGGAAAATTTTATTCTTAACCTGAAGTCTATTTTTTCAGTTGTGAATCACAATAGTCAGTCATAGTAAAAGCGATCGAATGGTACTGCTCAGTGATCTTGAATGACCTCAATTTTGTAATCCAAATATCAAAACGAATTTCGTGATACATAACTTCTGGATTAATATACATATACAGTGGAAGACAAAAGTATTCATATAGTAACGTGATCATAAACATACGATCATATTAACATATATTTGATTGTACACTGTACAATAACATCAATATTAATAAATATAATAAAACAAAACAATCGAAAATATGTATATATTTTTAATATTTTATCAAGACAAAAATATTCCGACAGCACTTGTTTTGATGGTAAACATGAATAGTCGTGAAAGTGACTCAAGTATTATGTTTAAATGACAGTAACAGTCAAGTTCACTTAAGATTAGGAGACCTAATAATACACTAATCTCCAGTTATTGGCAATAAAAATAAGGACCGAAAGGGCAGAAAAACAATGTTAGAAAAAGTAATATTATTATACATTCATTTAACAATTATAAACAAAAGTCATTCAACTATTTATATAGTATTATAAAAAAATTTGTAAAAGTGTAAATATTGCAAAGTGACGTAGCCAACCGAAGAAACTGTTAATGTAATCAATAATTTGCATAATACAGACAATTTTTATTTCTACATTGCTCCTGTATGAATACATTTGTCTCCCTACTGTAAGAATTTTTTTTATATTTATGCAAAGTATAAAATATTCGATTTTGGCGTTTAGATTTTCAGGTCTTTGGGCATTCCTCTACTTCGTTGGATTTTGTTATTTAACCAATGCTTGGAACAAATCAACTACACCAGAGAATAACTATGGAGTGACCAATGTCGAGAGTGCTATCGCCTTTTCTTTCTTCTCCATTTTTACTTGGGTACATAGACCACATATTTTTTTTGCATAGCCTCTAAAACTATATAAACAATCTAAATGTGATGATTCATAAAAAAAAAAATAACAAGCGGTTTTAAGATTTTATTTTTAACTGTACTTCTAATCCTGAAGTTAATATATTTCGTTTGATATTAATAGGCTCTCTGTGCCTGGCTTGCCTTCCAAAGATTCAAGCAAGGAACTGATGCTGCATTTGCACCTAGTTATGAAGCAGATCCTGTTGGAGGAACAGGTTACACAAGTTATCCCGATGCAACTGATGCTGGGTATCAAGACCCCCCTTTTGGCCAACAACAACAGCAACAGCAGCAGCAACAACGGATGCCTGATTTCCAAGCACCAGCTTACTAACCCCTTCAGATATAATCTGAGACTATTGGTAAACTTAAATCTGTACTATTTGACATACATTTTTTTGGTAAATGGATAATTTTGTACTACAACTTATGATGAAAATGTAACTCTTGTTAATATATTCAAGAGAATTAGGTTTTGTTTACCTAATACAGTTAATGGCTCTATCCCTCCAGTTATGCTCAAGTTCATGTATAGTTAAGAAAAGAGTTGTTATACAAGTTTAAATTCTTACTTGGTTATAAAACACTATAATCATACTATTGTCATTCATTATAAAGGGATAAAAAATGTTTATAATAGTTGTTTTTTTTCTATTTCAGATATAACACAAGAATCAATAGATGAGAAGAAGACAAATGCTCCATATGAAACTCTTCGATTACTCGATAGATCATGGAGCAATGTCAATAGAGTAAGTTTTCATAGTAAGACAATTATAGCGAATGAAAGAGAAGGAGAACAAGGCAAAGGGGGTTGGATATGAAAGCAGACGAGACAGAAGTAGGAGAGAGAGAAAGAACAAAACAGAGAATGTATGCCTGTGTGAATAAGTGTGTATGTATGTGTAAAAGTATACATAGTATGCATGAATCTATGAGTGGAAGACAAGAAACGTTACTTGTTGAAACTGTGCTTCTTATTGTTGACCACTTACTAAGTCTTACACCTAAGATCAATATGGCGTAAGCATAAACGAAGAACAAGCAAAACAGAAGAAATAATTTGATGCCCTTGAGTATACATTTGAGATTGAAATGAAAGGGGAAAACTGCAAAAGTACAGAAGAAGGATAAAGAAAAAGTGAAAGAAAGATGGGCACTCACCATCCACAAAATTATATATATATATATAAATATAAATGCATATATATATATATGAATATAACGCATAAGGTGTACCGAAAATAGAGCTGTACAAGTGAAAAATGTAAGAATTCTGTATTCCAAAAAAAACATGATTCTTGAGTTTCGGGTTTTTTCTTTATTTTCACAATTAAGGTGTTCAATTCGCACGCAGCTTCGTTATCTAATCAAGAATGTTTAAAATGAACGCACAGCTGCACTGTATTTAATCGTAGCCAGTGGATGGCAATAAAAGATTTCACTCTTAAAGAAATTTCTATGTTTTTCATTTGTATTACCGTTTTCAGAACGCCATGTATATGTACACGTATATATGTATACATACGACATATATACATACATGTAATGTAAACGGATACAGGATAGCGGCTCCGTAATAATTCTTAAGTAGTTCCATGCACATATATTTTACTGTGTTATATCGTGTTCATAAGGAATCGCGGATACGATTGTACCTTTTCGATACGCAGGACCTATCAGAAATTAAGAGTCAGTTAAGCATCTTATTTCTTGATCCATTTATTATTACACGACACGATCTTACTACAGGATATTTTACTAGTGATTCGCCACATGCCACATCTGTGTGTCAGCGAATTACAAGTAATTTTTTTGTAAATGTACTAATACCAGAATTTTATTATCGACTCGATGTAGTGTGTCGTGTTTTCTAATTACGATAATTGGATTCAATATACATATATTAAAAGTTGAATATAAAACTGAGATTGTTTCGTTATGTTTTGTTAATATTGGTATTTATTACTTATTCGGAATAAGACTGTTTAATTCTGTGTATAAATACGATATAAATAATTGAGAAATTTGGGAAAGCAATGTTTAAAGCAATTTTATCAAGAATTACTATCACTGTATTAATCGCTCAACGAGACGTAAAAAATTTATGAAATGTACATATTGTATCAATCTTTACTACTTTAAGCAATTGTTTACGCTAAATATTTTGTTCATTGATAATAATTAATAATTCTTTTCCCGGTTTCTCCATTATTTGTAATGTATGCCGTCTAAGAAATGGCGTTTCAAGCCTTTTATCTATATTGTCCAATGTAACATTCGAGTTTGTTAGAGATTTATAAATTTTAACGACGTTTTGTTTTTTCGTTTTTATTGTTTTTATCTAGAATTGTTTTCCAAACTTACTTTTGTTCTTTGTTTGTTGATGTTTTGAGCTTTATATTTGCTTCTTGTTTTTCTTTATCTATTTTTTCGTTATTTAATTTCTACTTCTTTTGTTTCGAATCTATTTCGGTTTTCGCGTTTCATATTAGTTTCTTATTCTAACTTTCTTTTTTCGTTTTGCTTTACTTCTTTGTTCCGTACCTGTTACGTCCTCACTCGTAGTATACATTATTATTTGTAATTATTAATAGAATTACGTTCCTGTATGGATTCAGTCCAAGCCAAAGTACTTCAATTATTTGGGAAGTACCTAGTTAGACAATATTTTTTACTTCGATATAACATTTGAACGTTGATGAATGATTTCTACGTCTCTTTCTGTTATGTTCGAAACACTCGGTTTTCAATGTGCAAGTTAACATTTCAGCAATATTGGAGCGACGTTATAAAAGAAAACTGCTACAAATCTTGCGACTAATGGCATGACTGTCTCAATTTCTTCGTGTTGTCCTCACTGCCCTGTTTCGGCGGTAAAAATTAAGTAGCAGCTTGCATGGCAATGCCGTGTTTAAGAACAACAAATAAAAATCTGTTTCTATGACAAGCTGTACTATTACTTCTTTTGGAGCGCTGTCAATATTGCGTTCTTTTGGAGAACAAATCGAATTGATAGTATCATAATTTTTGTGTCTATCATAACGACAATAGTACAATGTAAAACATAATAGTTAGGTCTACTATCATTTTTGCTATTACTGTTCATGCGTTTGATTACTATTCATTTTTCAACAATCGTGTATTGTTGTCGTTATTATAAACAACTTTTTTCCGAGTAAGGAAAATGTTCTTGGGCCAATAACAATAGAGATCTTCGTGGTACATATTTAACTTCCGCCTGAACTTCAGTTCTTTTAATAATGACTATTTACTACTTCACACAATGTGAACACTGTTCTTGCTGAGGAGGTGAGAGTATTTATTAAAAATAGTATCGATAATTAAATAGTTGTTGTATCATTGTGATTATACTAGGTGTCTCATTGAAATAAATATCAAACTATTTAACATGGACAAAAAACTATATCCATTTTTGCGAATATGTTTATAGTTTATTTTTGTACAATTTAATTTCTTCATCGGAATGTTTTGCGATTTTCTATTGTTCATTATGATACAAATGAAGGAAAAACGATTTTTGTTTCATCGAGCACTTAACACATTAGTCTCGGCCGATCCGTTGGGACACCTCGTATATAGCGTAGCTGTATTTGCATTCAAAACAGTAAAGATCTGAGTGTTTAGAAAGAAGTATAATCATGTAACTAACTATAGATAAGAATACATGCAAGTAATTATTTTTATGCGAGTCGAACGATCGAATGATAGCCAAAAATCAGTAGCTTCGATCCATTTACTCTGACGCGGTTGCATTGGGGCGTGTATGAACCAATTAAAACTGTGTTTCGCCTAGGAGATTTCCATGAACGAAGCATAAATATCGTTTAATTTTTAACGAGTTATTATTTCTCTGGTTTCTATTAGTTGAGGAACAGTACCCTCTCGATAGATTAGCTAAGAGAGGCCCTGTGGCGCTAAATTGAAAAGGCACCACAAGGAAACATGCCTCGAGTTAAAAGAGAGTCAAATTTCTGTTTTCTTCACTATAAGTAGAACTTCGTGGTCCGCCACATATGTGCAACAAAATTGTTCGGCATGGATCTGTGGAGGAACCACGTATGAAAATCAACGAGAAGTCTATCATTCGGAAAGGAACAAGTAGACGAAATCTAGATCTAAATAATATAATAACGAAGAATATATATATTATAAATGTTCTATGACATGACAACTGATAGTTCCATTATTTGCTGAACATCGAGAATGTGAACGAAACTGTGTTATTGAAGTGTATCAATTAAAATATATGTAGATCTTGATAAATGCTTGCTTCTCGTTATTTTCATAACGTTCCGATTCGTAGCTCAAATACTTACGATATTTTAGCTTCGATGATGGGGAAGAAACGTCCATCGTCCAATAGCGTTCCTCATATTTCAAACATAAGTTTTCGTTTCGCGGTTTTGTTGCATTTTCTATATTTGGCGAAGGTATTATTAGGGTTTGTATCATTACACAGTAAGAATTTTGTTGTTTAATAAATTTTGAGTGCCTAATGTGTGACGATCTCTGTTCTACATTTCACTATAATATACTTTCGAAGAATTTTGTTTTCACCGTTTTGTTTGCGTCTTTATCATTAAATTAAGAAACCGTCTTAATAGCTTTGCAATTTTCTTTAAACTCATTGCTTTTGCTACTGTATCATTATATATTTGATTAAAATTTTAAGAGTACATACAATATTCACCCATAATTTCTGTTTAACTACTATATAAATATAATATACTAACGCCTGAATTTCGCTTGCTGCGCTTTCCGTGCACGCGAACGCGTTTATCCGGGAGGGTTGGTTGACCGACAGTAACATATTTAGCCAATCCGTTGTTAACTCTAAATCGAAGTCTAAAACTGGCGCGTAGAAATCAAATGCGTGCGAATATTTGTAAAATTTTATTGACCGGACACGATAAAATACTTAATATATTTTAAATAACATATTTTGAACGAGCACCTATCAATAAACTATTGCTAAAGAGTGGTAGGAATTAATCGAATAATATTATACGGAGAAATCTCTTAAATCAGCTGCTTGCTTGATCAGTAAATTAGTACATCTTTTTACCTATTCACTGCTTAATTTACCAGTTTTTAAAACTATATTCTCGAAGGTACTTCGCTTGTAGATACGTTGATCCTTGTCTCCAATGCAGCAGCTGCTCATTCAATTAATTCGCCAGAAACTGAGTAATTGAACGGCGATTTTGATACACTGGGTCAAAATAGACCCGGACTCCGTCGTCGCGTCGGTCGATATGTAAAAATCTTGAAACGTCTAATATAAGATATCTGAAGATAAATTGAAGCATTCATAACATTTTTTATCCATTTATTCGGAGGCAGAATTTTAAAGAATCCGGAAACGTATATACATATACATATGTATATGTCATATATAAAATCAATTTTCTAGGGAAACCGTTATATGTTGTGACTGTTTTTAACAAGGTGGTTGAAAGCAAAGGAAAATACGTCAATGTGTCGAGAATATGAAGCCAATTTGTGATTCTGGGGCTTCGTTCGGTCGATAGATTGATCGTTCTTCCGGAGTCGACAAGGAACGACATAGAGATTCCAGCGGCTCATCCCATATCAGCAACACCCGCCGTGATAAGCTGCGCCACGAAGCCGCCCACATTTCAAATTGTACCTCCGAGTATTTTACAGTCTTTCTTCGTGAATCGAAGTTCAATCGGTCTCGCAGCGTTGTCGTTCCTCTTGTTATTTGTTCAAAATAAATTCTATTAAGTTGTGCTTGTCTCGGGACGTGGTTTACTATCGTCGCTTCTGTAGGAAACGTGTTTTAACAGTGAACAGTGAATTTTTGAAAAGTCAGTAGTAGTGTTATATTAAATTGGACCCTCGAAGGCGTTCTTTGCTTTCAAAACCTGGTAATGTATATTTATCGACCCTTCGGCAAATTTCATAATTCACGCGAGTGACGCAGTATTCGTTAAACAAATGAATTTACATTTAATTCACTCTGAGTTGCTCCTTTAAAAATTATAGTCAAATTCTTCCTTTTATTTGTGAAAGTATATGCAAGAATATTCTATCGAATATTTTGATCTTCGCAAAGTGCGTTGTAGAATTAATTTTTATTTTAAAATATTTCTCATTTTTGGTAAGAGTGACTCATTTTGTTCACGGCGATCCGTTTAGTTGTTTATTTTAGTTTTTGTTCAATTATTTCATCTGTTAATTTTTTAGTTTATTCGGTTAAAATTTATACCGCATATTTGCGGCTTGCAACGAATAAGTTTCTGTAGTTACCGACCAAATTTGCTGTGAAATCTTGCCGACAGTTTCCTGTTACATTATCGACGGTGCTTTTTTTTATCGATCTGCAGATAAGGAAGGGATTCAGATCGAAGAATGAGAATATTCGGTAAATTATTTCATAGTGGAAAAAGAAAAAGGAAGAGGCGCGACTCGAAAAGGACATCGATGAGAAAGCGAAGCACTCTGTCCAGTGTACCCCATGACAACTTCCTCTTGGCCGGAAACCAACCAAGAAAACACAAACGAAGGCACAGAGTAAGTAAATTATTAATTTTCTCCAAAAATTTTGTAAGGTCTAGCGCGCGACACAGGGCCGTCCTAAGAAATTTGCCACCTGTGGGCTACTAACAATAACGCACCCCTGGGAAGGGGTGGCGGAAGCGGTGAAGACAGGTGAAGTTTTGCGAAAGATTCAGAGCTAGAAAAAATCAATAAATTAACAATAAACAAATAAAAATATAAAACAAAAATACAAAATTATCGCCCGAAGAGACTGGCGCCTCAGGAGGCTATAGCCCATTTAGCTCTGTGGTTAGGGTGGCTCTTACGCAACACACAAGTTCCTCATAAGTAAAACGAAACGCTGTATTTTTCTACTATTTTATGTGTTTAAAAATAATTAGAAATAAATTTTCAAATTTTTGAAACTTCTCTGTCCAATAATATGTACTATTTTATGTTGATTTGTAACTCGAAGCCATCACTGAGAACGCACACAAAGAAAAGCGCCACTTTGACTGGAATATGACACACCTCTCGGGCAGCTGGAATGTGTCGGCGTGGCTCAGATACCAGTCTTTTGTGTCCTTTATTCTAATTTTTCTAATTCACATTTGAAGCAGTGTGAAATAAATGGAGAACAGGTTGCGATTAATCGTGATTTTCAAACATGATTATTAATCATTTTTGTACTATTTACGCAAAATGTATAAATCTCCAATAGAATTATTATTTATTTCATACGAATTGTACCTAAGTCTAATTAGACTTATGCGAGTATCTCTTTACTGGATCATTCATGTTGTTATCACAAACGTTTTACAGTCTACAGAGTAGATTGAAAAAACGACGTACATTTTTTGTCACATCCGTCATTACCGACAATTACAAATTTTATACGTGTTAGTAGGTATAAAGTATTCTGTATACTTTATTCATTATTACGAATCCAGCGCACAATTTGGCGGAAATAAATGCATACTTTGATCAAGTTTAAATTATGATTTTTTCATAGTATATGATAATTTACTTTGAAGTTATTCTTTATTTTAAACTCCGAGTTTAGTTGATCTAATTATGTAATTCATAATAATAACAAAATAGGGGTTCGTAAAATCAGTGACTCATTATGGCATGGGTACTATAAATTCCTATCGATACGATGTGTCAAACTATGTTGGGCCTTACCTGGTACTTGTACGTAAGTAAGTACTTATGTATACGCACGTGCGTCAGGTGCAGCTGTAACTTTCATACGCTTTTTAAAACATTATGAGAACATATTTATAACATCAATATTTAATTCATTTTTAATATTCACAGCCGTTTTTATCCAAAATATTAATTGCTTATTTTATTTACTTTTTATAACTATTAGACCATTGCCGTTGTATTATGATTTTGAAAATTTTGAGATTGCTAACATCTATGCACATCTGCTTGATCAAACATGGAATAGGACCTACTACAAATATGTATTTATATAAATTAACTTATTTATTTAGAAAGGACTTTTGACTGAAAATTTACACTGAATATTTAACAGCAAAAAGAAATAAGGTCAATATTCTGATACATAAATTTACAATAAAATAGGTTGTCAAATACAATTATATTTTGATTATTTCTATACAGTCAGTCATAATTTTTAATCGTTTATAACTCGTAAACCAATGGATCAATTTCGTTGATTTTTTCAACGAGTATACAAATTTATATGAATCAACGCAACACATTTTCCAAATTTTCGTTACAAACTCAAATAAGAAAGTTGTAAAAAACAACTGATACTATTGTTCCAAATTTTTCATTACGTATCATGGAGTGAACTAATCCATCTATCTTGGCAGAAGAAGAACTGAACTCGTTTCGCCTGTTCATACAGTTTTTAAAATTCTGATTTAAAGTGTGTACCATTAACTGCGAGGACTACCGTGTCAACTTAACTGTTATTTCTCAAATAATTAATTTGGATAATGCCCAAGTCTGAGATTCAGTATGGTATACTACAACCGAATGAACTTTACGGGTCGAGTTCGGGCCCATCACTATCGAAGCCGAAAACCGGTGCGCAGGCACGCGCATGCAGTGTATTCCCCCACCATTCCCCGGTCCCCTTGCGCAGGTCCCTGGTCCCCACCACTCCCCCCACTCTGCGCGACACGTTCACTCAAGCAAGCTCCGCTCCGTACTCCGTACTCTTCCCAGCAGCCGCCAAGCCCGTTTCTCATCCGATTTGCGTCGACCTGCCGCTTGCCGTAGCCGTAGCCAAGCCACGCTAGGAGCTACGAACCGATCCTCGGGACGAGCAAAATTTCTCGATTTCCCGATGCGTGTAATCCAGCATTTTCGTAAATTTTTACTGTGCGTCCTGAGCCGCTCGTCCCGAGCGCGTGCACCGCGCCGAGAGATCGAGGAATTCGGTGAAGTTTTTCAGTGTGCATTTTAAGTGCATGTGTGAAACGTTGTGCTGTTCGTGTGGTGCCGTTTGGAATTCCGATACGTGGACCATGGATTTTCTATTCTAAACGCTCTGGGAATTCAAGGGCCTCTCCTATCGGACAAGATTTTACTTGCACATAGAACCGTGAGATATTTCTCTCCTATTTTTTTTCAATTATGGTTTTTTTTTAGTGTCAAGCATTATCGTGATTTCTCTTCCGTTCGAAGGGACGACTTCAATGCTTTCTTCTCTTTGCCACTCGATCCGGAGATGAGATGCTCTATAGCTTTTCTTTTTATGTATACATATATATTATTATATATATATTTATAGACAAATTTCATAAATGGACTGATAATTTTTCTTAGTACAGTTCATTTCTTTTATATGTATAAGTTGAAGCATCTTGCCGAAGAATTGTTGTCCAAATAGTATTATTTTGCGGTTTCATTTGATTTTCCAAAACCAGTAAATATTCAGCAACGAGACGGAAAAACTTTCCACTTAAATATGTATTCCTATTTAGTCGTTTTGTACCTGCGGTGAATAAGTCGAGTCTACCTGTTGAACGATCCGGAAATTGTAGTGCTCCCTTAGTTTCTGAATGCATTTTCTCACAGTTGTTCTTGACGTTGGCCGAGGGTGACTCGGATCATTGGAATTCGTTTCCTGCTGACATCGTTGTATGTAGTGATTTTTCGAGGCGGTGTGAGATCCCTTTTCACTGGAAGTTTCCCCACTCGCTGAGCACACACCGGTGTGTTTACAGTGGTTCGAACTTGTCCTTGTAAATCCAGATCAAGTTTGGAAAATGGAAGTTCGTCTGATAGAATCGCGAAGCACCGTGAGCAAAAAAACTTCCGATCCCATCGTTTGCATTGCCATGCAACAAGTGGTTTCAGGGAGTCCATTTTGAACTTTCAAAGATTTCGATTCTTTTAGAAATTTTTCAAATTGCACGTACCAATTGTCGATCGCCCAATTTAATACCGGTTAGCGTTAATTTTACGCGTTGTAAAAAGTTCTGTTTTATAAGCTGAAATCGCTGGAAATCATTTTGAAAATATTTTTCATTCGAAAAATTTACTACCGTCAGAGCAAGACTCGAAAATCCAATGAAACGAGAAACAAAAAACTATGTCCTTTCTTTTGTTAGTTTCCGTAAATCCGTGTGAATATGTAATAAACAAATGTAGTAAATATGAGTTCCCTTGACACATCATTTTGTAAATTTCCAGTACCGCGTACCTATTAGAAGAATGTAATGGACTCTGGCGAAAAGACGCGTGGTGCAGTCAACAAAATATGCAAGAAACTTGAACAAAGCAGAGCACGCTAATTTTGCAATTGTCAAGATCTCGGTAGACATATTCCGAGCGAACTTGATTACGAGCTTTATATACTCGTAATCGAGATTGTACGAAAGTTAGCGTGTCATAAATTGTTATTAATAGAAGTAACAAAAAAAAAAGACAAGAAGTACAGCGTAGTTATGAATGGAATTTGAAGCGAACGAGGGAGAACGAACGTGAATCGAAGATATTTTGAAGCAGCGTTGAAAGGATTATCAAGTGTACGATAGAGAAATAGGAGAAAGCAGACGGAAACTGAAATCGTTACGAATGAAACAAAATATTCAAGATCGGCATCGAGAAAAACGGCAAGCGTGAAACATGGAATTAGAACGAGGAGGAAAGTGAAGGTCTGACCACTCGAGAGGAAAATGGAATTCCATAACTGTGGGTCACATTGAATTCTCCGCGTGGCGCGCGTAGCTCATCGTGGAAAACGCGATTAGGAAAACTCTCTCGTTGGAAAACGAGGTCGTGCGATTCAATAGAATTGTGTGCGCGATAGATGTGTAATAGAGTAAAAGCGGGGGAAAAAAGCCTCGAAGGAATCTGGGATGCACGTGGGATTGGTGGCTCCTACGCCACTGCCAGCGACGCCTATGCGCCGGAAAACTTTGCCTAGAGAATGCTCAACGGCTTTATTTTTCTAGAAGCCATAGAACTGTGATAAATGCTTCTTATTCTGCCAATACTTTTTTCTCTAAACAACGAAATCAATTTTACATCGAACAAATACTGATAAAACGAACGCATACATTATTTAAATAGAAAAAAGAAGAAAAATGCTGAATACATAAATAGATTAATAGCTAAGGATTAAATTTGAAGAGAGGTTTTCTTTTTTTTTTGTAAACGATCTCAAACTTTTCATAGAAGTGCAATATTAAGAATGAATTAGTAATCGTCAGATAGACGTTGTTAACGCAAAAAGATATCGGATGAATTTTTTTCGATTGTGCAAGTACGACAATTGAAGAAGCGAAGATGCAATTGTGATTGCAAAGAAAATTTACAAAGAATGCACATTTAGCGAATATGTTTCTTCGGAGACGTTGAAAAGGGAAAAACGTCGGATTTCGAAGACGAACTTTCCCAATCAGCGAGGATGGAGAGAAGTGATAACAATGTGGGCGTTGGAAATTCGGGAAATCCCCCGAATTCACCTTCAACGACACACAGTGGTATTCTTCATAACACTTCTGGCGGAACCGATGCACAGGTGCGAGCCAATAAATTTTGTGTAAATAAAGGGGACTGCGCACAGAGCGTAATAACGAATCTTGTAAATATAAACAAATTCAAATCAACCTAAAACTGTATTATTTTTCATTTTGCTTTTTTGAAGACTAGAAAATTGGATATTTTCGATCTTTTAGACAAACAGTTTTTTAAAAAGCGTTTTAAACGTTTTGTTGTTTAAACTGTACGGGGCAAGCGAATTGAATTTGGCGTAGATTTAAATATTATAAATTGAAATATCGTCTCGGATTGGGTTCGAGTTAAATGCGTGTTAAGTAAAAAAAGCCTCTTAACGAGAATCCCTAGAATTTTCATCCAATTACTTGTCCAGCTTGTTCCTTCGAATTCTTTGTGTCTATTTCGCGAGAAGTACACATTCTTAGAGAGTTCTATGTATCCAGAGCTTTCGATGAATATTGTTTACTGCCTAAGCCCAACACAACATTGATGTTATAGTCGCGAGATATGTTCACGTTTTCAGGGAGATTTACCATGTTCTGATGCGTGTGGATAATTTTTCAGAACGGAGACAGGGGTTGGGAGGTCCATCATGTCACAGTTACCAGAGTTCCCGGTTATGGGTTCGGAATCGCAGTTTCCGGTGGACGGGACAATCCCCATTTTACCAATGGCGATCCGGCTATAGCGATCTCCGACGTTTTAAAAGCTGGACCCGCCGAAGGAAAATTACAGTAAGAAAACTTTATAAAAATATGTAAAATTTGCAATTATATCGTATTGTTTAAAATTTTATGTAGATATTATATATTTATATTATCCGTTTACTTATAATATTCGTTACATGGTTTATATTTTTGTTAAAATCAGAAAAATTAGTTAGAAAAGTTTGTAGAAAAACTATACACGCCGTATGGTTCTGTTAATTAGTAGTTAGATTACACTTCATCACCAATGAATTGAGACATACGAACGTTTCAGAGAATGTAATTACGCAAGAACGCGAGCGATGCTTTAGCAGTTCTTGGTTGAACAGCGTCGCCTTTCTTAGATAACAATTTTCTAAATGTATTCTACTATTTAGAGTGAACGATCGGATAATATCCGCCAATGGAATATCGTTGGAGGGTGCCGATTATGGAGCCGCGATCCGCGTCCTCAGGGATTCTGGATCAACGGTTCTGTTGGTTGTGAAGCGTCGAGCTGCATCGAATTCTTCGGGCACAGGAAATTCCACGCTTCAGAGCCATAGGCTAACTCTTACGAGAAATAATAAGAAAGACGGTTAGTAGAGAAGGGCACCTTTCTCATGCAATCACTTATTAAGAGATCTTTCTATTTCGATGATAGAATAATAATGTAATATTTGGAAATTTCTTAAAGTAAAATTTATGTACACATTTTCTGGGGTCTCTTTTAACATCGACGATTTTACTTATGTTTTTGAAATACATCTATTGTGAGGACAACAGATTCTCAATGTTTTCAAACATATTGTAAGGATACGTACAACAGGATATGTAAAACATTGAATCTGTTGTCCTTATCCTTACAATATATGTATGTATATATATCGAAGTAGAGAGACCCCTTAATCGTTATGATAATTTCTCAATATGTATTCTCTTTATTTCAGATTTTGGAATTGTCCTCGGTTGCCGACTGTATGTAAAGGAAGTAACGCGAGAAAACTTGGGAGTGAAACTAGGGGATGTATTAACTCGGATCGGTAGCGTGGCTACAGATAACATGAGCCTCAAGGAAGCCAAAAAACTGATGGACCAATGCAAAGACAGATTGTCAATTGTAGTGACCCGAGAGAATTCTTGTTGTCACGCCCAACAGCAAGCAAAGACTGAGACTGGAGAGTATCTCTCGGGAACAACGAGCTACAGTAGTCAGAACTTGTATGTTCCACCACCAACACGGCAACCAATAGAAGATAAAAGCAACCTTGTACCTAGAGGTCGGACAAGAGGACCTCTCATGGACGTCTCTCTTAGTCAGTTGGATCTCCCTGCAACGCCTACCGTTGATCCTCCTAGACCACCACCTCCCAGACCAGAAGGTATAATAAAATTTATTATAGTCAACCGACTTCCATGAAAACCCTGAAGACCCTGTACACTTATGGTGATGGGATTTTGTTGTGTTCGTCGAAATACTTTTAATACTTTTTCACAGTTTAATTAGACTATAATTTTTAGCTGGGTAATTTCTATTCACCCGGATACTTGATAAATTAACAGCTCCAATATTGAGTGCATAGTTTTTACTAATTGTTTTAGATTATTATGGGACGAGGAGGCAACTCTATGATGAGGATTTATCTCGGAATAAGCTTCCAATGTAAGTATTTACATCATCTTACATACGTTTATGTTTTCATGAAAAGATTTTTACTGCGAATTAATCGTATCTGACTTTATGGTATAAAGACTCGCAATATAATTAATATTTTATTAGGCCCGATCCCAGATTCATTACGTTCCAAAAAGAAGGATCAGTGGGTGTTCGCCTCAGCGGTGGAAACGAAACAGGCGTTTTTGTCACTGCTGTTCAAGCAGGGAGTCCAGCATCTCTTCAGGGTTTGCAACCTGGCGATAAAATTCTAAAGGTATTTGTTTTTACTTTTTAGATACTGCAACAATATGAAATAAAGTGTAACCAAACGTATTAACATATTGTAGATAAATGATATGGACATGAAAGGAGTAACGAGAGAAGAAGCCGTTCTTTTTTTGCTCAGTCTGCAAGAACAGATTGACTTGATTGTTCAGCATCGACGACAAGAATACGATCAAGTAGTAGCTTCAGGAAAAGGCGATTCTTTTCACATAAAGTAAACATCAGTTTAAGATTTTTATAGGATCGAGATGCTTCTTGACAATATGAGTATTATGTACATTATTTTAAAACAATGACGAAAAAAAACATTACAGGACTCACTTTCATTATGAACAACCTCAAAAGGGTGAAATGAGTTTCCGAAGTGGAGATGTGTTTCACGTGGTGGATACGTTACACAATGGGGTTGTTGGCTCTTGGCAAGTCTTCCGCATCGGTAGAAATAATCAGGAAGTACAAAAAGGCATTATCCCGAATAAAGCACGAGCCGAAGAACTGGCAACCGCGCAGTTCAATGCAACGAAGAAGGAAATGAGTGCAAGTGAAAGCAGAGGTAGCTTCTTTAGGAGAAGAAGAAGCAGCCATAGACGTTCAAAATCGTTGGGAAGGGTAAATTTCTTGTACACTCGATGGTATAAATGATGACAATACGACTAATTGTGTTACAATGATTGTTGTTGTTCTTTTAGGATCACTGGGACGATGTTGTGTTCTCAGATAGTGTTAGCAAATTTCCTGCCTACGAAAGAGTTATTCTAAGGCATCCAGGTTTCGTCAGACCCGTCGTTCTTTTCGGACCAGTCGCAGACCTAGCTAGAGAAAAACTATTAAAAGATTTCCCCGATAAGTTTACATCGCCACGTAAGTAAAAATTACTTCCAAATTGATTTGTTGAAATTAATTTGAGAAATCATAAGAAAACTTGCATTCATTTATAGAAATGGAGAATCAATTGGAGGATAGTGTTGCTAAGAATACTAAGCCATCAGGCATCATTCGATTGAGTGCCATTAGAGAAGTGATGGATCGTGGAAAGCATGCTCTGCTTGATATTACTCCAAATGCAGTAGACCGACTGAACTATGCGCAATTCTATCCCATCGTTATTTTTCTGAAAGCAGAAACGAAGCAGATTATCAAGGAAATGCGAGCTGGAATTCCCAAGTGAGTTTTCATTAAGCTAACACGCAACGTCAAATTAATGAGCTTACAAGCAATAGAAGAAGTAAAGATTTAAAGATCAATGTACTTTAAAAAATTAATTCAAATTAGATTGTTTCATGTGCGTACTCATCAAATCCAGTAATGTGATACCATAAATCGTTATATGTACTTTACAGATCAGCACACAAGAGTAGTAAGAAGCTTTTGGAACAATGCCAGAAACTGGATAAAATTTGGGGTCACACTTTCAGCGCCGTGATTACATTAACAACTCCTGAAGCTTGGTACCGGAAGCTGAGGGAATTGATCGATCGACAACAACAAGGATTACTATGGATGAGTCAGACAAAGGTAATATTTTCCAAATCTTTTAAAGTACTTTTAATGCTAGATGCTTCTAGTAATTTATCATTAAACCTGATCATAATTCTTGAAGTCAATAGTGTGACGATGGGTACTTATAATATTAAATGAAATTTGCGCTCGTGTATAAATATGGAGATTGTGTGAACTGGATTGTCGTTTGAATGATGAAAATCCTATTCGGTTGGGAACTAATGGGATTATACGTTGATGAGATTATTTTATGATAATTTATTGTAGCCATCATATGGTCGACAAATGACGTGGGAGCTATGTCATACGTCCGGCGACCCTCGTGATTTACCTCCCCCTCCCGTACCCCCATTCTCGAAGGAGACAGCATTTCATGACGTGAACGAAAATGACACTTATCACACGGACAAACTATTTTCATTACCTTCTTATCCGTCTCTAACTTCTGATGTTGTCCGTGAGCAATTTTTCGGCTACATTTGAATCCTGCTTATCCTATTTTAGGTGTCTTGATTATCAATTTTTAGTCGATGAATTATGTTAATTTTTTCTTAAGTTACTTTACCACCTCAGGTAGATTCTGCTTTTTGTTTTGTATGATTTCTTTTTTATAAGTTTATTTTAGTTGCAATACATAATGGCAGGTTCCATTTAGAGGTTTATCTATTAAAGACTTTCAAGTTTACTGTTAAAATTGTTATATTATTATTAGTACGATATTTTAAGATATTCGAGGCACCTTGCATTCCATGTTAAGTTCAATTTGCATGGCTGCATTAAATAATTCATTGTGCATCATCATAAATCATAAGTTAGGCCAATGTTATTATGTAAGATGTTTAATGTAGTATAAACAGCCAATATGAAATACATTTGTAAAAATTTTTTGTTGAAGATATATTGAAAGGGAGAATCACGAGGTTTGAACAACTCCACTTCACTAATAAATATAATATGATATTAACAATCTCTTAACTTTGACATGGACAGGATTTAATAAACTTATTTCTTTCAATCATACAAGTAATCGCATATAAACAATTATATCTGTTATGGAAAATTCATTAAAAATTTTTGAAATATAACAGAGACTAGTACAATTATAATATTGGATTATAAACTCCGTCTTTCTGATGTAATATAATATATTGCAGAAAATGCTCGACACATTTTAACTGAAATGAAAACTATATGAAGGACAGGCGCAAACATTCGTTATAGAACTTAATAGATAATAGACATAAAATCAGTAAAGCGTTTTAATCACATTCATTTTTTAGGAATTCTTTCAATCATTCATCCTACATCTTCTTAAAAGTACTAACCCAATAGTACGTTATATTTTGTACGGATTTTCATGTATTGGATCACCAGTGCTTAATAATTCTCAGATATTTTACTATCTCAAACTAAAGCTGTGAGAAAGGTCGCAGAATATAAAAATATATTTGACCATAAAGGTTTTTCTCCAATCTAATTTATAATTTATTTCGTAATTTCCTCTAAACTGCTTAATCTGGTACATAATTTTGCATCATTTAATGGCAAACATTTGTTTTTCATTTCAATTTTAACCCTTTCAGACACTGTTCATTTAATCAAATCGTTTTGTTCGGTATAGCAGTCCTAACATTTAATAAAAAAAATTAATTATCATTTTATAAGAATGAATAGGGCTTTAAGAATGTTATAAATTAAAAGAATGGTCTGGAGGGGATAAAAAGCATAAGTCACTGTAACGTGTTGTCCTCTGTGTCCCACGATGATAGCCAGAAGAAGCACTCTCGGATGACTTCCTATTCCCGATGACTTCTCGCCTCTCCTATGCTTCCTCTCCGGAGAGTGACTTGGAACTTAGTCCGGCACCAGCTTTGTCGGGTGCATTGGGTGCACCTTCTAGATTGAAGAGCAGCTCTGATCCAAGTATTGCCACACAAGATGATATTGCTGCCCCACCACCATACTCGACCACTTACCAGGTAAATATTTATATTCAGTTATTTGCACTGAGTTTCGAACTGATCCACCCTTCAGGTATTAATTAAGTCGTATTCTTATCTCAAAGAGGGGTATTTGACCACCTTATATAGCTGTACCCTTCCAGATTAGCTCCAAAATCTTGTTTATTTTATTTAAACTTTAACAAAGACTGCGAAAGCTTGGACCAAATGAAACAGAATGCAATTAAACAAATTGATTTTTTTAAGCTTTCGATATAGATATGGTAAACATTTAGAAAGGCGGACACCTCATCGGTTTCAATGACCTTGAAATATGTTGTCAAGGGCATCATTTTGAACAACTTCCCTTTTTTAGATATTCACCAAAGTCTCTTGTGATGGAGTACTACAAAATCCACTATCAAATATGATTTATTCCAGCAATCGTTCGAGCAGCCAAAAAGGAGATCACAGGGAGGAATGGGGGATGGGAAGTATGGATTTTCGTTGTCAGGGCAAGTCAGTAATCAGTCCGGTTCCCCTGAATATTTCAGCGGTTCGTTTGAACCAAGATCATCTCATCATAGTCCTCCTGATTTGCCACCGCGGGTTGATCGGAATGCTAAACCTAGTAGTCAGTCAGGAAGAAATACTATCGGTAGGTCTGCGCAAGAAAGATTACTTAATAAAACAGATTCAGTATTGGATGTAGCCAATTATATAAATGCCACACCTCATAAAGCAAACGCTACGTCATCGCTGGAAAGAGCTCAACCAAAAGCGGTAAATTCCTTATTAATATTAGAACTAGAAGCATAAAGTAGTTTTATATTATCCGGACAGAAATGGAACGTATCTGTTCAGCACCAATCAGACAAATATCCTAATGAGTATGCAATGCTGATGTGTTTATGCTTAAAAATACAGTACTACTCCTACATCCAAATGTGTGGATAATACAAAACTACCTAAAAACGTGTTACTTATTTTCTTCTTCTTACGTCATTTACTTTGCTTTTAGGGAAGTTACGACAGTGTGTCTTCTTATGACTCTTATAATAATACGAATGGAAACGCAAGTTATGGAACACCAGGTTTGAATACGTCAACCGGTCGATTGGGTCCTAATGTACCAGATGACATGAAAGGTGGCGGCGCACCATCAAGATCACACGACCCTTATAGATTCACCAGATCAACAGCACAACCGATACCCAGTCACGAATCACAACCACGGACTGATTACGCTAAATACAGGTATATTTTTACTTATAAAAACAAAATTTAATTCACTAACATATTGTTATCAAAATAACTTCTTTTATGAAAAGCAAATTCAATTTTCTGATTCTAAAAACTCTTAATATACATATACAGGAAATGTATTCGCGTGTATATTGTATAATACATTTTAAAGAAAAAGAAAAATTTCAGGATTGTTTAAATTTGCTTTTCTAATTGCTTTTTCTTTCTTTCTTTTCCCCTGCCTAGTGCGATATCACGGAAACCTCGGCAATTAAGAAGAGCTTATAGAATATATATTTCTAGTCAAGATACATTAGTCTGAATGTTTTGTTTGAACAATTTGTTTATTTAATTTGAAACTAATATTTAAATATATGTAGACTTTTGTATATGGAAAATTCTCTATATTTTTTCTTATTTTGATCTTGAAAATTCCACTGATTATAAAAACTGTACGATGTAATGTATATGTATATATACTATAGGTAGATGTACACATTTGTCAATTGCAGTTTACTTATGTAATAGAACTTAGTTGACTTTATGAACTGTATTAAAGTGTTTGAGCATACAGATTAGTACCGTCAGAATAATTTATATCCATTAAAAGTTCATGCCTCTAATGTATGTTTCTGTTTAATAGCTTAAAACTTGATTATTTTATATTTTAGTGTATTTTTTCATTGCGATTAATGCATATTCCACTGTTATATCCCTGTAAGCTAGAATATTCTGCTTTATATATTGTAGCCGCACAACTGATTACAAGTCGATAACACTACCCCAAAACAAACCTGGAGGATCATACAAGCCAATACCACCTCCAAAACCAAAAAATTATAGACCACCACAGACGAACATAACGCAAACAGAAAGCAACGGAAATGAAGGAAACAACACAACTCATCAACATTCAAAAAGCTACTCCATTGCTACCTCTCATGTAAGTAATCATCTATTGTCTGGTAGGACAAATATTCTACAAATGTATTCATTGTATCTGACGTAAAGTTAAAAGTAGAACATTTAAGCAGAAGCTTTTTTTATGTTTTGTAGGTAGAAGGTAATAACAACGTTCAGCGCAACAGTGGTCAGTACTATTACAATATTCCACCTCCAAATCGTCACGATTCAAATCTCACAAATTCCCATCACAACTTGAGCCATCTGTCTACGCCTGCACACAATCATAGTTTGAGTCACACGCATCCACATTGTAACCCGCCAATGTCAACTCATAGTCACAGTAATAGTGCCAGTCAGTTGAGTCTCGGTCTCTCCCATAATAGAAACAACGTGAATCACAACGGGTATGTTGTGAACAATGGTCACAATGCATCCGCACAAAATTTTCCAACGAGTCCAGGACACAACAGAGAACCTAGTGCTTTAGATCTTGCCGGAAGTAGGGAACAAAGAGGAAGTGCCTTCGAACTTTATCGCAAACCTATGCACCATTATAACGCGAGGTAAGATCATTATTTTTTAGAGGTGCGCGAGAACACGAGTCTATAAAGTTCTAGTAACCAATGTATTCTGATTTACAGTTAACGTGCACAACAATTTCATAGTTTATTGTTAAACAAGAAAATAAAGGAGGAATTAATCTTATCAACTGGAAATAATAGTTGAAAAATATAGGGATCTAAATGAACAAGTCGCAATAAAGCTTAAGAAAGGTGAAGAAGAAGAATCTCAGAACAGATCTCCTAGTTTAGGAGAGATCAGATAAGTAGAAAATTAAATATGTTTCGTTTTTTCCACTCTGATTTTGTACATACGACTTTAACAAGAACATATAACAAAGTTTTGCAATAACAATTGTTAAATAAAATTTTTTACTTGAAGTTTTGCTAGTAAAATACATTATTGTTTTCCTAACTTAAAAAACATTCATTCCTGAAAAATGTACAGCAAGAAATTCCTTAGCAATGGTAGTGATATTTTTAAATAGGAATTTGACTGAATGTAATATTTCAGTACAATAACGCAAGGTAATGAGATTTCATAGGTATATTTTTAAAGAATAAGTCGAAGTCTTCATCAGGCAGGTTTAATTTTGTACAACGTCAATATACATTGATAACATTTTACTATTTCTATTTCTTATTTGTAGAATCTCTACTAAAATTGACAGTGAATCTTCGTTAGAGAAAATTTTCTAAAATTTCCCCACAATATCTCGAGATGGAAAAAGGCAGATAAACAGTTTAACTCATAATTGTTATGATCTTTTTCAGAAATTAAGATACTGTATTGTATAAAATTAATTGTGAATGATATTTGTACGCCAATTTAAATAGAATACAACATATTTTGCAATATTTCTGGCAATTTTCACTTATGTAAAAAAATTTAAAAGAGGTATGATGTGTTCTTTAAAGACTTTTTTCGAAGATATAAAACGCTATTCTAGGGTTTCAAAACTAATAAAACACATTGTACTAAAATTATAGTAATTGTTTTTTTAAATACAAGATTTTCAAGTAACAAAAAATAAGTCTATTTTATTGGAACTTGTTACTAATCATACCAACTAAGAGTTAATCTGAACAGTCAGCTTACATTAGTGATAATTTCTAATAACGAAATTAACTAAATTCGAAAGATCTAATCTTACAAAACGTAAGCTCCTGTTATCACGATATATAGTACCAGTGTTTCCAAAAGTATTTATCCAAAAATTAAATATAGAAAAGTTCTAAGAATTTTTAATAATTTGTCCTCAACAATGTATATGTAGATATGTAATAATTTATATGTAGTTTCTTCCACGCATTTACTCTTTGTCACAAGAGACAAATTTAGAGTGCTCGTACGTTACTCCACTTAAACTTTCTGTTCTGAAATCTTAATAATGCAATGAGTAACATATACTTTTCCTAAACAGTTTAAAAATCTCTTAAATCAATTAATATACATTTAATATAACGTAACAAATTATACCATGGAAGAGGGAACACTGGTTTTCGAAGAACTAATATTCTTGTAAAAGGCAATAAGCCACAAAAAATAAAGTTCACGACTTACGATGGTAGTTCGGCGATCAAAATAAGTGAACACGATCGTAAATCTTGATCTTCATTTTTAATAAATTATAATACTGGGTCGGAATCAACATTATTATTATCAGCGTTGATTTGGCCCTGCTATGCAACAGAAGAACCTTGATTACCCGAAGTGTTGCAATAATGGCAAAAATAAAGCATGAAATATTTGTAATGTGTATAAATTGCAATGAAACGTGATACTATCTAAATAAGCTTACAAAAGTTAAGAAAATTTAAGTTATACTTTCAGATTAAATTTGTTGCTTAATCCTTAATTATACATATAAATCAGTCTATTATTAATATATGTATTAAAGAAATTGTCAGTCTCTAAATAGACTTTCAATTCTGATGATCAAGGTTCAATCATACTTCGAAAAGAACAATTCACTTACTGGGCAACTAGTAAACTGTACTAACAAAGGGACCGCACGATACATTGTCAGATTTTGATGAAATTTTGTGAAAAGATAGTGCACAACTAGACTTCAAAACGCATCAAATTGTACATTAAGATGTACCTTAAATATAAGCATAGAGGATATTTAACCTTTAGAGGATCGGCATTTTTCCATAGAAAACTTGAATTTTCTTTTCGAAAAATGTATTATATACATTTATATATTCGTATATGTATATACAACTAATATGTTACGCAAAATTCACAAGTTTGTTCCTGGTCAATATAATTACCACCCCGGCCCTCTAATGGTTAATAGTGAAATTCGTATTTTAATTAGGTTATTAGTGACAAAATTCGAAATTCATTATTAAATATCTCAATGACTTAGCGATCGAGTAACTTTATCTTGCTTGGCGACTAAGTGTACACTACCTTTTCACAGGGGTTCATCAAAATCTGTACACAACCCGTCACAGTTCCGTTGGAAGCGAAAATACATCTATAATACGTTTGTTATTGTCAGTTTATTCCCAGAGTATTTAAGACGGCAGGAAGGTGTACAGGGCAAGAAATTCATTTAAGGCCCATGAGCCACTCTGCAACGCCGAGGTAGTATACTGTTTGTGCAATTCCGAAAAGAGGCGCTATCACGATCATTCTGCAGGCTCCGCCTTTAAAGAATGCTGTCGGTCCTTCGTTTCGCATTGTTTTACTGTAAGATCATAGATGGTATTTTTATGAAACGCGTATCATCCTTAACAACTACTGATACTGGCAAATTTCAAGACTCGAGAAGTCTGTTAAAAATTGCGGACTTCACATAATAATATGCCACTTACAAAGTGAACGGTAATGCTTTAATAAAAGAGACACAGCTCCATTTCTAACATACTCGTACTCACCTTATGCAATCAAACACACCGTCGTATGTTGGTTCACCAGGAGCTTTCTTAATTACTTGTAACCTAGTTTTGATTACATCAAATGGATTCACCATCAGAGCAGCTGTAGAGCCAGCAGCACAACCAGCCAAGAATGAACACCAAAATACGGCTAATGAAAGAAAATAAAAATGTAGTTGTCACAGTATTCCTTAAATTTGGAAGGTAGAATGTATTTCTGTATGGGTCGTTTTATTTAAACATACTTACAAGAACCATCCTCTCGTTTTGGCCCCATATCATTCAATCTAGCGAACAGTGGGAAGTAGATAACTGAGAACGTCACGTCTCTGAGAGCTGTTGCGCCAGTACCTTGATAGAGTCCTAAAATACCTCTCTTCTTAAGAAGATCTTTCGTTAAGGATAGGGCTGACACCTTCGGTACTGTTGTCCCAGCTGTAAAAGAATATTTTGCTCTTTTTAACTGATTGTTCAACATTTTACTTGCCATAGCAGGTTTCAGATGAATTTCTTTAACTTTTTTAAAGTAAAAATATTACTTTTCCATGTTCCCCTGATACACATTAATCTATCTTTTCATATTCCGTTTTTACAAAGTTTAATTTTCCACCAAAGTGTAGTACCGTCGCAAACAATTTACATTGTTAAAATTATGAAATTATTTCATTTTCATTTCCATTGTCAAATATGCTAGTTAGTGAAATACTTTTTTGAATAACAAGTGAACGACCAGCATGGTAACACACAAGAAGGATCTTTACCGTAAAAAAGGGAGCACACACAAAAAGGTGAGTATAAAACAAGTCATCTAGGATTTTCATACAACGAAAAATATATAATCGTAATTTTTTAAAAAGAGAAAGAAATGGATTCTTATAAAATAACGACAGATGCATGTTTTAGGATAAAGGATGAATTAGGAGAATCACAAAATCACAATGGATAAATTATTAGCTACTCTTAAAGTAAAATAACGGGAAACTAAATACTTTTTTCTAAAATTAGGAAAGAGGAAAGTGTAAAACCATAGTTGCAGTCATGAAAATATATGGAAAATCTTGTCGAGAGTAAAGGTCAAATTTTAGAAATAAAAGTTTGTCATCGTAACATACATCACAATTAAAATATCTACTCTAGATTCGAAGCAGATGCAGTACTCTCAAACTGTTTACCAATCTATATTCGATACGTTGTCGTCCATCTTCAACTAAATCTTCCTTTTCCTAATTATGTTAGGTATCGCGGTTGTATCACGTAACTGTAAAACAATACGAATCGAACGCAATCAATTCACGCAATTATTTGGAAATCATATACAGCCAAATCATTTTTCGAAAGCAGTCTATCCTCAACGGCAGCACTATTAATTGCCAATATCGTTATGTTTACATTCGCGTATTTCAAATATTTAAAACTCGTAGAACTATTTATTCGGAATTATTTGCTCTTTTCCGTAATCGAAATATCAAGATTTTAAAAAAGATGTAGTACCTTGCTTTGCCGCTGCTGCCACACGTCCTGCATCTTGCATTTGAATTTTTAGGAGCTCCATCGGGGTTGTAACAATAATTTGACATGCTCCCGCTAGACCACCGGCAAGCATCTCACGTTCTAGTGGCAGCTTCTGTCTGTGCAGTAAATCAGTAGATCTTTTTATTCCTATTGTGACAATAATAGTAATTAATCAGTCAATGATCGCTAAAATTATATAGTTATTTGTAATCAAAATATAGTTACTTCAATTTTCATTAGAATTAGTACTGCATGCACAAAATAAATGTTCAACTCCACTATTACTATCCTATTGCTTTAAGAATTAACTTATCGATTCAGTCATGGACAGTGCCAATAATTAATACGTTAATTCTTAAAATCGTTAATTGGATCATTGGATCATTTGAAAAGGCTGCATCCTAAATGCTTAATGAGTATTAAGTATAAATAATCCTCGTTAGCGTCGCACGTTTTTTCTGTATCCAACTTGTAAACTAAAATAGTATCTAGTCCTTCATACTATCTCACTGTGTCCTTCAAATTAGACGCCGCTAACGTCGGAAAATTATACCAGTACAGTAATATGAGACATAAATTGCAGCTCTTTTTTTGTTCTCCATATGGCGTGATACTGACCGCGCTAGTATTAATTTTTACTATACCGATACACAGTTCCTCCACAATTTCCGCCAGTTAGCTTCTAATTGTCGGTGAATAATTCTTGCGTGACGTTACGGAGGAAAAATCGTATGTTGTTCGAAAAGATTTGCAAGTGTTAATAATTTTAGAACAAGGAATTTTGTGTCTATGGACACACATAAGACACGATTATAAAGATGAAATAGCATTCTTTTTATAACAAACTTTCTTACCCAGGACCAGTGGACAGATAATGACGAAAAGTATCATTGGCAGTGAGCTTGATGGCTTTTTCAGGCGTGATCAGAAGAATATTTACAGCAGATCCTTTGTACATGCCAAAATAGCCTTCTTCCCTATAAGTTTTCTTGAAACAGTCGAGCCTGAAAATATATCGTACACAATTATTTATCGCAATTTAAATACGAAAGATTAGTATATAACAATAAAAGCAATTGAATGTAAAAATATAATTTATTATATTACATATTATAAATTACTTACATCGATTTGTACATTCGTTCCCCATTAGGCCCGATAACTTGATTCTGTAATCGTGTTTTAACCAGATCCAATGGGAACACCACGGAAACACCGATAATACCTGCGATTCCGCCATTTATAATTTTTGGTAAGAGTCTACAATTAAAATAATACACATTAAAAATTCATTCATTTAAGAAGTACCTGTTTTTTAAATGATTTATATTTATAAAAAGAATTTCAGCATTCGAAGGACTTTTCATTATATAAACATTTAATTTTATCTTATTGCATAATTTTTACTTGCAAAATATCTACTTACTTAAATTGTTTCGGAGCTTCCACGCTGTCCTTCTTTTCCATTTGAACTACAGTTCAAAGTTTCCTCCCTGTTGTGCAATTCCATTCTTCATTATATTTGTATGTGTATTATAAATAATTATCATATACAGGGTGTCCCACCAAACTCTGCCACCCCTATAGCTTTGTTATTTATATATATATATATATATATACAAAAAAAGGTTTGGGGACAAAGTTATCGTATTTGGAGAACGACATGTCTGCTGGGTGAAGGTCATCTCAAGGTCATATTTTCCGAGATCTTAGAAATAATAATGTTTGTTTTAAACAAGACATATGAAGGTCAATACATTTCTATGCAGAATTTGATACTCTATTGATTCACGATACAAATGGTAGTAGGTCTTTCCGTTTAAAAAGCCAATACTGTTCGTAAGATTTCCAAATATGTGACCTTCACCAACACTGACTTACGTCCCCCTCCAAATACGATGACTTTCTACACAAGCATTTTTTTTGCATCTGTATAAACAACAAAGTTCTTAGAGGTGGCAGAGTTCGCTGGGACACCCTGTATATTAAAACATTTTAGCACTCAAAATGAAAAAAAAAACGATAAATATACAATTTCTAAATGCTTTTCCCTATCATTAGCACATATTTATACTTTTATTGATTTAATTCAAAATTAAATGTCATGAAATAAAATGGAATACAGACGGGAAAGTGTTTTCTAATATATAGACGTTTACTTTTCAATACAAAAATATTTATCGACCCCTTTATCAATTTTACGATACGCATCAACGCGACGCAGATTAAACGATCGTAGGATTACAGTTATTTTCTGCGTATATCACAAGCAAGCATCGGCGTGAAGATAAAAATAAAGTTGTCGACAGGAAAAGAAAAGAAAATTACGCAAAAGTGTGGTCATAGTTTTTAGCGCGCAGGTCAGGTCACGTGCGTACGCACGCTAAATGTAAACACAAATGTATACGGAAATTATCTGTTATCGTGAAAACACGCGCAAGATTACATAATACCAATATGTCAATTACTTGTGTGTGGAGGGGACAATATGTAAACACTTATACATATGTACCCTATATACGTACAATAAACTATAATCTAAATGGACTCCGTCATTCTGGCAGCGCTTAGCGGTTGCTATTACGATTCCGTCTGTAGAGGAATATGACCTAGAGAGACACATCATCGATTTCTCACGAAAGCCCGAGCTTCCACCACAATAAATACCAACAATCTAATAATTAGAAGATTGTTTGTCAATGTAGCAATCGTTTTCTTATTTTCAAGAGTTTCATCAATTATTCACTACTTCGGAATGAAACGAATTTAAAAATACGTATACGTACAAAGATTCTTTAATTCATGAATTGCCAGATAAAGTAATCTTGATAATCAATTACCCTAGAGACTCAACCAAGTGATGTTTTATACGAAAAATTGTTGGATATCGATATACGTTTATCTGATAAAAGTTAACAAGGATATAACGGATTATATTGCAATTGTGGCAACGTAGATAATTACACTAACCATTAGGTCGCCCAGGTGTACCCTATCCATGGTTTCATAATGTACTAGTTGTTCCTCATTGAAGGTTTTGAATGTCTTCGCCGTTTTCGTGTTCATCAGGACATGAGAGGTTTCTGTACAAGTGCTGATCGATCTTTTTCTTAGAGGATGACCTTGTCTTGAGTTCGATTAGAAGCTAGTTTTATGCTTGGCGAAAAACATCGATCGAGATGCGATTTTAAACTTGACGAATTTTATAAATAATGGAATTCAACGAAATTTTCCACGAATGCATCCCACATTCATAAATGTTCCATCGTGATGTGCACCATGCAGCGAAAAGTACATACGCAATTGCATATCCTTTTTAAGTAGCAGAATCAATTCAATTAAGATCAACGCGCAAACAATGCGACTGTAGCATCTATAGTGTGACTATTTCACTAAAATCGTTTTTGTTAGTCACGTGTGACCTACTTGTGCTGCGAAACGAAGTCACGAGGGTCGCAATGGGGTGGAATTTGAAACCTTGCAAAATTTCGAAAAAATTACACCTCGTGTAATATTCCGTGGAATTTTTTTTTTATGGTTGTCGCGAAAAAAACTTCGGAGCTGTTAACGCACTGTCTGTCGCAACTTATTACTAACAGTAAGTGATAACGTTTTACAATTCGAAAGATCGTACTATTTCGTAAGTTGCTGTTTTATGAACGGTCATAAATTATCGTCGACTGAAATTGTTCCACAACTTTATGCTATAATTGTGAACATTATGTAACAAATAGGGCGAATGTAACTTAACATAATACAAATATTAATCATGGTAAAACATTTTTTACAGAGTTGCATAAAGATTGAATATTTTTTAAATTGTCGAAATGTATAGAATGTAAAATAAAATTTCAATACTTCCCAAAAATATTAATAACAAATTTTAAACAAATAGTAATGGAATAGTCATAAATAAATGATGAGGAACTTAAGCGTAACTGTAAGTAGGTAATATAATTCAGAAAACTGTAATTTGATGACTGAATTAATCAACTGTGAATAGACAAATTGAAAAACATAAAGTTAATTGAACGAAACCGTGCACGTCTGTGCATACTGAACATGCAAGCAAATACTTTCTCGATAGGAATATAGACTGAGTAACGATCAAACACGTAAATTTGTACACTTGAAAGGTTATGTTTAAAATTCTGATAAAGGTTGACAATGCATTCTGATAACTCGCGATTGTTTGCAACCAACAACGAACCATAAAAAGGAATCCTTTGATTGCAGAAAACTATCTAGTAGATATTGAATTGCTGAAATTTTTAAAGAAATAAAATGAAATGGTTTCCTGGTCGAATCGATTGTTTTTCAAGAAAAAAGTTTATAGCGCGAAACATTTCGGGTAGGCGTGATTGTTGGCAAACAATGTATTATTCGTAAGTCAGTGTGGTGGTTTAGAATGACAGACAACCGGAAATTTAGCAGAAGACATACTCACCGATCGAAAGTGGAGAGTGGTCACTCAAGAGTCTCGTTTCTGTAAAATACTTTTTATCATCGAAAGCTGTGATAAGAATGACAAAGCAGGCTCACTCTCTTGCGAACAGGACGACTAGCATGATACTCGGCAGATTTCGTTTTCACCGCGGATCTTAAAAGATAAAAGAGAACTTGGTACGGTCCACGGGTGAAATCGTTGTTCACTTACGTCACAGACTATGCGCCAATCCGGGTGTCACAAAGCGCGAGAGAGTAAAGAACTGCAAGAGCGAGGAAGATAAATGTTTCGAGGGATGATACTCCCACATTTTTTCTCTACATATTTTAAATGGCATGCATTCATATTATTGTATGAATTAGTATTTACCAGAGAACGTAATAAAGTACGACTGAAACATTCATAATTTTAATTAATGGTCAAGTGAAATATATTTGAAAGTGAAGATATAAAATTTTGCCGAAATTTTTATTAAATTTCCAAATGAACAATCATCCATTAAAAAGTATAAAAATAGTGGAAAGAAAAGGAAACAATCTTTTTAAAAATTTAACATTATTTGAAAACAGGTCATTTATATTTCCAATTTTGTAGAAATGTGTATGATCAGTCCTCGATATTTCGATTCTTTTTTATTTTAAAATCACGAAATTATTATCATAAAAGACATTTAAATTGTTTTAAAGATTTAAGCACAGATAAATATATATCTATATATAAACAATACAGACCAATCACCTTTTGATGGTTTCAGAGACTTTTGAAAATCTCTGGAAAAAATGTGCAGAGAATTTAATGTTGCAAAACCAAAAATGAAATTGTATTTTGATGGAGAATTGATTACAGCTGTAGATACTCCCGATTCATTAGATATAGATGACGAAGCTTGTTTCGATTTTCTTTTGTCTTCTTAATATGCAAATTATTTATATAAATGAAAAAATTTTGATTCAAACGATATTGAAAAACTAACACAAATTTTTTAAAAATATTTACACACTTCGTAGATAATATTAATCCTTTTTGAATAATATAATCTTGGCTTTAAGATAATTATCTGAAGCCGGGTCTATAAGTATATATAGTCTATGGCTTATTCAATTTTGTTTTGTTGATTTCATGTTACTTACATCTCTTCCTATACCAGCAGGTATTATAAAGTAAAGGTTATAAGGTAAAGCTTACATCCGAAAGCCACAAATTGTGATCAAAGTGAAGGTTTCCTCTTTGTTATAAGAATACATCCAAGAAATACAACTTGTTCTACGCATGCGTATTGGAAATTGATTCTTAAGAAATGTTGGAGTTTCACCTCTATAAGCATATTCTGTGTCTGTGGCACTGCAAATTGGCTCTCGAAAAACAGTGGTTTCATCTTTGTAAGAGTCCTCTATGCCTATAGTGTCAACTTTTCAAGTTTACATTTTCAAGTGTAGCAATTGTAATAGTAAAAGTTCCGCATAATGGTAAATATCGGATAAATTTATTTAATATTTATATATTTTAATTATTCTTAATATTGTTTTATTTTCATGAATTTCTGAGTGAAACTATGCCGACTAGGTTATATAAATTGCACTGTCATCGGACAATAATAAAGTTTTCTTTATAATAATGACAGAATAATTAATTTTGTTAATATTAAATGACATTTTGATCATATGGAATTAATCTTGTCCTAAGTAAAAGTTTTTACTCCAATATTTTATAATAATTTTTATTACTTTCATCAACAGTGCATCTAGGTTAAATCTACATGATCTATTATAAATCCATATAATGCTGTATTTTGTCTATCCATTTTTATTAATATATTTAATGTTTATGAATGAAAATGAATAAAGAATTTTAGAATTGTCTTTTGAGAAGTACTTATAATTATATATATTTAACTCATAGTATTCCATTTGTAGGCACGGAGGTATGATACACGTACAACGATCTTCTCACCAGAAGGTCGCTTATACCAAGTAGAATATGCAATGGAAGCTATCAGCCATGCGGGTACTTGCCTTGGTATCTTAGCAAATGATGGAATTCTATTAGCAGCAGAAAGGCGTAACACGAACAAACTTTTAGATGAAGTTTTTTTCTCTGAAAAAATTTATAAGCTAAATGAAGATGTTGTTTGCTCTGTTGCTGGTATTACTTCAGATGCAAATGTTCTAACAAATGAGTTGCGCCTTATTGCGCAACGTTATCTTCTGCAGTATGGAGAACCAATTCCATGCGAACAACTTGTGTCTTGGCTTTGTGATGTAAAACAAGCATATACGCAATATGGTGGAAAAAGACCATTTGGAGTTTCAATTCTGTATATGGGATGGGATAAACATTACGGGTACCAATTATACCAGTCAGATCCAAGTGGAAATTATGGAGGATGGAAGGCAACTTGTATTGGAAATAATGCAGCTGCAGCGGTGTCATCGTTAAAGCAAGAGTATAAAGATGGAGAAAAAACATTAAAAGATGCTATGGCATTAGCTATAAAAGTTCTTTCAAAAACTTTAGATATGAATAAATTGTCTTCGGACAAAGGTGAATCTAATTTTTGTATTTATTTGTTTTTTGAATCAGCGTAGCTTACAAGGGTTTAACTCTACTTTTTTTATTACAGTTGAAATGGCCACATTAACCAGAGAAGATGGTAAAACCAAGACAAGAATTCTTTCTGCAAGTGAAATTGATGCTTTAATTGCAGAGTATGATCGTTTAGAAGCACTCGCAGAACAAGCCAAGAAAGACAAACAAAAATTATAAAAAGAAAATATATACCTTGTATTCTTTTCGTATGCGTTTTGTTTAAGAATATTATCCCGAGATTTTGTGAACTTTGTTGTTTAGCAATTGATCTTATAAATAATACCAATTTGGTGCTTTCTGGTATATCACATTCAGTACTGAGAGGAAAACACAGTAAGAAACAAATGAAAGGATATATTTAATTAGTAATAATAAAAAAATAAACATTTTTTATGTCCCACTGATTATGTCTTTTTCATATGCATCTACAGAGTTGAATTTAAATATTACTTCTCAAATTATTACAGCAAAATAGCAATAGATTATTTTTCAATTGTTTACATAAAAAGTAAAATGAATATACAGGATGTCTCAAAAATGTTGTACTTCCTTGAAAATGTTGATTCCTGAGATTATTTGAAGTAACTTTTTCCTTTTCGAAATTATTCACGGCTTTATTAATATGCAATTAACGAGAAACATAGACCAATCAGAGCGCAGCTATAGCGGCTCGCGCTGAGCTTGGCGTTTGCATTGGCCGAATCGGAATCCGTCAGCTGTAGGTGCATTTTTGGGACATCCTGTATATTTACAAAATAATACATTGTATTTTATGTGTTGCTTGAATCATATACATAATTTTAATTTTACTTAGCTTACAATTAGATTAATTATTTAAGACAAATAAATACTTCAAAATAAAAAATAATTTCATTCATCTTGATGCGCAGACTTAAAATAAATTTTTTTTTATTCATTTATTTATTAAGGGTATAGTGTAGTAAACACAGTTCACAGACATTATTATTAGAAGAAATAATTATTATCATTAGGTTTTGCATTCTTTGAATTAATATTAATAAGAGTATAATCAAACTTAAAATACAATGGTAACAGTTGGAAGAAAATTTAAGGGAAACTCCTCAGGATAAGATAAAAATCAAAGTTAAAAAACTGCATTTTTCACTCGAAATTTCTTTGATCTACCAATCGCAGTGCGTGTAAGACAGGTGAAAAGGAGAGCGGAGAGTGACCGACGCGCCGCCATTGGTGAATTTTATTTGATAGCAGAGATTCTTTAAATAATTAATAATTCGAAAACGAATCTGAAAACGCAATTTGTTTATGTTTGATTTATATTTTATATTGTGCAAAATCAGTAGTCCCATTTTCTTCCCCTTATTGCTGAACATTCTTCATTTATACGCACTAAAGTGTAGTTCTTTATTTAACTGCATGAGTGCAACAAAAATTCTTTGCAAATGTTTATAGTCTGGAAAAGATAATAATTTCATCGTATAAAATCGTGTAAAAAAATGATTTTATCCAGAAAATAAGCTTTTATCCAGAAAACATGTTGATTGAGAGAAGCGTAGGTTGCTTTATAAGGATTTTAAATTATTTAAACTTAAAAATAAAATACAAAGTTGATAGTACGATATTATATGTATAAGGATGAATGTGAAAATGTTGAGAAAAAAAAGAAAAAAAGTTATGTGTCGAGTCATATTGACCAAGCTGTCGATGCGGTCCCACTCCGGGGCGCGATCCCACTACTGCCCGCCACGGAGACTTTTGGCTGCTGGGTTCCCCCTCTGGCCCGGTTCGCCTCTCCTTAGCCAACCTGGCCACCCTCGATTCCTCAAGGGTGCCCATATTGATGGCGAGCTTAGTGCGGACGCCCTGTCAACGTGAATCCCGTACCAACAGGGACCCCCGACCTCAGACCCTCCAACACAACTAGCCTCCGAGTAGCCGGATTACAGGAGCCGCCACACTCCCAGCTGAAAGTCATTGCTACTATTCGTCTATTTAACTCACAAGTTACGACGTGGTTCACTCCACAGCTAACGCTGAAAACGCGCGGTTTCAAACCCCAACAACATTAGAAGCTCTGGTTACGAATTATAATTATTCCTAAGGCAGATTATTGTTACTATCCGAATGTAGAAATGGAGAACGCTACCAAATATGGCGGATGCTCCCCAATGCGCGTATTGCTACGTCGATCGTGTAGGACGTATGTCGGTAAGTAGATCGATAACGGATCAGTGTCGATAATTTCGGCTGTATCTACTGTCGATAAAGTAGTTATCTAAAAACGTGTGTTATCGAGCGAGCCAACGCCATCTGTTTCATTGATTTCTTTTTTATTTTGGTTCGTAGAAACTTGATTGGAAAATTATTTTTCACAATCTTATACGATTCGTTCTAAAACGGAATAAAATGTTGTCTCTTTGCTTCGAATTTAACCAGTTTATGAACATTTTTAGATTCGACTTACGAAAAGGAATACGGAAAATCATGTTTTTTTAATAAGTAATAATTGCTAAATGTCTTTCACAGGTAAAATACGGGAACATGAAGATTGAGTATTCGCGTGTGGACACAACCGCGTCCTCACAAAGTTTTCTTTAAATTAATCGATATCACCATAACGACATACTTTGTAGAAATATTACGGACGAGAACAGGTTAAGATAAGAGGAAGAAAAGATCAACGGTTGCGAGTTAAACTGGATCTTCTCCCCGAAGAACCGCTTTCAACGACTCGAATAATAGACGAGGGAGACAGAAAAACGAGATGACGGGTTTGAGTATACGTAGCATGAACCAGTTGAAACGCAGAACCTCGATGATTATGTATTCCTGTTGCGTAAGACGCGCAAATATATATTTTGATTAAATTTACGTAATTACGCTGCACAATTTGAATATCGTGTGAGAGTCGTGATAAAGATTCTGAACCTAGTCTAAATCTTTAAACCGAAATATGATTATATGTTGGATTGAAGAACATATAGGCATACAACAGATTTAAATTTTCTCCTGTTTTAGGAAATTACGAGCTAAAAAAAAGTTCTAATCACTGACACTGTAAAATAAATCGTAAGGCAAGGGGTTAAAACGTATTTAAGCGAACAGAATGTAACAAAATAAGAGTATTGAGACACACGGGTAACACGTGTCTCAAAATATACGGATCGTAATTTACATGTAAACATCTATTGAAAGTCACGAGTACGTGTGTAACTGTAATATACGCTTTATATTTTTATATATCTAATTCCATTAAATCACATTTTACATACGGATAATTCGTTCAAAAATAATAAGATGTTGATACACGTGGAAGCGTATATTTTGCTAGACGTGTAAGTATTCGTGACTTTCAATAGACTTTCGGATTAATTAACTATCTAATGTATCTGTAATACAAAACTATAAAAATTAGGACCAATCCTAAAAGGACCCGTAATTTAAACCCTTATGTATTTATGACAAAACCGAATAGGTATAATATCTAAAACAGTGAAGACATTGGAAAAACATAAAATTGTCGTTGTATTGTTTCAAGCCTATTGAACATATTAAAAAAGAAAACAACTTTTTATTTTACTCCTGTTTGTTGCGATTCAAGTAAGAATGTTTAGTTTGCATAAATATTCGCAGTCTACACTAATGTCAGTAAAGAAATATTTCGAACGATGTGCAACATTGAACTGTTTTTCTGGCTGTTTTATTTATTTTCCTTTGTATGCAATTATATGAAATAAATATTTTGTTGTCTGTGCGGATTTTCTTTATGTCGCCAACCTTCATTTACGTGCTTTTATTCTGCGTACTTATAAGACAGTCTCTGCATTATACAAGTAAAGCGAACAGTGTGTGATATGATTTTAGAAATAGTTAAAAATGTCTCATGGAAGAAAGCTAAATGAAACTGAAATCGGCTTGACTAAGAATTTAATGTATAAAGATTATTTAGTGTAGGATATTGCAAAAATATTAGGAAGAAGCCGTTGTGCGATTTGCAATTACTTGAAAAATCACCACTGCTCGAGAAAGACGTGCAATATCCAAGATTGCGTCTAGTTCTTCATTAACTGCCAGGAAAATAGCAGCTAAAGCTGCAGCAACATATGGCGTTAGGACAGTGCAAAGGGTAATAAATAATTGCAACTATCCGAAGTGACGTCAAATGTTAAACAAACAAGTCGCCATAAATAGGTTCGATTGGAGTTTGCGAAAGAAGGAATACATTGGCGTAGAAATTGGGGAAAGCTGATATTTTCCAACGAAAAACGCTTTAATTTGGGTGGTCCAGACTGTCTAAATTATTATTTGATTCCGAATGTTTATGCAAATGCATAGTTTGTTCTGCTACTTACTTGTGAAATCAGGAAAGAAATTGAAGTTATCTATGTTATGTAAACGTGATACATGTTACATGTGTAGTGCATGGTCTGCACATGATAGCTGAGAAGGTACGACTGTATTTTCCGTTAATTAACACATTAATATGGGTACATGTATTGAAGCTATATTAATTGAAGCCGAACAAAACATTAAGAAGGTAAGTGCAATCGTTTGGTGAAAAGAACTCTTTTGAATGGACACACCCGTTTTATTAATTATATATTAACAGGTAGTTAAACATTTTAAAATTTAGTTTAGTTTATTAAAACTTCTTTTAGTTTCTTATCGATTACAATAAAGACATTAGAAACAATAAACTTACCGCTGAGCAATTCAATAGAAATACATATTTCAATTGCATTGGTGATTGTGGAGAAATAATTATTATTAAGAAGACAACGGGTACTATTAATGAAAAATAGTGGATTATTACTAAAAGTTTCAAAAATTTTTGCTAGTGAAATCGATCAAGGCTTGATAGAACTATCAGAATGTTGTTGGAGTAAATATATTATGTACATATATAAATAAGCATTAAATATGGAAAAAGATGCTTGTAATACATTGCAATTCGAATTATAATATATCACGATAATTGCAAAATATATTTTTAATACCTAACATCCCAAATATTTTGTGTATACAGGGTGGGTCTCGTAATGTGACGATCTCAAATAATTCGTGAGTTATTTGTTGTACGGAAAGGTGTGCTCTAATTTGTTCTTTATTACTTTTCTTTTTTATCGAGATATGAGTCTAATATTTTTAGAAATTTTGCGTACAAAAAGTATTATAGAAAGTGGGACTTAAAATGAATAATTACTGAGATATTTTCAAGTTAATAATCTTCTATTAGGAAATACGCTTAGCCAATGCGGTAACACAACTTTGTTTGTAACGGCACGCCATGCTTGTAAACATATTCCCGACATATGCATACTTTTCGTACATGTTTGCACACTTTTTCGTGCAAAAATTCCATATACTTCTTGCACATTCGTCATACATAAACATTCATAGTCTACATTATCACGTTTCAGCACAGATATTTTGTCTGTTCCCATAAAACAGGAATCCAACAACAGTGTCACGTTGGGAGCTAGATGCTTCGAAACAATAATGATGACTATGTGCCTTAAAGTTTTATTAATAAAACTGTTCGCTTGAAAGTGTAACCGCCTACGTTTTGTTCTATTAATTGTTACAATATTATTGATTCTATCCAATGTGATTCGAACGTCAGGTAAGCTTAAGCTCCGAAATGGGCCCGTTGGAAAATCGATATGGGGTGTTATGCGAATCATTTCACATTTCCCAGTGGCCGGCAAGGTGTTTCAAATTTCAAAGATACCCCGAACTTTCTCCCCACACGCGGTCCAATTTCTCACGAATCCGAACCTGCACCCTTCCCCTAAGGGGGCAGCAAAAAGAAACGACCGTTACCACCTTTTCCCCCCTCTTAATCATCCCTCCGGCCGTGCTCAGCGTGCCCGAATAAACGTCCATCCCCTTCGCTGGCTCCGGAAACAGGTAAAGATCTCCGTTCGCGCGACCTTCGACCCCTCGACCCTACGGGATCAAAGAAAAGAGGGTGCATTGTGCTCAGAAATGTTCTCACGAGCCATCGTAACGTCTGCACCCGTCAAAACGACTATTTAAAGGCCGGCACGGCCATCGGAACAGTCAGAAGTGTTTCACAACTCGTGGTGGATAGCAACGCAGACGATCCTCCTCTGGATCATCTCGTCGAGGACCTCTTCGTGGAGGGTGAGTCCCGTTTCTGGCAACTTAGGTCTTGGTGCTTCGATAGACTACGCAAAAATATTACGATCTCGGCCGTTTTATTTTATTTTATCTTATATTATTTTATTTTATTTTATTTTGTTTTATTTCGCTCTATTCTCGTCCTTTTCTTTTATTTCTCTTTTGGTTTTTTTTTTATTCGAGCTGTGATCGTTTTTCTCGCGCACTGCAAATTGAACAGGACCGTTTCGACGAAAATTTGCGCTACTGATTATAGAAGTGAGCTAAATCAAACATGGACTATGGATTTTTATGCAACTTTGAATTTTTATATCTATTCGGTTAAACAGAGATTTAACCTGTTCTATTAAAATTTTGGAGTGATAGAATACAAATGCGAAATCTTTAGACGTTGTTAAATTTTTATGGTAGTTTTGATATTCTTGCATCCTCTGGACCCGAATTCTCTCTGAGCACATAAAATTTATAATTTTCGTTGGACAAACATTTGTTGGTTATACAGATAATGTATAATGCATAAATATCTCGTATCCTTGTTTTATTTTCCATCTCGAGTTGCACCGATTAGGAAATTTGGACAGGGATGAATTTAAGTAACCGTAAAATTCTTTCGGTTCTTCATCTTTTATTGAACAATACAAAACAAGCGACATGAATTAGTTTTCACGTATGATTGTTCCCAATCAGTTTTATAATCAGTAGCACGTTTACTGAAAAAATTTTTTACGAATAAAGGAACCTTTTACAGTTCAAAATTCTGGGAATTTTTGGTTTTATATTTTAAAATAGAATCTACATTCGCGTTATCTTCAGTGTCGGGATAGTGATTGGGTTAGTGTGCGCACATCAAATTAATATTTCTCATAAGAAAGTAAGAAAATTCTCTCTATTAATTGTATCAATTTTATCAGTTGCAGATTTGAATATCTACATAATTTTAGGATTTTGAACATCCTATGAATCCAGTTCGCAATATTGCAAAGCAAATCTTTTTTCACAAGTAAAGTCAATTAAAAATAATAGGCTCGTAAACATGAGAAAAAGTTATAACAGATACTCTGTTACTCTATAGATTTTTATAGCTGAATTGGTTCGAAAATTATACGAATCTTGTCTATGTATAATTCCATAATCACATAATAGTTCTCCAACACTTTCTTTATTTTTCGCACGAAACTAAGAAATTATTCATTTATCGACATTAATTGCATTTCTTTATCCAATTTTGGTGTTTACTTTTCGATGAAGAGTAAGAAACTATTCCATTACTCACGAGTACTTGTCCGAACCTTAAAAATTGCACAAAAGAGATGCAAATTTCATTTCGACGTTCATAACTCTTGGGCTGTGACATGTGGAAAAGTGTGAAAAATTTGTTACAAAAGAATGACGTACTGATTACAAATATGAACGAAACATAACAAATTTGATATTCTATTAAAGTGACATAATAATAAATAAATTTCAAAATACTGTAACTAAATGTATCAGCTACTGTTACTCCTTATTTACAATTAATACATTGCTGTTATAACTAAGGATAACATTACATCGACAGTTTTACACGCATTAGTCCAGTGAACTATTAGCAGATTTGTTTACAGCTCAGTATAGATTTGATTAAATTCTAGCACAAAAAATTGCCGCAATAAAATATTAAATAATACATATTAAGAAATTTCACTTTGTTTTTAAAAAAAGATGTCCATAGTTGAACAAATATTTAATTACTAAAATATTGTAACTATGCTGATATTCGATTTACATTTTTTATCATAAAAAATGACGAAGAGAAGTTGCAGCGTTTTAGCGTTACTTTGTACAAAATTAAATCAATCTCATAGCCTTTAAGAATAGTTATATAATATTCGAACCAAACAAAATTTGTTTTTCGAAACCTCTAACGTGTCAGTTGTACATTTTTTGACAGACAGTTATTAATTTACTTGGTTTTTGTTCGCTATACAAAATGTAACGTCAAGTATTAAAGGCTCTTTTCCATTTCCAAAAACAACGCGGAGTCTCTCGCACGTTTTCGGAAATTTCTGCGTTTACAAAGTTTTCGATTAATAATTCCATTTCTACAGAAATTCAAATACTCATATCGCATCGAGGTACTTCAGGAATAGCAAAATTTTTGGTACTTGTCAAGTTGCAGAACTCGGCTAGAAATTTATTTAAAAGCAACAATCATATTGACACTAGGTTTCCGTTCATTCGAATGTAGAATACGACTTGAAATATTCAATATCGGTAAAGTTCAGTGCACTACGAATTTTATACGCTTACAGAGTATACAAATTTGCGAAACACAATGAGCAAAAATTTCTGATGGTATTCAAAACGGTTCTATTTTATCTTGCACTTAATCAAACCCGTAGCTCAAAATCCTGGGCGCGGTTGGGGCCCCTCGAACGCTTGCTTCCCCCACCAACCTCTATTTCATGCAGCGCGTCCTTTCTCCATGGGAACGGCGCTTATTGGAGGGGGACAGTGGGAGTTATGGTGGGGACGGTTCCGCCTCAAGGAAAATGTGCCTCCGCCGTAGCTGGTTCACTAAATACGCATTTCATTAATATTCGTTTTCACAAAATTACAACCGTTCATTAAAATTTGAAATGAATTGCAGTTTATTGCTTATTAGCTCGAAACGAAAAGTTTTTATTTTTCGGTATAATCTGAGACATTCGACCATCATAAGCCCTTGTAATATGTAAGACTGCACATGTTTCCTGTTTAAGTAATAACGTAGTTCTCAAAAAGTTCTCCAAATTTCTACCATTTGTAGTCTCCTTCTAAGTGAATATTTTGAAATAGTGGGCACAGAGACATCTTTAAACAACAAATTAATTCACCATACGTGTTCTATAACTGTGAAAAAGCATACGGTAACATTGAACATTCAACAATTCCAGAAAATCGTATTCAGTATGAATTAATAATACATACAAGCATTTCACGGATAATTTCGTACAAAACACAAATTATTGTTCTTCATTACAAAATTCTGAGATACTTTTACGACATTCAAGAAGTATCGGAGATTTAAATTTTATTTGGCAATAAGTTTAAACTTCGATAAGCGTTTTACGAAATAAGAAAAGTATGTGAGAAAATTGACAAATTTTGTCCATTACCTTTCCTGTTGCCATGAAGCTTCGCGAAATGTCTTGAAGTATACATACATCGTTTCTTATGTAAAACAACGAAGACAAATGTTTCGAGCATGAAAAGAAACAGGATGTAATGTTCGTGTATACGTTTATCTGATTCATCATTCCACTATACATAATGCTATTGCTATTATACACAGTTGAAAGTTACATTTGATATTAATTAAACTTCAACGTATAAATAAATATATTCGAAAGTCATGAAAGAAAAGGATGTATTGGGAAAGAAAGTTTTTGTATTATTATCAGCAAAAAAAGATACTTATTAAAAATACTTACACAATAACAACCGCTGCTAAAATTAATACTCTCAAAAAGCCCTGTCATCGTTACAATGAAATTATTATTTAGCCTTTTTTCAGTGACGAATTAGTTTTCAAAGAGACTTCATTATTATATTACATTGATAAAAACAGCAGTAAATGCAAAATTGATAACACATTAGTAAATACAACAGGAAGTGTAAAACATTTCACAGAAAAGAAGTTTATATATCAAACTTACATTCGCGAAATTACTTTCTAAACAATATGCTACAATAATATTATTACTGTTAATATATAAAAAATTTTAGAATTCTACTTTGATATACATGTGAGTGTATAATAGCATTTTTTTCAAATCTGTGACATATGTACATCAGCCCAATTGTCAATGCATAAATTCACTCCAGAAATAGATTATTTTTTTACATAATTAAATTGAATAAAAACCTTTTTATTTGCTTCCTTTCTAAATAAAGTATTTATGTATTTCTGTCATTAATTATACAAATAACACATTGCACATAGATACAATACCAAACAAATATAATATTTATCTCTTCTAAATTATTGATTTCTGTCATTTTCACAACTGAGAACTGCATCACAGAAACGGATAAACGAACGCCTAGTGCGAGCTATATTTTATTAATTCATACGAATTTATTTCTTATTACAATACAGCTTTTCTGAAATCAGCCATGTTATAATGATACAAGAATGATTTGTAATATACGTTATAGTTTACATTAATGAATTCGATGGGATAATAGAATGAAGGGAAAACCTGATACTTCGTGGACACCGGTTATATTTTGTAAAGAAACTGTGTATTAAATTATTCGTCATTTTGAAATCTATTTTTTGGAAATTTGTGCAGAAATTACAATATATCCCAAAATTAATAATGAAAATACTGAAATATACTGAAAACTTTGCTTTTAGCAGTTGATGCGACATAAAACTATAAATAGAAAACGAAAACAAAAAAAATTCGTGCTCTATTTTTGCAAATTTTGAGTACATTTCACTTATAGTACTACAGAAACATTTCAAGAATCGAAATAAATAGTGAAGTAACCGGTTACTATCAAATGAATTACAAATATTACAACTGAAGCAAGATACGACTTTATATTTCGTTTTGAAATAATTTTTTTTTAAATTTTAGAGGTTTCGAATAGTGATTTAAATAATGTCGACTAGAATTATGTAAAAAAATTATGTTCAGAAACATTAAAAATTTATAATGTAATCTACATGTTGATAAATGTTGAAAAATCTCTTACGCAACTTTTAAGGAATAGATTATGTTAAAATTTTCGAGAATATTGCGTCTGATTACTTGCAATATTATAGTCAAAAACACTGAGTACATGGAAAGTGGAGGACAATTGTTGTTAAACAAGTTAATTGTCGTTAAACAAAGCTGTTTTCTAAAACTTTTTAAAAATATTGCAATTGATAATTTAAATTACTATAGTCGATAACATTGAAGACATGAAAAATGGAGAACCATTATTGCAAAACAGTTTCTATGGTATTTAGAAATAAATTAATGCAAAAGTTGTGCCTAGTATTTGTTACTAATGAACCACAAGGTAGAAAATTTATCGAAACTATTACAACGAATAAAATAATTGTTTTAAGATGATGTTGATACAAAAATGGAGAAAATTGTTCATTAACCGATACATTGGTCTCTAATTTTGTTTTTGTTTATGTATCATGAATATTATCATTTTTCCGTTACTATAAAGTTTCGTGTATTATGGAAAATTTTTCCTGTGTTTCTTCCATCATTCGTTTCATCGTCGCGAGAGATGTCGATCGATGCCGATATCCTTTTATTTTTTAGTTTTAATTTGAAAAAAAAGTAATCTCACTCGGCCCTACTCTATCCAGGCACTAAGATCCAATACGAAAATTTGTATTCAAAATTTTCTATGCTCCACTTGTCGTTCACCGTTTTCGGAATCACAAAATTTTTAACGAAATAGAATTCAAAATTCTCCGGTGTCTTTAATGACAAACTCGATTTTTT